>OX246739.1:31827949-31967907 GCA_945910005.1 Isoperla grammatica
TAGAATTTATAGAACTCGGTGTAATTGTGGATCCCCCTAGGACTTGAATACGGATAATATCCGGCTATACGATCCAATACCCTCGCAAATTGAAGCGGATCACAAAAAGGGTTTAGCTTAATTTGCGAGGCTTAACTTTAATACCAGTTAAATATACTGGCCCGTTATTGGCTGCTGACAAACTGATTTACCCTAGAATTGACGTTGCTAGGCAACTAAGTACAAATAAATTGTTATCAAAAATTATTAGTACAAGTCTGGGAGGTTCTGATCTTGTTTCGAATATATGTATAATTGACGATTAGAAAATATGTAGGCTATATGTATTAATACTAGCCATAAACATGTAAATCTATTATTATTATTAAATAAACCTGTTCAATTTAACTAAACACAACCTTATTTTGTGATGTAATAAATGGTTTTAAAATCTTTTGTGTTACTAAAAAAAAAATCATTATTCAGAGTCTCAAATGAATTATATATTGCTTTGCATTTCAATGTTATTCCCACAACATCTGCTATCTATACCTATCAGGCTGTAATTGGGCAACACGTGTCTCAACGACCTAGAGTAGTTCAACTGGGCACAGCTTTTCTGCGTTGCCATAAGATGGAGCTTTCATTGGTTCAACGCACGCATGATCTTGCGGCGTTGCTCTTTTGATGTTATTGTTATCTTGTCTGAAAATAATGTAGCTGTCAAAAACCTTAGTATAGCTTTTGGATTGTTCGGTGTTATTTGTACCGTATAACCATTGAGTTTGTTAGTGTAGGGTAGAGACCCAGCGGCCATTGGTGGCTATCTACCAATACATTTCCCGTGGACTCTAGTAGTACGAGCGCGTACCGCTAGAAAGCGCTACACGTACCCACTGATGTCAGCGTTCCTGTGGAAAGAAAGGGATACTACGTAGTACGCGCAGATGCGAAGTCGGTAAGGTAGTAGTATTCAGATGGCGGTGGATATTGTTATTAAAGCATTATCATTTGTTCTGATAAACATGTCAAACGGGCACGAAGTTAACAATAAGTAAGCTAATACTTTATTACAACACATTATATAAGGTTTTATACATTATATAGGCTAGGCTGTAGTACTACGTTACTAATGTAGGCCTATTAATGTAGGCCTAGGCTTATTGTAGCCTAGTAATGGCCTAGACTAAAAGAGTTGGGCCTAGACCTAGGCTAGACCTAAGCCACGTGATCGCACTACGTAGTATCCCTTTCTTTCCACGGGAACGCTGACATCAGTGGGTACGTGTAGCGCTTTCTAGCGGTACGCGCTCGTACTACTAGAGTCCACGGGAAATTTATTGGTAGATAGCCGCCAATGGCCGCTGGGTCTCTACCCTACACTAACAAACTCAATGGTATAACTAATTAAGATCCATCATACATTGCCGTGGATCGTCATATAAGGAGAGTCCAGTTGGCCCCGGGGTTTGTGGGTGTTCACGTCGCAAAGGGGGCCGGCCTGCTTGATATGAGAATACAAAGAGGCATACGAAAAAGTGATCAACCTCATGATGAATAGGGGAAGGGATGATTCAAGATATGCTGCACGAGAGCCCCTTTTTGCGGGCACGGCGGTCACCACGAGGAGGGACCCACCTACACTTACGTTCTAGATTAACTTATTTGTATTATTATTCTTCCTCACTATAGCCATGTTTAGCGTACGCCGTCTACCTGAAAATCTATACCGTATCAAGTTATGTGTACTGATCATCTAAAGAGCTTAGTATTAAGACCTTGATCTATAAAGTCCAATAAACCTCCTAGCGAAGTTCGGTAATATACTGTTGCAGGGGACACAGTGAAGCTAGCTCTTCACTGTGTTGAAGGATCAAGAAAGGCTTGGATGTCATTATTGAAGGTTCGAACGTCTGCGGTAATGCACGTGCAGCGCTCTGATTGGGTGGAGGAACTTGTGTGGCGTATGGTTCTACCATACACGGTCACATGTTCCATCCAACTTCTTTAATTCAATGACAAATGCAGATCGAAAACAGTCAGGCTACAGTAAAATACAACACAAGCTTTATGTTTTGATTTGTTTTTTGTCATTGAATTCAAATAGTTGAATCAAGAAACTTGATCATGTAATACAGACTTTACGCAGCATATCCCCCGGTCACATGTTCCATCCAACTTCTTTAATTCAATAACAAATGCAGATGGAAAACAGTCAGGATACAGAAAAATACAACATCACAAGCTTTATGTTTTGATTTGTTTACTTTCTTTGTCATTGAATTCAAATAGTTGGATCAAGAAATTTGACCATGTAATACAGTCTTTACGCAACATATCGCAAAGTAAGGTAAGGTAAGGACCTGAGATTTAGAACTTTTTAGTAGTCTACGCTCAACGTGTTGTCAGGTGCTTCCTTTATGGCTGAGTGAGCTCATGTGGCGGAAGTACAATGTCTCAACTCTAGTTGCAGCTCATAGGTCTGTTCGTTGGACCTACTCTAACTTACTCCCTGCTCTACTTTGATCAAACCCACCAATCACGTGTAGGCTAACTTACTGAGACTTCGTAAGCCTACTCGTGATTCGTGGGTCTTGTCGAAGTAGAGCAGGGAGTAAGTTAGAGTAGGTCCAACGAACAGACCTCATGTCTTGCATCTGTTTGAAACCGGTAGTGCAGGGATCATATAATCGCGTAGTGGGATATTGGAAAGGAAATTGAATGGCAAGGCCAGTTCACTCCACTCACCATCGAGTACAGCCGGCAAGTCAAGGCAAATTATCTCGCGCCGACTTAGCTCCGTTGAAATGGCGCGCGTGAGGTGGCCCTCACTTGTAAGAACTGTTCGGCTGTATGCCGTCTCACTTTACATTGTGTGTTGCCATAACTGTACTTAGGGTATCAAAAATAAGTTCTTTATTATCACCCTTGGGAATTAATTAGTGAGTTTCCGGTTTTATGAATCAACAATCGTTCCATTCCTATAGCAGCCCATGAAAGCTACCAAGGAACGGGGCAACCAATACGGATCAGGCCTTAGCTTATTTTAAAAAACTACAAAGATCACGGTCTATGAAAGGTCTATACAATAGGGAACACGCGTATGAAAATTTTAATCGATTTTTAAATACCTTGTCTCTCATTTAATAATTTTGTGTCTTTGAATTTTGAAAAACGGATCAGTCTATGCCTCAAAATAATTGGTTTAGTAACGATAAATAAAAGGGCGCGAAAAACGAGCCGCCGCCATGTAGAGTGGATTTGACGTCATAGTTTTGTTCTGCGTACGCTCACCGCCTCAGCGATTGGTCTGTTCTGCCACGTCTACAGAACCATTGCGTCACAGCCACCTGTACGCGTTTCAGATCCCCAGTTTAAACTTCAATAATAATGGTCGCCACATTAAACCTATTTAAAAATTTCTTTTTTACGTACGACTTGCATTAATATACTTTTTGTATCTAATACTATTAAACTAACTGTTTGGTTTAACAAATAAAATCGTACGCGTGTTGCCTATTGAAATAAACGTGCGTTAAAGTTATTGCGTGTTTAGGAAGCCAATCTATTTAGGCCAATCTTATTTTCAGCATCTACATCATGTAGGACTAAGTATTAGAAATTTTATAACAAAACATATGTTGCGTATTTGCTGTAGGCTCACACACAGCCAGGAACCCATGCACGAAGTAGCCCAATGATACGCTGATACAGCTGCTGTACCCTTGATGTATATAATGTATCTCATCGTCCACGTGCTGTTGTATTGCCTACATACTATAGTTCGTTTATTTCGCTGTTGGATGGCCCGAGGGCATAAGCTTGGGTAGCGTTTGCACCAACCTCTGACCAAAGTACGAGTATCCCCACTCTCGCCTCGATACGTAATTACCTTCGGTCGGCGAGCCTTGCATTATCTCACAATCATGATGACGGTCGATGCTTGAGTAGAGGAAGGAATGTCAGGGTTTGGCCAAACGATCCAACTTTCAGACCTCGAAGGTCTCTGTGTTGTCAACTGCGGTTTGTATGGACTATAAGTTTAAGCTCTAAAGTCTCTATCATGCTCGGCGGTTGGCGGCATGCGACGAACGTATGACCATTGAGTTTGTTCGCTAGTAACAAACTCAATGATATGACACTCTCAAAAGATGCGAAAACGATGGTGATGGCGTTAATTCAATTTCAACTCTGCGACTGTGCATGTGACAACGCATAATGGATGCATGTATACACAGTCACGAGAATTTGTTGGTTTTCATTTATGCCTCCCTTACATTTCGTTTCTCGTGAAGGTTTTTTTTTCACTTTCGCGCGTGCAGATAAACAAAGCAGAACTTTGCATTCATTCAACCGAGAAGAATAATTTGACATTCCGAGATTTTAATTGCGGAATTCCTTTGTCGCAACGAACGACGATACCACAGACGCAGTCGTTTTTCTTCCATTTACGTTAATTGTGAGAGCAAAAATCGTCTCTTCTTCGTTTCCTGGAATAAAATGCGACGAAAAGTTGAGCCCGAGTGCTAAGGTGAGATTGTATTATTACTAAATTGGAAAATGAATTCTTAAAGTCTACTAAATCGAATTGTAAAGTCGTGAACACATAAATTCAACACAACGTGAAAGCTTTTAAGGATAAGAAGTAAAAGTTAATTTTTGAAACGTAGCCACATTACCAAATAAAGTCCTTCGATGGTTAGAGCGTGCTTAATTTGCGCAAAGATGGCGTAGTTGAAGCGCATGAGTGGTTACAGTCGGTCAGCGCTGCATTTGTAACTAACAAGAGCAACATGGATATTTTCATCTTCTTTTTCTCTAATGACGGGACACTCATACTCCTCTCCCATTGCTTTTCCTGCCCGTACCTCTTGGCATGTCAAGTTGCTGTGGATGGATCCATTCTGCAAAAACTTCAGTGTTCGTACACATTATGGGCGGTGATTTTCACTGCTTATAAGGATAAATACTCTTTATAGTTGACTTGGTATAATTATTCGCCGATTATGTTCATCGCTCATTTCGTAAGTATAAATCATTTTTAATGCTGGATGTAATAATGTACGACTTCACACTCAAAATTCGCAGATTTTTAACCCAATTTATAAACAACCGTTCAAAGGAAAGTTAGAAGCAATTTTACGTTGACTTCAACGCTATCAACTGCGCTTCATACCGGAAAACTACTACGTTACGTCAAAATAAAAAATAGAGATGGTAATTTGAAGTGACTCTAGTAAATCACAATTAAATTATCAGACGACTCCAAATTTCCTCGGTGCTACAACCTGTGCAGACGAGACGAGAACATATTGTGTCCGTCCCCACACGAGTTGTTTTATAAGCTCAGTGCTGTGTCCGGCATGTGCGGTATACAGGCGCCGGATACAATGTTGTGGTATAAGCAAACAAGAGCTTTGACGGTAGAACTGCCTGCATGTGAGGTCGACGGGAAATGCTGCCGGCGTTGGACTCGGTTGGGCTGGACCGGGTGTCGGGCTTCAATGTGTTCGTACTTGTTCACACTTGTGTACCACGCTGTGTTGAATTCAGAGTTTTGTACCCGGGGGTGCTATTTCAAATTGCGGGGGTGTAAACATTGAATGAAGGGGGGGGGGGGGGGGGGGCAAATATTCATAACCACCACTGCTTCCACTTCCACATTTCTTTTACTAATAAACTGTGAAGTGTTCTGATACAAAAATACTATATTACAAATACTATTTAGTCAAAAATATATGTTCAAGAAGTGCTAAAGTGTAATATTCCATGTTGACATGTTTACTCACAGTTTAGCACAGCTAGATATATATATTTACTTCACGCTCGAACTTGAGTGAAATTTAAACCTGTTCAAACGTTTCGCTTATGGTCTATATAGTTGTTTTGTGCCTGTCCGGGGAACAAATATACGAGAATATAATTAAGCGTTTTGTATTTGAAAAATTACCACAGTATGTTACATTTTTGTATAAACTCATTTTTTTCCCCCAATATATTGTTTCTTTCGAGTATTCGTCTTGACTTGGGTCTATTTGAGCGTCGATCCCTGTGATCGCACGTGTCCTATGTGTGGGGTGGGGTCGTACGTGGGGGTGGGTTGCGTCTTGTCACCGCAACGAGCGTGGAGATCGTACAAGACGTGTGCACACTCACGACGAATGAATGGATGAATCAGTGTGGGGCGACGCGACCCTAGATCTCCTCTTCTCCGAGATCTCGTTTTCTCCGAGATCGCCCCAGTGATTGAAGCAGTGAATTGGTGACGCTCGCGCGCGCTTCTCTGCGCTCGGATCGTTATTATATATATATATCGTTTCCAGTTTTTAATTTAATAACGTTAAAGTTTGACTTCCGGGATTAAGTCGCTTCAACAGTCTAGAGCGTCGTTTTTCTACGTCTTTTTAAATCTATTGCTTTCAGCTTTCTTGGTAACAGTTAAGTTTATGATACGACGTATCACCAATAAGCTGCGACGTATAATGTACGTGCGTTTGCACAAGCATTTTTTTAAATTTTTTATATTGTTATTCTGTGTCATCTATGAGGCAACCTTATAATGTATAAGGGCAGAACTTTGTTTAATTACAGTAACAAACACACTCTTTGGGACCAGATTATTATTTTGTTATAAAGAACATTTCTTTATAAAGATGGTACCTTTACACGGATTAGAACCTTTTGGGACCTAAAAACAGTTTGTTATATAGATCGTTTTGTTTAAAGACATTTGTTATAAAAAAGTTTCACTGTAATAAAGTTATATACAAGAAGAAATATTTTTTGACTTCGAGAAACAGACTATAAAGTATCTCGAAGTATCACCCCTAATCGTCTCGAACAGAGTGATTGCAATATAGACGTAAAGCAACAAGAATCACCATGATGTGTGGTGTATTGCATGAGTGGATGTAGAAGGGAGACGGTATAAACTAAACGAAGAGGTTAGATACATTCGAGATGGGGCGTTACTGGGGAATGTTGAAGGTTCGTTGGATAGATAAAGTGATTGCTCAGGACATACTTGGAAGGTAAATTGAGTCGGATGAAGGTGATACGGATAAGTTCGATGGAACATAGGTATCGTTTTGTTGGACACATTTTTGGATTAAATTGAATAATGTAAGGGCATAACGCGTCCTTTTTGGAGGGGACCCATTGATTGATTATGACGACGTGCAAGTTGTCTGTTTTTCCGGTCTGTCGAGAAAAAAACAAGGGTTGACACCAAAAGTGTTCACTTTATTGAAGCATTACACCGAGTGGATATTTACGTATGTCAATATCTCGTGCATGTTAAACCTGCTCTCAAGGCAATTGCCAATATTTCACAGCCAACGAAGCGAATGTAGCAAGAAGAAGTGCATAACATCTAGAATAGGCGCCCCTCATTAGTTGACTAATGCCCGCCTGGTCTTTGGAGTTATAACTTGAGTGCCAGCTGACTTGATTCCAAAGCTTCAGATTGGTGGTTGCCATGGTGAAAACAAGTCATCTAGTTAACTAAATTTAGTTAGCAATTATAAGACCGAGCACAAGATATAGGTTAAGATCTACTTCATCAAGCCCTCACTCTCCATCTACGTAAAACATTTCTGGGAACTGTGTGGGCCTATCACTCGATAACGAGAACGAATTTAGTTAAAAAACACATTTCTAAGTACAAAGTTATTACCTTGT
This sequence comes from Isoperla grammatica, assembly GCA_945910005.1. Classification (NCBI taxonomy): domain Eukaryota; kingdom Metazoa; phylum Arthropoda; class Insecta; order Plecoptera; family Perlodidae; genus Isoperla; species Isoperla grammatica. The sequence continues at coordinate 31,835,609 of OX246739.1, forward strand.
TAATCTTATATTATCACATAAAGAAGCTATAGGGTACGTGTATACATTTACACTTGCAAATAGACGGCTCAAGTCCGTAAAGCGGTAATGGCGCATGTGTAAATTGTCACAGACGGCGAGACGTATATACACGAATTCTCTGCAGCAACAAGTGTATTATAACTATTGTCACTATGGAACGTTTGTCTGAAAACGGGAGTGTTTTTGTATCTTCACAGCCTATCCACCCAGGTGGTTTGCATATCTTTCATCTCCAAACCAAGAAAGCAAAGGTTCTTGATTGTCACGTGACTTATACTGTGTTCATATATTGTTCTTAGTTGGTCATCCAGATAGGCAACCTGATTTCTGTACTAACCTTCCTCACATATCGTCGTGATGGATGAGACTGTAAGCCCCCCCCCCCCCCCCCTGTCACTCACACTTTCCAACTCCTCTCGACGTGCGGTAATTGTGGGCTGCGGTTTGCTCAACGCTGTAAGATCGATCTCTCGAGGGGTCGCCTATGATTAAGTTCAGCCATCCAGTGACCTACTAAAATATATATAGGGTTACGAAATAACATGAAAACAAAAAACGTCACTTGTTAATGGAAGTGAGTTTGAGTAAGTATCAGTATACATGCATTGATAGTGAAAAACTGGTAATTATTGATGTACACCTTACTGAATCTGTATAGCTATAAGAAAGTGAATACAAAACTAGGATTTTAATTGGAATTGTCAACCAGTCTGGTTGAGAAATTTCTTGTTTGTTTGTTGTTTTGTTCAGTAACGTATTTCGTTCTTTCGTGTCCATGTCCGGAACACCATTCAGACATCTTGTTTAAAAAAAAAATCTGTATTGGATAAATAAATAATAATAATAATAATAAAAAAAATCCGCCACTTTTATGGCTTTGTCATTTGCTAAAACTAGATCCTCTATTGTTCAGGCCTCCTCTAGTTTCGAGCAGACTAGCATGTGCTGGGGATCCTGAATTTGTCCGCATTCACAACGTATAAGTTAACACACATAATTTGTCAATACAACTTATTTAAACAAACAATAATCTTCCCCGGTCCGTCAACATTATTAGTTTAGTGGTACCACATCTTACTTCCCAGTCTTTGCACCCCTATACCAATGATTAGTCCACGTCTCGTCAGTGTAGTGGTCAGAGGGAGTATATGGGTGCATGTCCCTACAAGTACACACATTACGTAGTGGACCGTGGGACATAATTGTTTTTGACAGAGCTGCCCATGAACGTCGAACACTTGTTGCCAATTTTGTAGAGTGGTTTCTTCACCGTCATTGTTAACGAATTATACACTTAGCTCAATTCTTTGCAAGGGGTTGTTATTGGAGGGAGGACACTGACAGACAGATCCCCAGTGGCATAGCCAGGTTCTTCCGCAGACCTAACGCAACAACCATAGTGTTCAAAACACTTGAACATAAAACTGATCTTTATATATAGGCATGGATTAATGTTTTCTTTGTAGGTAGTAGAAATACCTGCTTTCTCATCGGCATCCTTTATTCTCGAAAGGGCAGTACCGAGCTTATTGTCACTTAAGGACTATGACGGGTATAGCTTATAAAGCTTTTTAAACATTTTATAGTAGGGTAGATAGCAAATGCCAGCACTCCACGAAATTTTCAACAACTTTACCGCCATATGAATATAGTGCCTGTTGCTTTGCTATCTGCAGTGCGGCTCGTTTTCAATGTTTTCCAAGACCCTTATACAGGAGGGACGGGGGTCATAGGGGAGAACGGCCACGACTAATAACACCGTGTATGGAACTTTCCAAGATGCGCATTTTCCAGAGTTAGAACGATGCCCGTATTATCTTATTCAATGAAACTTTCTTATCATACATTAACGACGAGTGACCTTGTGGCTAAATAGGCTACTACCTTTATCGTCATTCGTCGGGTCTGTTCAAACTGCACTTATAAGAAGTTATGTTGAAATGAAACGAAACACTTTCTTGTCGCGGTATGATTGTGTTAAGGCAGCGTTGATACACTATCTCCCGTACTTAGCGATGGCTCTTTATTTTAACGTTTACTATAATACTCCGCGGTATTTTATTACCTTGATGTCAAGACTGACTATGTTATCTTGCACACTTTACAGGTTAACTGTATGCGGTAGAGCAAATTTACGTTATTTGTTGCCTGTCCTTTGCAATTTTCTTTGAAATTTCTGAAGACATTCTTTTTAATATGTTGAGAAGTGTTCGTCACGGCACGGGGGATGTTTGAGTTGGATCAGTCGGGTGGCTTTCTTTGCGAGCCACCGGTTTACGACGGGCGAATTGTAATTCCGAACGTTGAATGTTTAATTTTGGGGTAGCAGCTTTTGAAAATTCGCATTTATAATCGATGATGGTTCGTCGACTGTGTTTATTTTTCTACGCAATTTGGTGTGGGATAGTTCTAACCGATATTGTGCATGCAAGATTATTGTTGCATGTTGTATTATTGTCTCGAGAGGTGGTTTCAGGTCTCTTTAGCTCCTCGTGACCGGTCAAATAGCCACAGCGTCTTCCTGCTGCCCCACGTGTCTAAAAGACGAAATGCATTCTGGTCTATCCTGTCGCACCGTACTCATTTGGGGTTTATTCTATGTATGTTTTTCCTGGATTAGGCCTACAAATATCTTATCAATGCATTCTAATGTTTTCAAACACACGGTATGAAAATGTTTCAATTCAGACAAATTTCGACCGAGAAAATACCGGATCATATACATGAATGAGTAATAGAAATGCTATTGAATGGGGGGAAATTTTTAACGAATTTTAATACAATTAAAATGTGGTAAATTGAATCAGTGCTTTGTATGTTAATAAGAACCCATACACAATTTGTGAATGTAAGTTTTAATATCACATCAGACAGTATTGAAGGATGACGTAATGGAAAGTATCAAATAATTGATAGCTCATGAGACATAGAAAGGAAAATAAACTCGGGTAGTTCGAGAGTTGGGCATACAAGAAAAATAGAGAAACAAAAGAAAAATGAAAAAGTGGCTATTACGAGACGGCGAGCTGCATTATTACACGGGGAAGTAAAAGATCCATTACCGTATTGGAGACGTGCTGTTATTTTTGTTACGATTCCCTCTTGTCCGCGACGCGGCCTGGCCCGACGACAGATAGAGTCGCGGGTATGCGTCGTCATGAATTAAAGACGAGACGACTCCAATCATCGTCGGAGAAAGTACGCTTTCTATGTGATTGGGTTGTCCTCCACGTCACTGCACATTTGAGGGGCGCCTACTCGAAATAAAGATATTCAATCGGTTCTTATGTGCACACAAGTGACATATTATGTAAATCAATGGGAAGGGAGAAACCTTTTTAATGCTAACATTTATTGTGTATACTTGCGGTTATATTTCCCCGTCTCAATCCAATCTAAAAGTCAAGTCACGTTCGTAGTAGTTAATAACAATCAGCTGCGTTATTGGATAACAAGATTTGTGCAGTATGGGATGCTTCGTTATAGCCTTGATTTGCTTTTGTCGCATGTTGAGTGCTTTGTGATTGGGCTGCATCATAATAATAATAATAATTATTATTATTTTTATTGTTATTATTGGTCATGGTAACCCCTGCTCCAGGGAGCTCACCAGCAGTTACCTGATGTGCCCCTTTTCAGGTGTCATAACGTCATAACTAGGTATATTTGGGTGCATAGATAGAAGGAAAGGAATGTCCATAGCTGTTTGTAGGACTTAATAGAAAATAAACGCTCGCTTTTATGACTGAGGAAAACCTAGGCGTAAACCTTCAGTCGGGATTGCCGGTGGGCAGTGACCGCTTTATAGAACTGGCAACCGTTCGAATTAGAGTATCACGTGTTACCGCTGAGCCACCTCAATATGTTCGGGCTGCATTGCGAGTGCAGTGTATAACTCTAAGCTAAGGGCATAAAGTAAAATTAAAGTATTAAAGTTTACTGATGTGTATTAGTTGAAGTATAAAGTAATAACTCAAGAGTGTAACTCATATAATATTTTTGATGAACTTCATCCATCATCAGCCTGATGACATCTGACTTCTGGTCCTCACCGTTTCTCATCTGCCTTTACGTTGTATGCCTGTCCCTCCCCCCCCCCCCCCCCCCGCGAACTTTGAGAGACATCACAATACACGGAGAGAAGACGGGCGCGCAATAGAGGTGATCGCGTGACGTGATTCACGCGTGACTCACGCGTGACTCACGACTTTCAGCGTGATTGTGCGTGAACGTGAATATTGTTTAAAAGGGCCGTGAGTTTGCGTGACAATATATCAGTCACGCGTGAATCGTGTCACGCGTGAACTGATTGTGCGTGACACGAGCGCTATCATAGGGTTGGCTAAACTTGGCCCATCTCAGCTCCCTATCTGTACTCAAGGTGTAGGCTACAGAGACAGACAGACTATACATACAGAACACAGACTTTTTGAAAAGAACACCTCCCCCACCCCCCTCACACACCATGGCGACACCAGCTTTTGAAAGGGTAGGGATTAGCTGGAAGGAGCAAGACAGACCCAAAGAGGTGGGGTGATTTCCGGTCAACTTGTCGCCTAGCTATTGTGTGTTCATTTAAAAATATTCCACTTTTAGGACCTAAAATCGCTGTCCGTCCATTACTCATCCTAGAGCAAACCACATGGTGCATCATATTTGTCTTTTGACTGGCAAAACTATAATGTTTTATTTATTTTTTATCATTATAATAAGTTCCTGAACGACAGGAGTGTTCGCAATTAAAAAGTACAGTGTACTAGTGTAGTGTAATGACGGCGTGAGTGTGCGTGAGTTCGTGATCAAACAGTTCGTGCGTGAGTGTGCGTGAGTGACTTAGCAAGTACAACGTGATCGTGCGTGAGTGGAATAAACAAACAATGGGCGTGCGTGAGCGTGCGTGAGTGAAAAAATGAGTTAACGTGACGTGATGTGACGTGAGTAAAAAATTGCTCACGCGACCACCTCTAGCGCGCAACACTGGGGCACGTGGGAAACGATCGGGTTGCTAAAGTGCGTGCAAGTACTGGAATTGTTTTTAACCGTGTTCCAAGGAGTTCTTTCTTGCCTTTTCGACATGCTATTCTTAGTATATTTTTATAGCATTGCTGTCTAAGTTTCATGTACCGAATCTATTTTGATAACTTTGTTGTAAATAAAACAATTACGATACTATTTGATTCGATTATTTGTTGTATACAAACGATACGATCAAAGTTCATAGCTCCAACATATAACTTATATATATATATAAAAATCGCGGATTTATTGTGTGAGAAATTGATACGTTTACATTAAACTATAGGAGCAATCAATTTGTATTGCTTTGATCTCTTTACGCAGTTAGTTACACTCACTCTTTGCGTACTTACTGAAAGTACGAGGCAGTTACCTTAACGATCCCCATTCCGATGTATATAAATATTACTTTCGTTGACGATCTGCTAATAGATATGATTGATGGTTTATTGCCTACTAGAGTGGCCCACGAAACTTTCATTACCATCGGTTGATTGGTGCTTTGTGGGCTCATAGAACAGTCTCGTACAGCTATTATTATTAACTGACTATAGTCTGTAGTAGACATATTATCCATGGGTGTTCTTTGGCACGCCCCCCCCCAATGAGTTTCAGTAATAGTTTATAGTGAAAACACACTTGAACCAGTTAACGCGCCAAGAACTTCTCTGTACAAGCTAAAACCATTCGTTTTGTGCAAGCAACCACACTAAAATAATTAAAGTACGTTAATTCAAGTTTTCTTCACGTTTTCCGTAAGGTAGAAATATATTCATTTTATTTTTTCATTTTGCATATCTTAGTGTACTTACTTGGGAGTGGGACCGGCACCTACACCATAAGACTCAAGCCAGTGTTGTTGTTGTTGTAGGGAGTATCCGTGCGACCACTACACGGCCGTCATCAACGTGACCCTCATGAACACGGGGTGTCCGAGGACGCTGGTACACGAGACAGCCCTGCAGCTCCTCCAGGTGTTGGATCAGCGGTTCTTCGGGGCCGTCGTGCTGCCGACCGACGGAGACGCCGGTAAGTACAACGCACTTCCTCTAGGCGACACCACCAGCGCTGCAGTCGTAATCGTTGAGTGAATAATATAGGCTAGAGGCGCAACGCCATCGGTAGTTTGTCTACCGCGTCTTACCGTCCAACATACTTTAGTTGGGTAGTAGAGTTCGCCAAGCGTACACAACGACAGAGCTTTCGGCTGTCTTCGCGTATGTTCGGCGACGTAGCCGACCAATCAGTCGTCGCTCCGCGAACCTCTACTACCCGACTAAACTATGTTGGGCAGTAAAAGATGGTAGACAAACTGCCGATGGCGTTGCGCCTCTACCCTACTCACTCAATGGTCTTACATGAGTCTCTTGTTTATAATGTTTCCCGTTCCGAGTTGGCTGGTTATAATGCGTAGGCTACTGCGTCGGCTGCAACGTCGTATTAGGTGTGTTACACTGTAAACTTGCATATCTTCTTGAAATAAATAATACAATTTATACTTTTCATAATACTGTACAATATTGTAACAGTGATGTTGATATATAGTTGGGTTTGATATTGAATTCACAATATAATATTTATAACTTTTGTGAATTCAATGAGAAGGGAGGAGGATATATTTCATGATTTCAAACGCCTACCATGCAGTTTATTTACCCATAGGTGTATTCTATGCATCCTATACTCAATATGTGGAAACCGTATGCGAAGACAACTCTAAACATGCGCTTTACTAACGGGTGATTTAGGGATCCAGCCTTCCTGTGTTGAGCAGAAGTCTTTCTATTGTTATTTAGTTATTTACTCCAACGTCAATAAACACACGAAGAAGTAACCCATAGATCTTGGTGAAGCCAAGTAACGGGGTATTTATAGGTTAATTTAATTAGGCCTAGTTATTAGATGAATAATTGTAAATACATTCCATAATATCGTGGTTTTCCACCGGCATAGACGTTCAGATAGACTTTGGTATAGTAAACTGAGCGGGCCTTGCCTTCCAGGTTCGAATCTTGGCTTGGGCATGGAGGTCCTGTGGAGTTTGTTCATCTCCATGCATTTAGCAGTCACTCATGCGTGGCCAGAATATGAGATGAAATTGGAACACAATAATTATATACCATATGTACTGCCGAGTTCTGTTGTTTAAGATGTAAATGGCTGACCCCGTAATTCCAGATAGCTAATTAAAAATAATAAGTTCGTCCAAAAATGAATACATTAGATAGGGTTAGAAAATTTTCCACGAAACGGCGCAGTATTGAGAGGTATAATTTTAACGACCCGACATCTTCTGGAAAGTGTTTCTGAAGTGTAGGTATTCCATATTACCACCGAAGTTACTTCAATCTTTCTCTTCGTGGTATCGAGGTATGAAACCAAACGAAGTGGAACATTTCCGACAACTACGTTAAACATCAACTAATAGCATTTTCGGAATGTAAGACACACTTTAATTTGTTTTGAAACACTTTACGAATGATCCAGAAACTTGTATTTCTAAGGCCAAGTTTCACTAACTTGTAGTCTTGAAATTCGCCGTTTATCGGGAATGCGCTCCAAATAAACATGCCTATGTACAGAATGTTGGTTGAAACCAAGGTAACCAATCCGAAATTTATTATTATTATTATTGTTATTTTTATTAATCATTTCCATTTACTACAAAAGTGAATGGGGGTTGGCAGAAAAGAGCACAGCACCAAACACCAGAGTGACTGCCAACCCATACTAAAATTACTTAAAATCTAAATATATTAATGAACATAATACAAAATACAAAATATAAAATACAAAACAAAAAACATGAAAACATAATCTGAATGAAAATATAATTATAAGATACAACTGTTAAATATGTAGTATTAAAAAAATAAAAAAATGAAAATTTACAAAACAATGTTTAAAAAATGCTCCGTTAAAGAGGCTTTGAAGATATCTAATGGGCGTGCCATCCTGATCTTGAGTGGAAGAGAATTCCACGATTGACAAGCCCTATAATAGAACCCTTTCTGGTAGGCTGCTGTTCTGGCAAAAGGTGGCCTGAACAATAGACCCCTACCAAATTGGGCACTACGATTACAGGCTTGCAGTCTTACATATGGATCCAGGTTTGTCCTACCATTCAACATGCCCCACAAAAATTGCAGCTCTACTTTTTTCCTGAATGTTTCCAGAGATGGAATCTTCAATGATGCACGTCTTGCCGTAGCACTATGAGTGGTAAATTGCGACCTAGCAGCAATAAAGCGTGTAGCTCTACTTTGGACACGCTCCAACTTCATCTTGTTGCTTATAGATGTTGGGTCCCACGCTGGGTAGCCGTAGACGAGATGATGTCTAACGAGCGCTAGGTAAACAGCCCTTTTGGTGCTAGGCTGAGCATGATGCAGGGGTCTAGCAATGAAATATAAAATGAAATATGAAATTTAATCGGAGATTAAAAAGTTTAGTAAATTCGGAACGAACAGATTATAACAATATTATAGCCTGTAGGGCTTTTGTTATACTGAACAAAACGAGAGCGAAACACAGTTTTCGTGGGTTGTTTTAATCGCACACGTTACCGAGTATTTCACTAACTATCCCTGCAGAACCGTGGCCACCGTATTCGACAAGAAGTTTTGATTACCGTTTAGGCGGAAACTGACGAGAGTTTTCGTGTCCATACTTCGTTCTAAAAAGTTTTGTCTTCCCGTTTTACTCGTTTTTTTTAATGATTGCTTTTTATTGTGTAAACTTAATAATTAAAAAATGTTATTGAATGTTTATATATATTTTTTACCAGATATTCACATCCATAAACTTATTTATTTACACGGTTTTCTATAATAGTGGCACACGTCTTGCTATTGGAATGTAGATGTTACCGGGAAAAGCCGTATATACCGAACACGTTGGATACGCAGCGTGGCGAAAATCACCTTTTATGTCGCGTGGTTGAGTCTGTATCATTTCATGAACTTATCATAAGTACTTACAGTAAAAAGAAAAACTGAACACTTGGAGTGATTTTAAAATGTACCGCGAAAAGTATGATTGATGGTGTGACAAGATGTGAGTCGTTAAGATGCGAGCAGTGAGTACGCGTCTAGTCCTGGGGCTCATTCGCGATGTGACTATATACCCCTAATGATGTAGCGGCTGAAGGGATTTATAATAACGTGTTTTAAGTTGTGTTTGTGGAACTAAAATTCTATCAAATAATTGTGTGCATTTTTGAATCCGAAATGAAGAAAAATGGCCTCACGAAAATAGTCTAGCCCCCCGCCTTTCGATGCTATTGCATTATTCACGCTTGTTTGGTTCACAGTCCTCTTCTTTCTTCGATTGAAATGTTTACGCCGGCAAACTCTCGTGCCTGCCGACTCTTAGTCTGTATTTTAATGAAAAACAAATATTATTTAATTAACCCCCGCGGGAGTAAAGTGGGATTGTGGTTAAGTCGAGTCGGGTTTGGTTACCAGATTTCAGGATCAAACAGTCTTGCGAGTTGAGAACCGCTGTGAGACGGTGAACCGCTAAATATACTGAGAGAACGAATTAATGAATGAATGAATTGATGATTGATTATGTCATAAGTACAGCCGATATGACCAGAGACTTCTTTCGCTTGATATTTCAGTTTATAGATGAGGAAGTTTATATTACATTTGGATGAATATAATATGTATGACTAGAACAATGTAGCCTACTGATATTGAAGGAACTTCAAGATTATTTTAGCGGCATTGTTTCCATGGTGCTTAATATATATATCATGTATTTCGTTCCAATTTTTTTTTGGTTTTTCGCTCACTGCTCAGACCCCTGACGATGCAGTGGGATAGAATGTAGTACACTCGAGACATATCAGGGAGTCAGCTAGGAAAGCTTCGTCTAAATGGGTCAGTGGTTTATGATGTCGTCTATTACAAACACTCAAACTCTCTTGTGTTGTTTTAATGCTAGTGGTAGATATAGATACGTGTTCATAGAAAACATAAACATGGAACGTCGTATGATCACAGGGCAGACTTGAGGGTTTGCATGGCCACGCTCGCCCAACCTTGGTTGTCTTGCTCCATAAGTAAACGTTTTCGAGTGATAACTATGATAATGTGTATATACTGACTGTTAAAGTCTACAGAACTAAACAGCTACGGCTACCACAGTGGGACCATTATGTTATAGCTTACTTTTTCGGTATACTAGTCGTTAAAACAACAAATCCAGTGAACACTTTTACCTTATTTCGTCCGCATTAGCCTCGTGGCTTTTAACCGGGTAGTAGCGTAGTGTAAGGTTTAACAACAACAACAACGACTGCATGCCGTGAGGAGAAGGAAAGAACTGTAATGGTGGTTGGCGGCTTTTGTTCTCTAATTTGCAATTGGCATATTATATCAAATATTATTAATAAATAAAGTGAGTTCAGTAGTCTTTGTGTAATTGCCCGACATCCTAACAGTAGTAATTCTGCTGAATGAACTTTGCTAAAGTTTCGTCGTCGGTTGAGACGGTAACAATTTTGTCTGATATATTGAGCTAATTCGTCTCAAAACGCTTTGCACTCTTACACTTTCATTGCAGATTGTAGATTATTGGCAATTATAACCTAAACTTTGAGTGTTGTGAGGTGTGAACAATACACTTGTGGGGTGGTCAAATGAAAGTAACTCGAGTTTTATTTTCACTTACTATGAAAACCTAAGTAGTTCGCTTGTTATGACATGTTTTGCACATATAGTCGAACTTACTTGAAACGTGAGTTTATTTCCTTAGCGATGGCCCTAGGAAACTTGTCTTTCAATGTGTGATAACCTTCTCTTCGAAATATACACAGCACACAAAGGAGTTCGTACTATAGAGTCTGTCAAGTGGGACCTTCTAATCCACCGTATACGGTAGACATTCCTTCATCATGTTATGAACATTGATGAAGTGAAACTACACTATATAGCAGCTGTCATCGAAATCATTACGAATGCATGGGACGCCATCTGGTTTACAACGAGACTCGTTGTTTAATGTGCGTTGTAGGGTGTACACCCCTCTGCGCTTATACAGTTTAGGGTGTGTGATTATTTCAATTAGCCCATTTGTATGCATGACGTTCCGTCCGTCAACGATTACAAACATCCGCGTCATCAATATCGGGCCTAGCGTCATTTCCCTATAGAATCTCATTGATTTCAGTGTACGTGTAGGCCCGTAACGCTGACCGCATGTAATTTCGCTGACGCTGACCGCGTGCTCGACTGCTTAACTCCCCATACACGCTCGGCCTTGCAATGGAGTAACTTAATACCTCCATCGTGCTGACACCCTCGCCTAGCACGTATTCGGTCCAATGTTATCCCAGTCCCCCTGCTTCCGTTCCGCCACTACCTGTTGCTCGGAGCTGCACTGGTTCCCCCAGTATTGTCCGTATCGAATTGTTCTTCGCGCATCCCATAGTAAGTACGGGAAAGAAGAGTTGACAGTGGTTCACCAAGAACTAGTGGGAGCTTAGTGTGAACTCAACTGATGATGATGTGATTTCAACTTACGCACTATAATTATACTAGATTTTGTTTTGTTTTTTAGTATACGTTTTAGACATTTTGTGGTTGTTATTATTTTCAAATCTGTAGGAGTTTTAATGGTTCAAGATACAAGGAAATGGGTACACAGAGCACCCGTTTACTGTAACACTCTTGCTATTAGTCGTTTGTGAGTTCCACGTTCTATTCAGTAGTATAGGCTATTATTACATTACGGGCAATGTATGTCTGTAAGTCAAGTGAGTCGGATTGTGTCAGTTACAACATAGGCTGAAGGTTAAACACCGGTACTGCACCGTTACTACGTTAGTGTACCGTTACTGACTGCTGCATGAGTATTGGGCACATCGTTTTGTTCCCCATTTAGGATCGATTCGGACTGATTCGGATTGTAGGCCTATACCCATCGAGCCACTTCTCACTATCTTTCAAACTGTTTAACTTTCGATGTGGTGCACTATTGCATATACAATGTAGCCTACGTAATTTAGCAACAGTTACTTATCAGATTTATTTTATTTATAACGTATAAGTCTTTCCATCTTAGTGGGAAGACGGCTACTGCAGAGTGCCCCTAATAGATTGGGACTCTCTTAGGCTGCTGATCAGATGTGCTGTCGTGACACGATGGGTGCGATGTAAAGTATTGTCAACGACACTTGCGTTTTACGGCCGGCGCATCGTCGACACTTGCGACGCGTTATACGCGATACATAGTCACATAACAGTCGGTTTTAACTGGACAATATAGTATACACATTTGGCATTGGTTGGATTATAAATTAATAAAACACACTTTTTTTAGTGTTCCTTTGAACGCAATCTAAACAATGTTGCCGAGTCAACAATCCGTGTTCTTCATGAACTAACTTATTAAAACATGACCGTGTCTGGGCGTCTTATGTAGAAGAATGAACAGCCATTCGGTCTTAATACCCCCTTTGTAAGACGTTGGCGACAAGCTGCTTTGTGCTTTGTGCGACACTAACTTTCCCCGGCTTGTCGCTTCATCGAAATAGAAACTCTTTTGTCAAGGTCTCTTTTGTTTTCTTATTAGTTAAATGTTTGCACGGCTTCGTAATAATAATAATTCCGCTTGTATTTGGAGAAGTACGCATGGGGTAGTAAGTTCTTGTAAGTTAATCAAACAACTTTGCCGGAGTTTTCAGAACATTTATATGTAGGTACAAGTGAGTAATTACGGACTCATAATGAAATGCATTCAAATTTACAATATATAGTTAAATTACCCGTAAACATCAGCGTGTGACTGTGTCTCGAGCAGTCGAAACGATACAAGTAATCACGGCCAAGTCAGTACATCGCGTGTGGGACTCGAACCCACGAGCCTGATTTCATACTGGAAGAATCTCGTTAGAAATATATGGCGTTGTATTAGTTTGCTATTGTTACGGTGAGTTTTTACGATCAACGATAAAGGGGTAAATGTGATGCGAATATCAAGCCTTTGTAACGTGTTATTGAACATGATTGTATCTACCTACATACCCGGTCGACAACATCGATCTCACTTGCAAAGTATTTGTGATAACAACTCTTGTATAATATTAACTATGCACGTTACCGATTTGATCCGAGCGTATATATTGATGTTGATGCAGGTAAGCGCAACGCGTTATTCGCGATAGTGCGGATGTTGGCCGGTCTAATAATAGTGAACCGACAAAGACAAATTGTTGTGGAAGGGAATGGATTTGTCCTTGGAAAACGTGCTAAAGGAAATTGGCTGTCTCCAGGGCTGCGGTCGTTTTTTTTTCTTCTGCGTGGAAGCTAAATTGGTTTTCAGGCTGCAGGCATAAATATAAAGTAGACTGCAGGGTGCATGAGTGCGGTCTTGTATTAGAAAACAATGTATCCTGCATTATGTATCCCTCGATTTAACGTGTGTTCGACACATTAATTATTCTAGTTGATAAAGTTAAACATTTATAGTGTTTTTTTTTTTTTTTTACGTAACTGTGATTTCTACAACATTTGAAAGGCCCAGCAAAACCTTGTCTTCGTTTGGTGTGTTGTATCCTATACCTAGTGACAGACACCCGAAGAATAGTAAGCAACACACGCGGGATTGTTATTCCCTGATAGTTTGAATCCAACTTATGAAATACTAAAATCAACACTATGAAATCACACAACTACTAATTAAAATGAATCTGCTGATTCTTAAATCTCCTGTGTACCATATCTGTGTGTGTATTATTTTTTTAGAGTGTTTATTCGACCGCAGATTAGACGCACAATTTGTGGTCGGTGGTAACTGGTAATCCAGTCGGGCCGTTTAGGGACGGGCTAGAGCTATGATTCTTGCGCCTGTAAGAAAGAGGCGGGTGTGGCTATATATTATGGACTCACACCCCAGGCCAAACGATCACGTTCTTGGGCCAGAGACAAAAAAATTGCTGAACTATATTGGTTCGATCGTATTATGCTTCACAGACATGCGTTTTGTTTTCCAACGTGTATACGCCATTCAGTTATCTGCCCCGCAGCCAGCACAAGGTCACAGTTCACTGGGGTAGATCAATTGACACTCGGTTGTTTCTCATTTGAGTTTTGGGCCACATTACAACAGTTATATAGACGTACATAAATACGGTATACTAAATTGAACTATAAGTTGTATGTGTTATGGATATGCACGAACATTTCGTATTGGTCCTTGGGGAGAAAAAGTACTGCTTATTGCTTATTGCTTATTGCTATTGCTTGCTACTTACTCGGAGTGTAATTCATAATGATACGCTATCAGCAGAATGACATATTTGTGCATTTCTTAACGAAGGGGTCGTGTGTTCAACGATAGCAGGAGCTCGTATTGTTCAAGGGATATACGGAAGTGTCTGTAGTATCGAATAGTCGAATATGCGGCTCGCGTTTACACTGCACTTGGCCGATCGCAACGTTATCAGTGCATGACGTAGGAGGGACAGCTTCGTTCTGCTCGTCAAATGCTCGGCATGCCGTAAGTTAGTGGAGGACCCGATGTGACTGGTTTAAAGATACACCGTTCTTTTGAATGGAACTTATATCAGATAGTCCCTTTGGTAATGCTCGACACTAGTATTATGCTACGTGCCGGTACGAAGTTTTGCATCCTCCTTTATCCTTTCTAAGTTCTATATCATCATTAACCTATCACCATATGTTTCATTTGCACTACTTGGATCTCGGTCCAGTTGCAAGTATATATAAAATAAATAAAAATAAATCAATTAGACCCTATAACAAAACATAACCAGATGTTAAACAGTGACCTATACATTATCCATGTAGCTCAATGATAGCAAGCTGATTGATGATTGATTATGGATCTAGGGCACTCACTCTAACAGCGAAGGTTATCCTCGGATCGCGATCTAATTAACCCACATTGCAGTGTATGTTAGTAATTGAAACTCTCGCAACTGTATTGTTGTACAATTAGCGGTCGTCGTCAGTTCCGTGCGGAATCCGGCCGGCTTGGACTATAATGTGTGTGTGTTGTGTCTTGAAGCCAGCCAACCAACCAATCAGAGCGCCGTATTACCCACCGCATCGCTGTGGTCGTCACGGCTGTTTGTGGTGACCGCGACATCGAGCTCCAACTAGTGCGGAACTATTCTCTGAGACGGAATGTTGCGAGGGTCGTCTCCAGCTCATGAATGTGAAGTATGGAAAGCGAATGTTCGCGGTGGTGGTTTTAATTGGATTATCTACACATCCCGGGAGACACTTAACGTCCGTACTCCGTCACGACGTCTCGTAGGGGATGAAAATTCGTGACGATATAATTTTTTAACATATCTTATGCAGGCTATGTCCTTGTTTATAGTCTATCCCCAGCCCAATAGATAACCAAGGTTGCTATACCCACTTGTTGTATTCATAGTTACACCATAGATATAAATGTTGTTACCAAGATATGTACCGGTAACGGAATGGAGGTCCGAGGACCTATGCTCGTTCCTCGATGCCCGCCATATTGTATGATTGTCTGTTTGTTTACATTTTAACATGTGTGTTTTTCAATGTGTTATACTTCGCCTGGCGTATATCATTGATATTGATATAAATAAAAAAAAAAGGCTATAAAAAGAAAGTACGCGAGTATCTGTATACCCATTGGACATAAAGTAGTAATTTTAGCATTGAAAATAATAATTTCTAAATATACAATATGGCGACGTTCCGAGAATAATCCATTGTTGAAATCTCAAAAGAGAATCAGTTTTGGTACGTCCAGATAGCAGTGAGTTACGTATCTTGGCAACAATATTTATATCTATGGTTACACCACGTTGTCATTTCAAATATACTTTTTCCTAAGCTAAACGGCGCCAAAAATGTGAGGTAGCCATATTATAGTAAATTTCCGTCCCGTCACGAATATAATAATTTTAACGCGATCTGATTCAAGTATTTAAAGAGTATGAAGAATGCGAGTATGCGGAAATTACATTCTTACCGCTGTCTAAAAAGTAAAGTTACGACAACGAAAAATATAATCTATCCATGCGCAATCATCCTTATATTGTACAATGGCGGCAATTATAATAACTGTGACAATGAACATTTTAAGCCAGCATCATTGAACAATGGCGATAAGTATAATAGGCCTGACTATGACTACGAAGAATCTAAGCAATATGCGCGGCTATATGCACATTTTTATACTGAACAATGGAGGTTACCTTAATCTATAAGCTATATGCACATTCTTATATTTGAACAATGGCGGTTACCTTATAGTAGAGGAGCAAAAGGTATCTCGTGCGCCTTTCGTGAAAGAGTATTGCGGTAAACGGTATTCTGTTACGGCATACCACACGAGTATTTTGCACCTACCTGGCACATCCTGGCACGCTGCAGAGGGCGCCAGGAGCGTCGTGACGTCATAGACACGTTTTAATTAATAACTTTTGAACGGTTTATGTCACAGAAAATATCAAGTGGACAATTTTATGATGTCATACTAGACGAGCATTTATAACCTATCTGCCACATTCTGGCGGGCTGCAGAGGGCGCCAGGAGCGTCGTGACGTCATATACACGTTTGAACTAATAACGTTTGAACAGTTCATGTCACAGAAAATATGTAGGCGACAATTCTACTATAAAATACTATACGAGTATTTTGCACCTACCTGGCAAATCCTGGCACGCTGCAGAGGGCGCCAGGAGCGTTATGACGTCATAGACACGTTTAAATTAATAACGTTTGAACGGTTCATGTAACAGAAAATAACAAGGCAACAATTCTATTACGAAATACTATTTGAGTATTTTGCACCTACTTGGCACATCGTGGCACGCTGTAGAGGGCGCCAGGAGCGTCGTGACGTCATACACTTTTTCATCAATAACTTTCGAACGGTTCATATCACAGAAAATATCGAGATGAAAATATTATAGACAATTTAAATAAAAATTGATTGATATGTACCAATAGGGTAATCATGCAATATTTAAGAGAGATATTGCTAACAAATAATAATAATTAGATGTGTATATGAAATGAAGGGCATCCCTCATCGTTATATCTATTTATAACTAATTCGGAGTTATAATTGTATCGCTGTGAAGGACTAAATAATCGTAGTCATCCCAACATATCCATGGATATCTGTTGTTTAACAATAATAATAATTATTATTATTGTATACTAGTTACTATTCATAGACTGATTAGTAAAACTCACGTTTGTTAGAAGTTCTCTTCATCTTCATCATCATTGTCTTCATCCTCATCTCCCGTGTTGTCGGTATTCAGGCACTCTTGTTCCTCGTCTTCAGTTGAGCAGCCACAAAGCTCGGTGCACCTCATGTTATTTGCTTTGCAGCTGCATCTTGACGCACACCTTGATTTTAAGCAGTTGACGGCAGCCGGTGCAGGTTCGAGGGTTGTCATGACTGCCACATACTCGTTGCTCTCAAGTAGCCATCCGTAGTCTTCGGGTAATAAGTTGATAGGGTTGGCAACCTGGTCATTATGCCACACCCAGCATTGATGGTGAGCACGTAGTATGGCTTGGAGATATGCGGCTTTGCTGGGTGGAAGCTTTTGGTGGGTGCTTGGCAAGACTTTTTGTGAAACATGCGCTATCGAAGGTCAGACACTGAGCTCAGTTTAGTGAATGGACAGTACAGTTTGCAAACAAACTTCTCTAAAGTCCATTCCTACAAAAGAACGATCCCAGGTAGCAAGAAATTTCCCCTCCTCGTTACCACCACCACTCGGCACGGGTGACACTGCTTGCGAGGCGTTGGAATGCGGTAGACAGCATGACCCATTGTCCAGGTGTCATTGTTATGAACGCAATTTTTTGATGTAGTTGAAATGATACAATTTCTAATTTATTTTCAGATATATGGAATAATGACGTAATATTAATATAAACTGAATTTTGTATTTTTAAAATAGCTTGAAAACTGCCGTATTTAGAGCAAGTAGTAACTATGGTTACGATCATGTTAGAAAATATAATAATACAAGAGACTAAGAATGACTGCAGAATAAACACGTAAAATTAATATAAAATAAGGTGTATTTTTAAAATAACTTGACTACTGCCCATTTTAAAGCAGTGTGCTCATCATCATTATGATTTTCAGACTTAAATCGTTTATATTAAAAGTATATTTTCAAATTCAAAATTAAATTTAGATTGTTTTCTGGGATTGTATAATATAGCTAAAACAAAATAATAATAATTACTTACTGATAATACTACTGATAATTACTTACTTTTGACTTTATCCGAACTTTGTTATTTTTAGAACCACACTAGTTTTCAGGCGTCTTGCCTCGGCGAGAGTGATTGACAGATGAATGAAATACACCTTTGACTCATGTTTTAAAATTGGCATGATAACTACCGTATTTAGAGCAAGTATAGTAACTTTATGGTCACGATCGCAGATATCTTCGACAGTGCCGGCCTGAGGGACAAAATTAAATTAAAATAAAATATATGATAATTTTATTGATAATATCCTATTATTGTTATTGTTATTGTTAGGATTATTGTTATTATTAATGGCGTTGTATTATGTTTATTATATTCTTTATTTACAAGATCGTGACCATAAAGTTACTATACTTGCTCTAAATACGGTAGTTATCATGCCAATTTTAAAACATGAGTCAAAGGTGTATTTCATTCATCTGTCAATCACTCTCGCCGAGGCAAGACGCCTGAAAACTAGTGTGGTTCTAAAAATAACAAAGTTCGGATAAAGTCAAAAGTAAGTAATTATCAGTAGTATTATCAGTAAGTAATTATTATTATTTTGTTTTAGCTATATTATACAATCCCGAGAAAACAATCTAAATTTAATTTTGAATTTGAAAATATACTTTTAATATAAACGATTTAAGTCTGAAAATCATAATGATGATGAGCACACTGCTTTAAAATGGGCAGTAATCAAGTTATTTTAAAAATACACCTTATTTTATATTAATTTTACGTGTTTATTCTGCAGTCATTCTTAGTCTCTTGTATTATTATATTTTCTAACATGATCGTAACCATAGTTACTACTTGCTCTAAATACGGCAGTTTTCAAGCTATTTTAAAAATACAAAATTCAGTTTATATTAATATTACGTCATTATTCCATATATCTGAAAATAAATTAGAAATTGTATCATTTCAACTACATCAAAAAATTGCGTTCATAACAATGACACCTGGACAATGGGTCATGCTGTCTACTGCATTCCAACGCCTCGCAAGCAGTGTCACCCGTGCCGAGTGGTGGTGGTAACGAGGAGGGGAAATTTCTTGCTACCTGGGATCGTTCTTTTGTAGGAATGGACTTTAGACCACTTATCACGGAGTCTTTTAGAGCAATAGTTTAACCTAGTTATTTAAATGCTGAAAATATTTCATAGTCGGATTCTTCCACCCACCAGCACTTGTGAGGATCTAGCCAAACTTCTTATCATGCGCATTGACAACAGTTATAGTGAGTTTTCAGAGGTCCACGTGGTATGGTATTTGATAGATATGACATTCCTGTTTCATTAAAATCGGCTACTCGAAAGACCCGGCAAGGAGGAAAAGCTGCTGTAGCTTATCGCATTACAGACAACACGCCCATCGGGCACTTGAGCATGTCACAACTACTAGGTCACACCAAAACCAAGTATTAGCTAACAGAATATTTTTCACAGAAGATAATTCGAGCCTCACAGGCCATGGAGCGACAAACAGTTGTCGCATGGAGTAACAAGACTATTAGTAAAAAACACTTCTACCACACCTAAATAGTGAACAAGAAGAAACCGATACAAAGATGTTGCTTCATGCAGTATATGCGACAAAACGAGGAGCTACTCAAACATTTATTTTTTCCCCAGATACAGATGTCCTTATCCTGGCACTGCGACGTTATAAAATACTGTGTTCATTACAGGTGAAGGGGGAAATAATAGAATAGCACTTGGGTCACTATACAACACATTTGGGCACAATCAAGTTTCAGGACTAACTGGATTTCACGCTTTCAGTGGTTCCGACAACACTGGGGGATTTTGAGGAATGGGGAAGCTTTCGTGCTGGAAAGCTTTCAGAGAATCCGACGAAGTGCCAAGTAGGTGCAAAATACTCAAATAGTATTTCGTAATAGAATAGTTCCCTTGGAATTTTCTGTTGATTCTGGAATCTGTCTGCAGGGGTTCGCAATGTCCAATCACTGATTCATATGATTGTATTTGAAATATCGATCTTTGATTGGTTATAGCTCACTCGTCGATGGTGTTCGAGGCCTACAGGATTGGTTTAGTCACTTTAAGTCTCCCACTGCAAATCAGTTTAGTTACTGAGTGGGTAGACTCTATATGTGAATTTATTTATTTTATTCATGAAATATTTTCAGCATTTAAATAACTAGGTTAAACTATTGCTCTAAAAGACTCCGTGATAAGTGGTCTAGAGAAGTTTGTTTGCAAACTGTACTGTCCATTCACTAAACTGAGCTCAGTGTCTGACCTTCGATAGCGCATG
This sequence comes from Isoperla grammatica, assembly GCA_945910005.1. NCBI lineage: Eukaryota > Metazoa > Arthropoda > Insecta > Plecoptera > Perlodidae > Isoperla > Isoperla grammatica. The sequence continues at coordinate 31,856,181 of OX246739.1, forward strand.
TTTCACAAAAAGTCTTGCCAAGCACCCACCAAAAGCTTCCACCCAGCAAAGCCGCATATCTCCAAGCCATACTACGTGCTCACCATCAATGCTGGGTGTGGCATAATGACCAGGTTGCCAACCCTATCAACTTATTACCCGAAGACTACGGATGGCTACTTGAGAGCAACGAGTATGTGGCAGTCATGACAACCCTCGAACCTGCACCGGCTGCCGTTAACTGCTTAAAATCAAGGTGTGCGTCAAGATGCAGCTGCAAAGCAAATAACATGAGGTGCACCGAGCTTTGTGGCTGCTCAACTGAAGACGAGGAACAAGAGTGCCTGAATACCGACAACACGGGAGATGAGGATGAAGACAATGATGATGAAGATGAAGAGAACTTCTAACAAACGTGAGTTTTACTAATCAGTCTATGAATAGTAACTAGTATACAATAATAAAAATTATTATTATTGTTAAACAACAGATATCCATGGGTATGTTGGGATGACTACGATTATTTAGTCCTTCACAGCGATACAATTATAACTCCGACGTAGTTATAAATAGATATAACGATGAGGGATGCCCTTCATTTCATATACACATCTAATTATTATTATTTGTTAGCAATATCTCTCTTAAATATTGCATGATTACCCTATTGGTACATACCAATCGATTTGTATTTAAATTGTCTATAACATTTTCATCTTGATATTTTCTGTGATATGAACCGTTCAAAAGTTATTGATGAAAACGTGTATGACGTCACGACGCTCCTGGCGCCCTCTGCAGCGTGCCACGATGTGCCAAGTAGGTGCAAAATACTCAAATAGTATTTCGTAATAGAATTGTTGCCTTGACATTTTCTGTGACATGAACCGTTCAAACGTTATTAATTTAAACGTGTCTATGACGTCATAACGCTCCTGGCGCCCTCTGCAGCGTGCCAGGATTTGCCAGGTAGGTGCAAAATACTCGTATAGTATTTTATAGTAGAATTGTCGCCTACATATTTTCTGTGACATGAACTGTTCAAACGTTATTAGTTCAAACGTGTATATGACGTCACGATGCTCCTGGCGCCCTCTGCAGCCCGCCAGAATGTGGCAGATAGGTTATAAATGCTCGTCTAGTATGACATCATAAAATTGTCCTCTTGATATTTTCTGTGACAAAAACCGTTCAAAAGTTATTAATTAAAACGTGTCTATGACGTCACGACGCTCCTGGCGCCCTCTGCAGCGTGCCAGGATGTGCCAGGTAGGTGCAAAATACTCGTATGGTATGCCGTAACAGAATACCGTTTACCGCAATACTCTTTCACGAAAGGCGCACGAGAACTTAAATGTTACCTTTTGCTCCTCTACTATTAAGACCTTTTTGAGAGAATGTTCGTGATATCAACGCGTCACACACACTACGTTTATCAAGCGGACTGAGCTCGCAATTGACGGTGCGAGCCGAGTTTAGTGCGCACCGAGTTCGACTGATAAAACACCTCAGCTCGAGCTTATTTCAGTTCTGTTAAGAAGCCGATCTAGCCCGGTTTAATAGGACAGGAATAGCGTCTAATAGGAGGAGTCCGGATTGTAGTATGCTTGCTAAACGGGTTCCGAACTCGGTGCGTACTGAAGTCAGTCCGAACCCAGTCCGCTTGATAAACGTAGTGACAGAGTGTTGCTCTATAGTTAATAACTCTTAAAGGAAGACGGCTAGATGTGAAGCATAGTATACGTATATTATATATATTCTGTATACACACTGGTGGTGTGTACCGAATCGTGGGCCATAACGCACGCATTGGAGTGTCTGAGATAGATCCGGTGGATATGTGTTGGGATGTTTTGTATTAGTTTGTTTTGTGGTTCAACACGGTGGGTAAACTGCTTCGCTCTACCTCGTTGTGTATACACGTTCTTGTTATCCAAATGCAAATAGACTTTTTGATCAAATAACGTTTAAACAAGGTTGGAAGTTTAATTATACTTGACTATTATTCTTCGTCTGTATAGTCTTATGTATATATTGCTTTTAAAATATGCAACGTTCGCCATAACTAGAAGCATAATTGAAAGTTATTTCGCAAAACCGTTATTGTATTTATTGATATTTACCCGCCCGAGAGCGGGAAGGCCAATGTAGGGCACAAATTGCCCTCTGTAGCCATGTACAAAAGTGCAATACCGTTAGTTAATAGTGTGTATGCGTATTTACTCTTACTAGAAATTGAGCGTAATGTATCAATAACTTGAATGTATACACTTTGAAGTATGTGTCTTGTGGTATTCACGTATATTAAGTACAGTCTGCCTACTGATTCGTGTCCTCGATTGCCATTTCTCTTCATGGGAAATATCTCGTCCTTTAACCTCTCATATGAAGATAAATTGAAACACTGTTGTTAAGATCAGTTATTTTTATTCGTGACGCACAAATTACAACATAACATTAACACCATTCAGTTCATTTTAACATGTATAAATTTTCTTATACGTCTGAAAATTGTCCATACAAATCTTGTAGTGGGATTTATTATTAACCATTTAACACTGATAAAAATGAGATCATTAATAGTTTTCAGGTTAATTCTCGAGTCTTAGTAAATTACGTTTCTTAAAAAGCTCATTCGTTTTGTAGGAATTGGTAATATATAAATACATTTATATAGGCCTTCATACCATGCATGCGTTAACCTTCTCGAGAGTTTTTATTCTGGTTCTCTTCGTGTTAATAAAGAATGTAACATGCATGGAGAATTTTACTGTGACTATACAAAAACACGCACGCAACGCGTTACACTTACATTCCGTGATAGGTATTGCTCCGGACGTACATCCCGTGAGAATATTGCTCCGGACTTACATCCCGTGAGAATATTGCTCCGGTCTTACATCCCGTGAGAATATTGCTCCGGACTTACATCCCGTGCAAATATTGCTCCGGTCTTACATCCCGTAAGAATATTGCTCCGGACTTACATCCCGTGAGAATATTGCTCCGGACTTACATTCCGTGCAAATATTGCTCCGGACTTACATCCCGTGCAAATATTGCTCCGGACTTACATCCCGTAAGAATATTGCTCCGGAGTTACATCCCGTGAGAATATTGCTCCGGACTTACATCCCGTGAGAATATTGCTCCGTCTTCTTCTCTCTCTTCGGCGAAGATACAGTTAGTTGTACAACGTGTACCCCTGTGGATGTGCAAGGGACAATAATACATATAACATCACAGATAGTGAAACATGAGATGAAAGTTAAACACAGATACAACACCGCTTATACGGTTACTTTATCAGAACTAGTATGGCTTTGCTCAAAAACGAAATCAATAACACGTTCTTAGTCGAAACAGACAGAAGCCGCCAAGAAGCGTTAATTGATGTTAGAGACATGTATGTATACGCATCTAGTTTGGTATGTGATGCATTATGCACTGTCGTGGTAAATAATTGTAGTGCTGAACCTGCAATTTGTTAACACACATTCAAAATTAGATTGCTTTCGAGCGCTACTAAAACAAAATTCACTGGTGGAGCCATTCGTCATGTTTGAAATATACACACACTTCATTTCCGGCACGCCCTCAAACCCACCTTTCAACACGTCTATAGTTACATATCAAAAAATAGATTTGGTGAAACACTTAACACAACAATTATTTGTAACTGTCCAAACCTTGCACCTGTTAATTTGTTGTGTGTTGGCCTTTATTCGCTGTGATTCATAGAATACTATACTGCTTCTATACAAAGACAATTATTACATTCACGATCCCAACGAATTCGAGAAACGATACAGTTGCATTTTGTCAAATGCACAAGTTGTTGAAAGATTTTTCGAGTGCTGCTGATACTGGTTGTATCACAAAAGTTCGCCATATTGGTACCTGTAACAGTCTTTACAGCAAAGCGTGGTGACTATTTTTTTACCGGTGGTCGTAGTTTGATCTAGCATGTTAGTACTACCTCCATCTCAAACACGTTTACATGAACCCTTTGCCATACTCGGCACCTCCACCACAATACTAGACATCACATTGTCAGTTGCTATACCAAGAGTGTAAACACTTTATTAGGGACTGTAGCTATTTGAGAAGTAATCAGCAACAGGTGGTTCACAACTAGTAGGCTACTTACATAATCTCCTCGATAACTTGCAAACATTGCAATATTTAGGTACCAACCAGTGGTTCACAAAGTTTGTACTTGCATAATCTCCTCATTGCAAACATTGCAATATTTAGGTACCAACCAGTGGTTCACAAAGTTTGTACTTGCATAATCTCCTCATTGCAAACATTGCAATCTTTAGGTACCGACCAGTGGTTCACAACATATGTACCTGGTCAAACTTCTTGACAATTCTCATCAAGAGCATGCATTGCAATCATTAGGTACTAACATCGGTTGAACAATGTTGTTAACATGCTGCCCTACACCGTTTGCCTTGTAAAGTTCGAGTTGTAACATACACTTTACATTGATGTTCAAAACATTGTAAGTAACTAAGTCAACATTACATTTACTGCCACTACAGAATCAATTTGGCAGCTATATGGTATATAATTCAAAACAATTCTTGCAACCAATCTAATGTATTTGTAGTTACGTTTTCCTAATTTGACATCGTTTCTAGATAATTGTTAATAACATAGTAAACATATCAGTCTTACACATCAGACACTAATTCTCAAGTGAGACCATAGTTTAGCTATGTCAGAAAGAGAGCGTTGTAAACGGTGCTGTTCATTCACTTGTACCACATGTTTGTCTAGGCCAGATTCTGCACAACTATAGACAGTTTGGCTTGCACCTCAACATTTGTGTTTTTACTTATTAATGAGTGTGTTCCGTATGGATTAATAATATCTCACGAAAGTCTATGTTGAAATGACACAGTCTGCCCCACGTTTCATGGCTGGAATGGGACACTATATTGTGACAGTAACGCTGTGAGCGTTTCCACTTCCCACCCAAAAGATATCAGTTGATTTCTTACTGTCTTCATGCATGTACCCGCGTGCGAAGTGCGTGAAAGACTGTGCATTCCATCATCCATTCTACTATAGGTTACATTTTTTGTTGTTGATTATTTTAAAAACACAGCAGTTATGAATATTTACGTTCAATATTCGAGAGGGTATAAAATACGAATGGATGTAAATAAAAGGATACGAGATTTGAAGCAGTAAGCTTTAGTAAACATGTGTGAATTGTGACCGATCACTCACAGCGTCTCTTCTTCCTGTCATAAACTATCCCGTGGGATTTCTAACTCAAGAGCCGCACGCAAAGTGAAGGACGAACTGTGCATAACCTTCACCGATCGCAGCGCTATTGCCACACCCGGCACCTCCACCAATTAGAGCCTTTGTTTACAATCCCGTTACTTTACGCCATGCTAAACGTTGGACGTGTCATGATTTGTGACTTTACAATATTTTTTGAGTTAGTAAGTACAACATAAAGTATTCACACAGAAACTTAAACGTAAAGTCTATACACCTAATATGAGAATAGACATTGTATTTTTTATTAAAAACGTTCGATGTGTATATATATACACTTAACGTTATTTATTCAAGTTATTGGTTTGTTTTCAGTTAACAATCCACGTGTTACACTTCCACAGTTCTTCAATAAACCGTCTTTCGATAGCCTAAAGCGCGTCCCCCCCCCCCCCCCCTCCCCCACCAAAAAAAAACAACGGTGTCCGAAAATATTGATTTTCCGTTATTGTCTTTACTGGATTTGCCAAGAAACCCTTGACGATATGATTTTCATACTTTTTACATAACCAACCAAAGTCCACAACTTATGTAGGGTGTAATAAGAGCCAATATAAAAACAACCACTCTCTATAGCTCTTTCACAAAATAACACTCTTTATCGGGACATTGGTACTTTTTAATTAAGATATTTTGCAAACACAACGAATGTCTGGTAGTTTTTTTTTTTTTTTTTTTTTTAAATGGAAACTTTTAACATTTAGTAATAATTTGGATACACCGGCAATATCCTGATATGGTCACATTAGCGTGTGCAAGATAAAAATTAACTAGTTTTGAAAAACACGTTTTTTTTACATTAGTTGTGTTGGTAACTCCGTCTGCGCTGGGAGAACCCAACGGCGAGCAGTGTTGTAGAAGCTGCGGGCTATGAAGGTGGTAACCGTGTTGCATCATGTTGTTGTTGTTGTTGTTGGCGTCGGTGGAGCGAAGCTGCGACCCCCGCTGTGAGTGGTCACGTGACTTGCGTGCGGTGTGGCAACACTGCTGCTGCAAGTGACGTGTTAATTATACGAGAGATCGTCAACGAGGACGTCATACGCGTGGCCGTCTTTTGTTCCATCCACGGGTTTGTCTACGAATTGGAGTTTTGACGTTGATAATGCGGATGAAAGCACGACGCGTCTTGAACACTGCCCGTGGGGGAGAAATTGGTAGAGAATTTCATGTTGTGTTTTTTTTTGTCTAGCTTGACAAAAAGTAAAAAACAAAAACACAAAATGTTGCATGACCGAGATTTTCGTTTTGTTCTGTAGCGTCCTGGTTATTTCCGTGCGTTGTCCTAAGACTGATATACAGACGTGCTTGCTCGATATTGCGCTATTGTCAACGAGGGCCTCGGCATATTGGTTGAAATGATTGTTGTGCTCGCTCGCGGTAAGACTCACAAGACGACAACCTTCTTTAAAGAATAAGATATGTTCATCCTATCGGTCTAGTGACGATAGGTTATGAGTTCGATTCCCGGTTTGGATTTGGGCTTTATTTATTTGTATTTTATTTTTTCTTGACTGTCTTTATACCAACGAAGCACTTGATAAATTGTTTACATTCCCCCATTGAAAAATCAGTTCTTGTAACTTATTATTGGGCAGACAATAAATATAAATTAATTGTACACGCGAAGTCGTAACAATCGTCTCGAAAACCTCTCGAACCTCTTTTATGTTGTTGTTTTCATTGCGTTCATGCATTGCTTATACGAGTTGTTCAGGTTTCAATTGACAAACACTCGGACACAGATTTAATTCATGATTGAAAACACACGCGCACACGCGCACACACGCACGTGTTCATGTTCACTTGGAGAGCGGCAACATCTCGTGGGCGTCTTGCCACGTCGCGACGCTGTGACACCCGTTAGCGTTGAAGGTCGTAGGACGCCGTCGACCCACCGAGCTGCACGCACGTGTTCATGTTCACTTGGAGAGCGGCAACATCTCGTGCGCGTCCTGCCACGTCGCGACGCTGTGACACCCGTTAGCGTTGAAGGTCGTAGGACGCCGTCGACCCACCGAGCTGCACGCACGTGTTCATGTTCACTTGGAGAGCGGCAACATCTCGTGCGCGTCCTGCCACGTCGCGACGCTGTGACACCCGTTAGCGTTGAAGGTCGTAGGACGCCGTCGACCCACCGAGCTGCACGCACGTGTTCATGTTCACTTGGAGAGCGGCAACATCTCGTGGGCGTCTTGCCACGTCGCGACGCTGTGACACCCGTTAGCGTTGAAGGTCGTAGGACGCCGTCGACCCACCGAGCTGCACGCACGTGTTCATGTTCACTTGGAGAGCGGCAACATCTCGTGGGCGTCTTGCCACGTCGCGACGCTGTGACACCCGTTAGCGTTGAAGGTCGTAGGACGTCGTCGACCCACCGAGCTGCACGCACGTGTTCATGTTCACTTGGAGAGCGGCAACATCTCGTGGGCGTCTTGCCACGTCGCGACGCTGTGACACCCGTTAGCGTTGAAGGTCGTAGGACGTCGTCGACCCACCGAGCTGCACGCACGTGTTCATGTTCACTTGGAGAGCGGCAACATCTCGTGGGCGTCTTGCCACGTCGCGACGCTGTGACACCCGTTAGCGTTGAAGGTCGTAGGACGTCGTCGACCCACCGAGCTGCACGCACGTGTTCATGTTCACTTGGAGAGCGGCAACATCTCGTGGGCGTCTTGCCACGTCGCGACGCTGTGACACCCGTTAGCGTTGAAGGTCGTAGGACGCCGTCGACCCACCGAGCTGCACGCACGTGTTCATGTTCACTTGGAGAGCGGCAACATCTCGTGGGCGTCTTGCCACGTCGCGACGCTGTGACACCCGTTAGCGTTGAAGGTCGTAGGACGTCGTCGACCCACCGAGCTCGTCGAGCGCAAGTACTCCGACACCACTGAAACAAACAACGCCACTCTCTTGTACTTGGGTGCATGTAGCCTATAATAATTAGTAATTGTTCGTGGGAATCCCTGTTATAGGGTGCACACCAGCTTTACCTGATGTGCCCCTCTTCAGGTGACTAACTATAGGTACATTAGGGTGTTTGGATAGTTGGGAAGAAATGTCCGAGGGCTGTTAGTCGAACTTAGTCCCACAGCATTTGCCTTTGCGACTGGGGTTTATTCAGGAAAAACCTTCAGTTAGGACTACCGGTAGCCGGTAGCCGGAATCGAACCGGCGACCTCCCAAATTATAGTCTCGCGTCTTACCGTTGAGCCACCTCTGTCGGTTGGATGTATATGTCGTGCACCCTCTCATCCCCGTGGTCCACTGATTACTGATATGTCAGTGTTCGTGGTGTATCAGTTACTTCAGTACTTGTTTGTAAAAATAAATGTGGTTATAATTTGCTATATTTTTCTGGCAGTACCAGGCAAATTGTGTTACAACTTTTATCTCTTCATACACAATTAAACACTTGCGGGTTATTCCACCATGTCACTCGAAACTTACCTAACTTGTGTATAATTGTATTACATAAACTCGGGCTGCTACAGCCTATACGCATTTGAATATGTATATTGTATTTTTAGTGATGGTACAATTTAAAGTGACGGTAATAATAAAGTAAATAAAACTAACCCTGCTATACAGACTACAATTACAAAGAATGCTGACACTCAAGTTCGGGTACAAAGTAAGCCTTGCTGTCATGATAGTGGTGTGACGAACAAGGTGATAGCTACAACAAGCTCGTATTCAAGGCGAAACAGATTTAACAGTATCGCACTTTGAACTCGCGTAATACGCACAGGCAGCGGCTAAGCTCAAAAGCTTCGTATACAGATCGTTAGTCGGCTCAAGCGTTATCGTGTTTTAATTGCGTGTTTAACTTAACCTTACCGTTAATCATTTTGACACGTTTATCTAGAACCTTTCAGACAGTCATCCGGGATTAGTGTAATTATATTGTATATACTGTTTTTTATCCCACTCAAATTTAATTTTGCAATGTTGTAATTTTTACGTTATGTCAAGTACTTAAAGCCCACTCTGTCTAGACTATACTGATGGTGATGGTACATGGAGGTGTGTTGAAATCACGTGATCCCCGTCGTCGGGGGGCGCTAATCGCCCTATACCGTCTCGTCAGACAGGCGATAATTGACCGTGAACACATCTTGATCGCAATGACGTCATCGGAGGCGTTTATGTCGCTATTAGAGCAAGCGGTGGGCGGTGGAGGAGACAAGCCGTGTTCGCTGACATTTCAAGCCCGCACACAACAGTCGATACCGCTATCCCTTTCAGACCTGACTTTTTTTTTATACCTTATTTTTATTGAAAAAAATACCATTGAAATAGGTGATTTTTTTTTAAAGATTTTTAGATTTTTTTTTTTTTTTTTCAAAATGCGGTTTTTTTATTTCAATTTTGGAAATTTTGGAATCTTAATAAAACCGAAATTTTTGCCCAATGACATTTTTTTCCGAAAGTATCTGAAACTAGATTTTTCCCCTTTTTTTTAAGTTAATTTAAGTTGATTTTTGTTATTTGGTCTTCTATATAAAAAATCAGCTAAAAAAATGGAATTTCCAAAAATACCTTCATTTGTCTCATTTTTTGCACTTATAATTCAAAAATGCTTTAAGAAAAGTCACATATTACATATTAAAACAAAAAATATTGTCATTCATTTTTTGTTTTTTTTTTAAACCGGAGTCCCTTAAATCAAACGCCAGATTCATCAGCAATAAAATATAAAAGTTGATCTACACATATGTGTAGGCAGGGTCTGAAAGGGAGCTTACGACGTCGATAAGTTGGAAACAAATGTGTTTATGATTGTTGTTGTTTGACGACATGCTTAACTTGTAAGTTATGTAGCGTCTGCTGTTGTAGTCAGAGATACGTCCTGGACCTATATTTTTACTTCGGACCCAAGTGGGGAAACAAACAAAACGTTTGTGTGAATATTGACTTATGACAGTGTTAAAATAAAGGTATTAGGCCCTATAGACAGTCAGCGTTTTGCGTCGTGCCGTGATGCAACTTTCATTGCTGGATTGTGTCGTTGGCTATGTCTCACCAGGGATTTGAGCAGCTAACAAAAAATTACATTATTGATATACGAAAATATATCATACTATACTTTATAAGCAACATGGAACCGATTTGTTCAAAACAATCGTAAAGTTTCTTCAATTTCGCATATAGTAACGTATTCATAAAGCTGGAATATGAAAACACAGCGATTGCTCGTAAACATGCTGTATAGCTACGCTGGGTTTAAAATAAATATCTATAAAACCGGGAGTATGTGAACTTGTGATATTTTCAACCTGTTCAGGTGACAGTTTTAGGGTTTCAAATATACAACACTACAAATCGCGAAGATGTAGCCATGCGCGTAGATCATATGTTCTAGAACGTTCCAGTTCCTGTATGTGTACTCGAGCCCTTTCAGGAATAACACATTGAGCCTATAAACCGGCCTCTCAGCTGTAAATAATAACCGCGAGGTTTACGATGACAACGTGTAGTTGGATGAAGGCCGCTTAAAGGGGATGAGCCGTCCGCGTTTTAGAGGTTAGTGAACTTCCGAGGACTCTACACATACATATGATATACGTACTGATTTTGAACTTCGTTGTTGATAGTTTACATGTTTTACTGCCGGAGCAATCAATGATTTAACTCCGCGTGTGTATGTGCTATAATTTAACTACAAAATAAAAGATTCTAATACTTTTTATTTCGTGCAATCTAGAGAATTATAATGTGCCATATTCAAAGCTATTTAGATAATATATTTAGATGCGATATAACAATCAATGAATGTAATAAATGAGCCATTTGCATGCTTGATTTCAAAGATCTGATTGGTGGTTGCGATAGTGAGAATAAGTTAATAGACAAATAATAATTGTTCTTGGGGCATTGTAACATACCGGACCTTAAAACAACGGTTTACATTATATTCGCTTCCACCCTGATAGTAATTGTTTGATATATAAACACGTGAGTAATTTGTATCTAGTTGACATTATTTTGGGTGTTTTTGAACGATGTGATTTTAGTAAATTGTACATATACAATGCACGTAATAATATTGTAAATCAAGTTTGGATCAGCCATCTTTAAGACTGTCTCCGCCTTCATTTGTCAAAAACGTCTTGATGTGCACAGTTAATAGTTAATTTTGTAGTTTAATTTAATGTGAGTTTTCCGCAGCACTGGCTGAATGTTCGTGTTCGCGTTCGTCACGGATTGGCCTACATTTCAAGATGGCGTCGCTTTAAGACGTCGAGTACATCTGTTGCTCTACTCTCAACCTAGCAGCAGTCCAATAATCTTAAGTGCAACAACCAATTTATTTTCCCGTTGTCGGTGTACTGCTCAACAAGAAGCTTATTAAGCTTGTGTTCACGAACAAGTACGACAAAAACATAACAGGTTCATATAGTCAGCATGGTTTTCTGTTCTTGAACTCGATTATGGTATCGTTTTTTTTTTCTCCCTCTGAGAATGAGATGTTTTTTGTTTGAGGTTGTGAAGGTGCATCGGGCTTTGAATGATCACCGGTGACCCGTACAGGAGAACACGAGCCACTGTGCGCATCCCGTTGCAATCTACGGTGTACAATATACTTGGCGATGCTGCGGATTACTAAACCATGTCGACGTGGTTGTGTTATTCTGAAATTCCCTTCTCGAGTAAACATAACCGAACGTGCTTGTGCATTATTTTTTTCTCTCATATTTCCCGAAGCGTTCATTATTCATTTTCCCTAGGTTATTCTGTGTGTAAAGAGTTTTGCCTTGAATTAAGTGATTGTTGGCTTTACTTGTTATTGTGCACCCTCCATTACGAGTATTGATTTCCTTTTAGGGCTGGTCCACACAGATTTTTAAGACATAATGCATAAGGTTTCAACAATGAAAACAACGTCTTAAAACTAAAAACAACGTCTTAAAACTAAAACTTTGTGTGAACGCCAGTACGTGTTTCCTATGATCCAACTTTACGACTACGCGTTAAACCTTAAATCGTATGTCTTAAAAATCTGTGTGGACCAGCCTTTATGTAGCCCTCGGAAATAGTGGAATCCTCTCACCGCAACCATAAATCTTATTCTTAGTTGATTCTCGAATATTATTCAGAGTTTAACCTGGAACAGGCGGAAATAGATCTCACTAGCTCTTCCATTGTAAGCAAGTTTACATCCACTTCTACATGTATTTTCGAATTCTGGGTTTGATTCACAAAAGGTCTAAAGTCTTTTCTTGGTCTTTCTTCTAAGACCGGTCTAACTTTGAACCTCTTGAGAATCCAGGCCAATATCTGAGAACAGATTTTCAAACATATTATTTGAATGTGCATTGTGTTCTTGTTCCCACCGGGTATTAACTTTTTCATTGACCTGCGTCTGGTTTTTCAAGAGGTCCAACTTTAGGCCGGAGGTAAGACTAGAAAAAGATTTACAAACAATCTATACGTGTGTTTCATTTTCCGCTGTATATTTTGGTGCATAATCCCTACAGTTAACACCATTTCTAAAACTATATTGCCATAAACTAAGCAAATGTGTCTTGTGTAATAAACATAACTTTGATCTTTATAATACAGAGCAATGAAGCAAGTATCCCGTAAGATGGAAAAGCAATAACATCATGTTTTAATCAGGGCGCACACGCAGACATGACGAGCAATGCGATTACACAAGGGAAGAGGGAAACTGAGACGGTTTGCACTCGCACATGTATGTATGAACAGCGACACTGCAGGGTGCAACTCGCACGTGTTGGAAGGTAACAGTCATACTGAGCTGTTTCCAGACGCGCGGGCGATAAGAGATGACTACGAACCCGGACATGTATCCGCAACCAGGACCGTACCTAACTAGAGTATAAAAATTACCCGGGTAATTGGGCAAGTAGAATGGAGGATCTGGGGGGGGGGGGAGGCCCCCCAGCCAATGGGGGTCCGGGGCGCACAGTCCCGTTAACTGTTTCGATTCTTATAGTGTGATTGGAGTGTTTTAACGAGTTTGAGGCATGTTTTTTTGTATAACATTTATTACGGTGACTGGTGTGACATTAACGGTGGTGTTAGCAAGTCAAAATGGTCTACTCCCGATTTTTTACCCAAGGCCCGGCTTCACAAGCGGTCCTAAGTCGTTTTTTGGTCTGATCTCCAAGACCGGCCTAACTTTGAAGCTCTTATAAAACCAGGAAAATATCATAGAACAGATTCTAAAACATATTATTGGAATGCTCATTGTGTTCTTGCTCTCACCAGGAATTAGCAACTTTTCATATAACCTGGGTCTAGTTTTACAAGATGTTCGAAGTTAGGCCGGTCTTAGAGATAAGACCAAAATATAACTTAGAACTAGACCGCTTGTGAATCTGGGACCAGGTATTTACCCGGGTTTCCAACCCCTGGTTACGGCCCTGTCCCCAACTGAATAGAGTCTAGACGGTTATAGATTGGCATGCTAGAACACATGTGTTGTTTGATGTGTGTGTGCGCGAACCATGCATTCGATTGAGCTGTAATTACTATAGTTGTGCGTTACATGTTCAGTGCAGCATCAAGTTGTCGCTATTCTTCGTCGCTGATCAGCTGTTATCGATGTTATTTATAGCCACATTCAACATCGATGCCCGAGCCGCATGTTGTTGGCCGGCACAACGCATCAATGCTTTTACACTAATTAGTGCGGCCGAATTCGTGTAGTGTATGATAACATCTGTCACTACTAATCATTTCAATCATTGTAAACAGCTAACTCGAAACGAAATCAGTGTAGTTGATTCCTTGCTATGGATACTGTTGCGTATGTTATATCACTCTCGAGTAAATGAGTTTGAAACAATATACAGGTGTATTAGAATTTTAATGACTGGATAAATACTCGAAAATGTCGTTAAAACTTTCACGTACTATTCCTATATAGCAATAATGATGTACGTATTTTTGCATCGTTCTCTACGGGGGGTCAGCCGTGATGTGCCTGAAACCCCATTTCACTAATAACGTGTGGCCATTATTTTCACTTTCTTTAAACTAATATACCAGTAGAATTTTTGGTCGTGGTTGTTTGTCAACTCTATTAAAACTCGCCATGTCTGTAAAAAATACAAACTGTAAATAGCAATTATGTATCTCAAATGACTATAGATTGAGCTCCCTTGTCGTTTACTGCGGGTACAATATATTATATTGGAAGTAATGGTAATGGCCCCACAGCTGTTACGGCTCAGTGCACAGTACCGACCTAAGCCACTTGTTTGTCTGTAGCGGGGATCGGGCTCATGACTTTCTGCATTGGAAGTACAAACTAACATCTAACCATCCAGTTTTTATATTCATTGCGACCCAGTTTAGTAATTCAATTTATGTATACAACGGGGAAATGTAAATACTCTTTAATTACTGAACAATCATTCTAAAGATATGCGTGACACACAATAGAAATACTTGGAAAACATCGTTATGTTTCAACAGTAGACTCCAAGAAAGACGAAAGGTAAACAGACAAACAAATGAAATGAGTTTATAAACTAAATTTAATAATAATGATTTTTAATCAGCATTTCTATTATCTCATTTAAGGACGTCGTTTCGAATGTCTTATATAAGGCAGGCACGAAAGCGTTTTGTAATTGTTCTACATTTTCATATATTATCATCTTTCATCGACTGCAATAAAATATAACGGAGACGGAAACCAACAAGAATCATCTTATTATGAGAAACATGTTTACAAAAACTCTGAAATGTAATTTTCGTAATTGTGGGATGGCGAGTGAGGTGCTGGAGATGGGGAGGATCACGGACATACGGACGGACGGACGGACGGACACTTGTGACCGACATAGGGCCGCGGCGCCCCCCGGGGGGTGAGGGGTGGGGGGGGGGGGGGGGGGGAAACAACGTTCTGAACACGGCAAGGCGGCGGACGGTGGTACCGTAAATTGAACACGGACGTGGGACGAGGTACAACCGAACACGACGGGTTTGATTAACGAGCAAATCGTCTCGGTCAGGTGAGATCGATTAAAAGAACGCATACTATGTACTCGATGATCGTAGCACGTTGTTGTGCCGGCCGTCTACTGTGATGCGGCCGGTTGCTTCAAGAAATGTGTGTGTGCATGGACTCGCATTAATTGGATTTGAAGGATAACTTTGTGTTTTTGAAAATGGATTCGAATAAGGGACAATATAACTAGAGTTGTCCACTTCTTTCTTACAAGTACAGTTAACACCTGGTTAGTTAACCTGTTAACTTGTATTTGGGGTCAATTAGGTATATACAGTTACTTTAATTGTTACTTTATTTAAGCCCTTCGAGTTATTTGGATAATTTGTGATGCTTTCGTGATGACTTAACTTGCTTCACATACCTTCGTTTATACTATTAAGCTGGGTTGTGAATGTTTTTTCTAGATGATTTAGATTAATACTGGTCTGTTCAGGCCTATTTAGCCTGTGAGTGTGGAACCAGAGACTAGAAGGAATCTTGGGGTTGGGATTATTTTGTCGTTTAATACCCTGGTACTAAGCTTTTTTTTATTCTTTGCTTTTTATCTTGCTGAAGTTTCGTAAATGATCGATACAGGGTACAATAGAAAATCGGAATTGGTCTTGGTGATCTATTTGGTACAAACCATTTTCGAAGCTTTCAAAATAACAAACATTTTGCATGTTCACCAAGTGCGGCATGTTGCAGTACTTTTATGTTGTATGTACGTTCACCGCTATAGTAATCGGAAACATCTTGGAACTGGATGTTATTTACAGCAAACAATATTAATGGTTCAAAACAGAACGTACAAGGTTATTTAATTTAGTTAGTTGTGTATCCATTAAATCACGTCGATTTGCTTGCTTTTGAGAGAGTAGACGTTTCCGTGGCGAGCTGCACAGTCCCCGTAAAGCTTATTTGCGACGCCGACCTTCGTTCTGATACTTGGCTGGCTCGGAGTGAAAATAGAACAAGTACACATCAGGCACTGTCTCGTGCTGCTACTTTGCCGGCAATACCTATTACATATTTAATCTGAATGTGTTGTAAGGAGCGGAGTCCCTGCTTTTATACCAGAATTCAGGTGTCGTTTAAATGTCTTATGTATGACGTCAGTACAAACCTGTTATGACAAAGGTTTCTATGTTTCAACCTGTACTGTTTGCCACTAGAGGTCACCACTAAACCAGGGCAGGTTTATCCATGTGTGTTTAGCACTACGGATATAACACGTCCTCTCTACACAAGGCCTTGTCGTTGGTAAGAGTGATCGGCTCAATATATATAGCCAAATAACAATTCCCTTGCAAGCTGTTTTTTTTTTCCATAAGCGTATAACCAAAATTGAATTGGGCCTATCCGTCTGGGCCTATCAAATTCGCTTATAGGTCGGTCATCCATCTTGTCGTCGCAGGAACGCAAGCCGTCGTGTGAAAAAAAAAAAAATATTATTCACTTGTGCAAAAACTGAGACACTATATTTCAGCGGGTTCTCGGGCTTTTTTTGTTTGCCGCGGAACACTTGCCAATATTCCTTGCATATTCCCCGTTTTTAAATAATCGTATGATCTCTAACGCAATCGTTATTCAGATGTCGAGCGTACCTTGGATGAAAGCATTGTTTCTTGAGTGACGTCATACTAGGTAGGCTACTGCGCAGGCCGATCACATAGTTCTGGTGCTCTGTTAAGTTTTTAGTCTCTGCACTGCAATGGATGATCTGATTCATATGGGCAGCTCCTCTTTATTGGTGCTAAACACGACCATGCGTGATTATTGGGTACGTTGTTAATGGAGATGTAAAATATTACCGTGCGTAATTTCTCTAGTTTTGTTTTAATTTCTTATCTCGTATCACATTGCGGTGTTTATCTTTTAAACGTGAACACAAGGATCCAAAACCCTAATCTAAATTGACTTTCTGTTATACAAAAAAAATCAATTTATAGTAAAACCGTTATCTGTTCGCGTGATATAGATAATATGTCGCTTACACGCTGTTATGTATGGTTACAAGTGCTATCTACGTTCATCCTTGGCTTGTACTCTTTAT
Source organism: Isoperla grammatica (assembly GCA_945910005.1). Classification (NCBI taxonomy): domain Eukaryota; kingdom Metazoa; phylum Arthropoda; class Insecta; order Plecoptera; family Perlodidae; genus Isoperla; species Isoperla grammatica. The sequence continues at coordinate 31,873,484 of OX246739.1, forward strand.
AACAATATGATGTTTGATTTATCGAATGCAACAAGACTGTGAGCATACTGTAAGTCTCGTATATTATTACAGATTATTTTATTTGCATTGGTCTTCCGAGTGTTTATAAAATAATGTCACATAGGTACCGCAATTTAAAGATTTTTCGAATGAAATGTAAATGGCCAAGATCTAACTGACGAGGGAAGACACGTGTTTATTTTGAGGATAGAATGCGTAGATACTGGCAAGTCTACCTTTTTCGAATGTGTTACCTGCCATGTACTGTTTACATTTACAATACGCATCATCTGGGCGTCGGTTCATGCGTGAATTCCTCTACTATGTTGAAAACATCCTAAGCAGGTTCACCGTAGTTATGGGCACCGAGCCTTGGTACCTACAGCGCTGGCTTGCGGTGAAATTTAGCAACTCCTAGCTGAAATATTTAGGCGCGAGTTAAAATGGCGTTAGTATAACATTGTGCTATGTCTTGTTTATTTTAAACGTAATTTAAATTTGTTTAAATAATGGATGCTACTACAAGTGGTAGACGTTCTAGGAAATCGTGTTGGATTGTAGGATGCGCACAGCGCATTTCCAACACTTTGGAGGAAGTGACATTTTACAGTTTTCCTGGCAGGCCTTGGGAGGCGGACAGGCGAGAAAAGTGGATACAGGCAGTCAACAGCCTCTAATGTTCATAGGTCTGTATAAAATAATATTATTCTTGATTGTGTAATTAAGGCATAGGCTAGGCCTATGAAGGTTTACGTATGGCATACATGGATAAAGCCTAGGCCTACCAGTTCAATTCGAACAAATTGTGTGGTTATGTCAGAACGAGCATTGGGCGTGGGAGCAACCTATGGTCTAGGTGACACTGACAGGTCTCCTTTTAAATGATATTTACGTACACCTTTGTCATTTTAAGCTTATCTAGGCCCTATCTGATATGTATGTCTTCATCTCGTGTAAGGGCCTAGGCCTAGCCATCATATCTGATATCAGCTTTCACATGTTTACTACTTCTCTGTCATAGGCCTAGGCCTACGGCTAGGCCTATTCATCAGCTGTTAGGCATACGATACGAATGAAGCTACAAATAAAAAACATTAGTCCCATTAAAATTAATGTTAGCATATGAACATAATTTTCATTATCATTTATAACTTGTTCACTTTTAGGTTTTAAGTTCCTCAATGCAGACTTCATATGGCGGAAGTCTATCCTAGGCCTACAACCTTTGAATTTATTTTGCAAAATGTGCCAGTTTTAGCTTCAGTCAAGTTTAAAACATGCCCTGCTTTAAATAAGGCGTTTCCTTTTGAGAAAGACTGATTGGATTCATAGTCTGCAAACATTTTTTCAACGCCGTATTCAATTAAATAATCATCACAAATTGACATTTTTTACATAGGAAGACATCCATTTGTTCAGTCAAGGGTTGCTCGCGAGCGCCACGAGGAGCGCTGCCTGTCATTTCAGTGGCGCCATCAGTGGCTAATCTCGGTGCCCATAGTGAGAACTTTGATGATGGTGAGCCGAACGTTTTGACTGACAACCTATTATGGGTTTCACTCCCAGTTGCGAGCGCGAGAAATGGCATGGTTTCCAGTTGACAGATTGTTTATGTACCATATAAAGTCTTCTTTATATTCTCCTTATAAGTTTACAAGTAATCGTGCCATTCTCTTGCCATTCAAGCTTTCTTCACTCAACGGTTGTAAAAAGAACTTTGCTAACATAAAGAGGGGGTTGACAGGGAGTTGATAATTATTTTCCTCGGACTTCAATAAAACAAAATGCAAATAGTTTTTCGAAACCGAATTTCTAACAATCCCGTCTGAGCTAACAATTAAACAACCTTCCCAACTCCAATCAACTGCACTAATCGGACATGACAGTTCCTTATCACATTCTTACATCTTACCATCAGCAGTTCTAAAACTGCCAGCGACTCAAGGGGTGTACAGCCTGGGCTAGTCGGAGTGCAACCCACGATAGGTGCGATGTCGACTACTCTGCGTGCCAACCTAAGAACCACCCTGCCAATCACTAACCTCAAAGGGAGGCGATACCATTGTGTAGATCATAAATGTCAATCATCCCCATGATTCAGCAAAGCACTCACCTTCTCAGCCAGTATACCGACAGCTGAATGTGAAAAATGTCGCCTCGACTCGGCTACGGACGGGTATCGCTCCCTGTATATATAGGGGAAGATCCCCTTTTTGTAACAGTGTGTCCACCCCATTGACTGCCGCTGAGATTTTCAACAAAGGAGGCAACGGCTAAGTCGCCCTTTGTGTGTAGTGATTGGCAGGGTGCTTTTTAGGGTGGCACGCAGAGTAGTCGAGCCATGCTTCCTTGTAAAAGGTAAAAGATCCGAAGAAGCGTTGCACAAATTAGCTATTTTATACCAGTTTCCAACGCGTCTCTGGTTGGTTGGTTGGTTCCTCCGTGCCCACAGTGCAGGTGTACGCGATATCCATCGCTCTCTATACTCACTAACTCTGTGAGGCGACTTGGACTTGTGCGGGACTTTTAAACCGAACAGAACTTGGGCACCAAGATTAATGCCGGTCATTTACGTGATTTTAATTTCAACTTCGGATAAAACCCGGTGTCGCAGACTTTATAAGAAGGAAAAGTTTCACAAGCAAATTAATTTTCCCCGGAGAAAAACCTTTTGTTTGATGATTTCTTAGCTCTGAGAAGTAGAATATAAATTGAAGAACACTAGACGGCGAGCTGCTCGTTCGAGTCCCGAAACTCTTCCACTGTAAAAGTCTTATTAGGACACATAATTCGTGCAGTATTTTCAGTCACGTCGCGTGTTTTATGTAAGCTTAAAAGACTCGATATTCAGTTTGCGAGCTTGTCTATACCGTGTTGACTCAGCAGAGTGCATGTATATTACAAACGTACGTTGATGTATTCCTAAGCTTGGTTCCTCCTCACAAGAAGTTGCCCAGTGCAGCGCGAACTCGTGCCCTGTTTCGATCATTTCTATGTAGCGTCATGGTCGCGCGATTTGACAGCGTGACCGGCCTTACTCTGCATTATACACCCTAATGTTAGCGTGACAAACAGCGTTGTTGTTTTGCAGTGAAAGCTCCGTCATTATATCATATTATGTTGATGATTGATGAGTGATTGCGGGTCCTGATGTTGTAACGTGCATGATAATAATACAAATTATTATTAGGTACTATTAATATTAATCCCTGTTGTGTCTTTGCCATATGTGCCCCGCATCAGGTTACTATAACTATAATAAGTGTTAGTATACTCCATTGTAACGTTACGCGCTCACTATCATATCATACATAGCATAATGTGCAATGTTTCCGTTCACTATAATGAACTACACTCTACTGTGTAGTGTACACATGTGCGTACTCGTACTATCTTACTCTTACTACTGATCAGAAGTAATGTCATATTTGAATACCTGATCAGTGGAGGTCCGTGAAAATGGTTTTATGTTTAAGCATATTTCGTTTTTGAATTTTCAAATTTTTTTTTTTTTTTGCTAGGTATAAAGCTGAGTTGTAACTGTTGTATTTATATTTCCTGTTTTTTTTTACTATTCATTATTAACTTTTCATTTACATGTTGTACATGGATACATTATTGGTGAAATGTTTGAAGAGTGGCCTGAGACACTGGAGACGGACTGTTCCAAGTTTTCTTTCAGATCTACGATTGAAGTATTTTTTGAATAATATTATTCGTCTTCACCGGTCAAATTGCAAAAAAATATCGCGTAAAAATGAAAGTTTCCGGTTGGTTTTGTCTTTCTTCATTAGAAACCTGATTAATATGAATGTCGATGTTATTCACCAATTTATACCAACTTCGTTGGTTGGTGGTGATTCAATTTATGTATTTTCTGATTTAAGATTCATAAATTTATGCTAATTTGTAAAATTATTTCTGTACATTTCGGTGTTATCGTCATTCGTGAATTTCACGAAGCTCTGTGGATTAAGTAGGCATGGAAATGATCGAACTTTACGAAATCTTTGAGCTCACTTCTATCAGGATGTATGCTGGAATAAAGGTTTCTTGTGGTTGTGAATGAGATGGCTAAATAAAACATGAAGTTAGCCATAACATCGTCTGTTTTGCACTTTTCCGCTTTTCTTTCCACACAGCTATAGATGGGTAGTGTGGTGTGCTTATGGTCGGTCGGGTACTTTACTTCTTATGAGTTATGACATTATTTTATCCATTTCTGTTGTAAAGCAGCTTTGAGAATTATACTGCGCGGTTCTCGAAACACCGTCCTTGGGGAAATGAGAGAATGAGCCGCTTTCCTTAAGTTTGTTCCTTTATTCCATTCGTCGAAAAGGAGAGTGAAATTAGTAAGTATAAGAAGTCTTAATTTAAGCCTCTGATGCACATTAATTTTATTCTCTTTTCCATCAAGCCAAAGAACGTGTTGTAAATATACGTGTAGAGTGAGTGTGACGACTTTCCTCAAACGTGAGCCAATGGAATTCTTTGCTTTGCTTATTTGGCCGGGTAGCGACCACAGGGAACAAGTACTGCGTATTCCTTGTTCACTCAGGTTTTCAAACATAACGCATGTGTGTATGTTGGGCTAGCTAGGTCGGCTCGCCAACAACCACACATACCATGCAATGTTATTTAAAAAACAGACTGAATTTTAAAGAACAGGATGTTTGTGTTCTGCCACAACAGGCTTGAAATGTTTCTCCATCCATGGCAACGTCAAAGCTTGGTCATACAAATGTGGCCGCTACGCGCAAAGATGTGACGTACGTGCAACCTGTATGAATAATGGCCACGGATACCATCTCGGTATCATGCTGGTGCGGATACTTGAAAATTGACCTAAATGCGAAACTCTTACCTGAAGTCGATTACAAGTGTTGCATACACGTTAGACCGTCGGCACGGCCAGTGGAACTAACTGGTGGACAAGAACTGCACTGTTGCTAGGTGTACCGGCTTGTGTGCACATTTTTACTGCATTATGGTTCATTAATCTTCAGCAAGGATATGTGTATTATGCAAGAGCCATGTGGACGGCTGCATTTAAATAAATCTACATAAATAATCCAACCGTCGTTTACTCTATGTCGAGTTTGTTTGCGTGAGGAAATTATAACGTTTCTCGTTTACGAACGCCAATTTGTCTGTCATTTAAGGAGAAACGTTGGGATTTATGCAAATGTTCACGCTTAGCTTATCATTACATGTGGAGTGACTGTGATACGTCCCTTTGAGAATTAACCAGCTATGATTATATTGCTGAGGTCGTATATAGTGCATGGATTAGTGCTAATGGTAGATATAGCTCGGATATATGGTTTTAATAACCGCTGGTTGAAGTGGTTGAAGTTCATCTTTACACTTTTCGTTTGTTATTTCTATTCGAGATATAGGTGCTGCCTGTTTTAACATGGATAAAGAACGGTAACCGCATAGTTCTCCCATTTCACGTATTTAAGAACTAATTTCACGTGAATTGTTCAAACGATTAACTTGATGATGTTCTTGACAGCGGCTGTCGTGATTTTTGTTCAAACGACTCATTCGTCATTGTAGCATCATGTCGCACGACAGGCAGAGCTACGTAGCCAATTCTACGACGGGGCTGGACAATTCAGGTTAATGACAACGTTGCAATTTAATCACTGTTAACACGTTGGTCAGAGATGCAGAGTAGTTCTTACTTAGTATGAACCTCTGGTAGTGATGTGTCACAATCGCAGAATATTGTCCACCAAGTGTGGGGTTGACGCCAATTGAAGTAAGCGTCTCTTCTCCAGTTTGTGAGCGAGTCCAAAGTTAGGGAGAGACCTTTTGTTGACGTAGCTGCCGTTGCACAGTGCACGTCGTCTACAGGCGACAAATTTACCCAGACGAATAGTATACCGGAAGTAAGTAGAACTTCACTAACTAGTCAACTGTCACATGAATTCGAGGTCACAGAAGTCCATTACATTAACACAGTTGTTGAAACCAGGACTCAGACCGGTAGAATACTAAAATAAAACAAACACACGAAGAATAACCACAGTTATGAACAAAAGCACTTATAAATGTGCGCAAGATTTCGAGGGCTCTGCTCTCTTCCTCATTGCCGTTGCGTCTGAGGAAGAGAGTGGAGTTCTCGAATATTACGTATTATGGTGAGTATTTTTGTTTATGACCGTGGTTATTGTTTCTGTGTTTGTTTTATTATGTTATTGCTGCTTGTATATTATATTGATTTCTGGGCATTGCGTTCTATTTATTGTAGTTTTAAATTCATCATTGCACTTATTGGTCAAGTACGGAAATGTCATTGACCGAAGTGCGAAAGTGTGCAAGTGCACAACTAGAGTAACAAGATAAACGCAAAGTCTATTTGTTATTAAAATATAGGAAAATACACTGTTCCTTGTCAATTAAAATTAATATACTTTTTTATTATAATTTTAATTGCACACAAGGAGCAGTGTATAGTCCTATATTTTTAATAACACATATATGACCTGTTCTACTAAGTTTCCGTTTTTAATATGCAAAGTCTATTGAAACGAATCTGTGTTTCTAGGACCCCGTCTTTTTTACCCTCCTAACTTACGTCCAATACTCGCTTCGTGACGTTGAAAAACCGATAGTGGAAGACACGATTTGACACTTGTGCGTTTGTTAAAAATGTTGTCCGTGTGTGAAGATGAAAGTTGCGATGATATAGTGGTTTCCTTCGCAGCGCACCCAGGTAGCGAGGCAGTTTATAGTGGGGTTAATCATAGGTGTGTTGAGAACGGCGGGGTCCTATAGAGATTCCTTGCAATGTACTGTGTCTCAAATCGATGTGTTTCGCTAGTCGACTAGCGTAGCTGACTAACCTAACAATTAGTAAAAATTAATTATAACAATTGGTAATTGTTGTGTTAGTTGGCGAAGTAGGCGAAAATCTAGATTTGAGGAACAAGCAATTCGGACACGTCCATACTAAGCCACGTGGCTAATGGAAAAACACACCACCATTCGCTTTTTATCACACTATTCCCCTCGGGAAATATGTCTTGTCTGTCCCGTGTTAAACGCCCGTTTATACACACATGACAATTGTAACGAAACCAAGTCATATGTACCATTTCAGTACAAGTCGCTGCTCGTTGTGGTTGGTGGACCGACCTGTGACGTGCGTCGTATCGTTGCGACGCCTAGCCAGGTCGGGACAGCACATGGTGGTGAGCGCCCGACGGAAGTTCTGTCCGCTCACGCAGTACAGCACGAAGTTGATGCCGAAGTTCGTGTAGAACAGTAGCATGGTGATGTGTTGGGCCACCACTATGTCGTGCTGGGACGGGTCCTGAAAACAGGGGACACAGATTGATTAGCTCTCGTAGCACCAGGTCACTATACTACAGCGTGCAGAGGTAACATATTCGCTCTCATAGCAGAGGTCACATATTCGCTCTCATAGCACCTGGTCACTATACTACAGCGTGCAAAGGTCACATATTAGCTCTCATAGCACCTGGTCACTATACTACAGCGTGCAGAGGTCACATATTAGCTCTCATAGCACCTGGTCACTATACTACAGCGTGCAGAGGTCACATATTAGCTCTCATAGCACCTGGTCACTATACTACAGCGTGCAGAGGTCACATATTCGCTGTCATAGCTCCAGGTCACTATACCACAGCGTGCAGAGGTAACATATTCGCTCTCATAGCACAGTTCATGTGTTGGATCACCACTTCACAGTATGCAGAAGTCGCAGATAAGGGACACAGGGATGTGGTTGACGCTATGATATCGGGGATCGTATAAACACTCTTTATATAGGGTTGATTCGTCACGTTTGAGATGTTCTTCTTGTATTATACATTGTCTTGTTTGTCTGTGTGAGTGTGATCTACTGGTTATCCCAACGTTACTAGTTCCATGCATAGCTCAGAGCCTTATCTACCGCCCATTTCATGCACGCTGTTACAACGAGGTCTATACAGATTCTTGGCGTTCTTCAAAAAAATCAGAAGTGGAGTCGTTGGCGTAGCAGAGTGCACACGCCTCAATAGTCACGCCCGCTGTTTTCGGGGAATTCAGAATGCGACTATACGGCCGTAAATTATTGCTTATATTAACATGTTTGAAGTAGATGTTACGCAGAAAAGAAGTTTAAAATTAAGTTGGTATTTTGGACTCTTGGTATTTCGTCAGCATGATACTATAGTTATGTTGGGCCGACCTTACATTGTCTTTCTCTTGAGGCAGCGTTCAGTAGTTCGTAGAATTAAATTTAACAAAACAACGTTCACTTCAAGCGGCAAGCTTTTCTATTGCCGAGGATTCAATCAGTTAGAACGGTCCTAATGAATATACACCTGCCTCGTTTGTTCAAGTGTGATTGTAACCGTTCAAATAGTCCACGTTGATTACTGTTTGCCAATAAATGGGTCATTACCTTGGCTAGACGGGCGTTGCAAAACGGGATATTAACGACTACAAGTCCTGTGAAGCAGCGATTTTTGCGACCAATTCTCGAACATTATACGATTTCGATTTAACTGATGGAAACGAGGTGAGTTTTCCGATCGTGTATAATTTAATGCTGCAGGCCCGTTTCGAACGCCGACCGAGTAATTGTAACAAAGTTCCAAAGTTGCGCGTAAAAGGTTTCGCAGGCTGGAAAAATCTTCGACCGTCCGTCGCATGGCGGGACCATGCACTCGAATGTTGTAAGTCAGCGGAATTCGAGATGTGATTTATTGTGTAATATCTGATAATGTTTCGAACGAGTGAAAACGCCGCCTAAGCAGAACTTATTGCGCTCAGCTCCAGTGCTGTTTAATGAACTGCAAATGATTTATTTATATTATTAGTATCCGATGGAAAATGAGCGAAACACATAACAAAGACTGAATTATCTTTGTTATATGGTAGATATGAATTATTTCTAGTTTCATATATAGGCTACAGTTGATTAATAACCACCTACGTTCTGAAATACAGACAGTGTTCACACAAACCTCCATCGTGTTGCATTGCTTGTTGCCGCGTTGCTGCTTGATGTCACACAGACGATGTTTGCTAAGTCAAGTCACCTTTAAGAAGGAAAGTTAATATGTTGACTTGCTGTTTAAGTGTGTGATCCTGTCTGGAGATAGGGATAACCCTGTCAGCAAGTAAACGTGGCTCTAATCTTGGCTGAAACGAAATTATGATTATTTCCATGTTGAATCCACTCTAAGAGTCTGACTTATGAAATATTTATTAAGCTACTAACTTGTTTTATCCATGGAATCCAGGCTTCCCATTGGTGGTTGCCACGATGAAGACAAGTTAGAAGCCTACTAAATATTTCATAATACGGCCCTAAGATCACTTTGTTCGTTAAGTGTAACTTGACTAAAGCAAACGAGATCTGATACCACATCCTCAAGCGAGAGTAATTAAAGATTTCGCGTTTTGTCTCGCTTTCGCTGCGACATTGATCTTTCGTCGTGTGCGATCCGATGTCGACATTCCCAGCCGGTGCGGTGCACAGCCCCTCGCATAGTCTTGCGCGGGACTGTTGAAGGATTTAGAGAAATGTCGCACGTAATGCCCGTGAGAATACGAGTGCTGTAACAAGCAAAGACATCTCCGGATCTCGAGTAGCTTTATTGCTGTCATTACCGTTAAAAGTACTTATCACAGGAAGTGTAAACAGTATGTGCGAATTTAATCATTTGTTTGGGAGTATATCCTTAAAACGCAATTTGAAATCAAAATTGTTGGATGATGCAAAGCTATAGACGTTATCGAGGTCATGCTGTGAAGCAAAATACATGATTGCGTTTTGATGAAATAAGACAAATCTGATTTATATAATCTAAACGAAATATATCCATTAAAATATAAGTGTTTAATAATGATAATAATAATAATAATTTAATACCCGTGATGATACTTTAAGAGATTTCATGTCAAAAGTATATTCTATCTTAGCTCCCTATATATTGAATATTCATAATGTGATCCAGGTTCCCTTGTCTTTCCCCCGTATTTGTGTTGGCCTTCAGCTTCTCATCGACATCAACATGCATGTTATGCTAACCGTAGAACCAGTTTGTTGTGTGCAACATACTTTAATATAGCGTCAACATATTAATCGACATTGCCAGTTTGTTGATAGTTTTGTTTTGTTTGTTGTGGCACCGGTGTCAAACGATTTGTTTACCTCGAACAGTGTAACCCCTTGGGTGCAGTGACATCCTTCGTAAGTTGCCGTCCCGCGAGCAATCAAGTAATCTGCTCCATGGGGAACAGGTTGACGGGTTTGTTAGGATTCATTCCCCCGGAGCCAATTCCAACATCGCGAAACATCAGATGTCAGGTGGCACAAAATGTGAAACGTTTACAAATAGATATTTTCAAATGTTCGAAGGTTGTGTGTTGATTCATTCGACTTGAAATGTAAATGACGTAGTTTGGTGGAGGTGCCGGGTAGAAGTCAGTGTTCACGTGAGCCCGTCGAGGTGCGTTCACTTATTCCATTTAGCGTCTCAATCATGTGGTAGTTGCCATGTGAACCGTTCCTGCTTCGTAAAGTCTTGTAAAAACTGAGAAGGCCTCTGAGGTCCGAATTCACTAAACTTTTTAATCGGCCGATTTATTAATCTCGTATTGGGTATACCATGGTTTCAACAAACATTACATACAAAATGCATGATGGCTTCAACCGGGTGCCATTTTCGATCTCCCATTAACATTAAATCACCGGACTAAAATTTGGTGAACTGGCCCTGAAGTCTATCGATATTTTATTTTATAAGTATCGATATTTTGTTAATTTTGAAAAAGGCACATTGTTTGGAGAAATTATAATAAATATGCTCTTTTGAGAAGATCACAAGTATTTTTCAAGAAAACCTTGGTGTAACCTATGCCACTGATGCCACTTATAGTGGGTTTTATCGCGAATACAGCAAACACCTACGCGTAAACCACAGGCATGTTTGATACGTGATTTTTTGTACACATCTTGCCCTCATTATAATTTAAAATTACTGGTTGTTTTGAATTAATTACATTTGGGTCGTCAACGGTTTTGTTTTTTTGTTTTTTTTTGTACGGAAATTGTAGGCTACTTGTACAGGTTACATACAAAAATTGGTACACTTCAATATATTTAAGGTTATTACTTCAAAACACCCAGTGACCATGGCATAGATTTGAGTGAGGGTAAGGATGTATTTTTAAGTTACACGAAAATCACGTATCAAACATGTATTGGTTTACATGTATGCGTTGCCATATTCGTTATAAGTAGCATACGGTTACACTAAAATGTTCATGAGAGATAGTTTTTGTCTTACCAAAGAGCATGTTTAATATATATTTAAGGCCTACTCCATATATAGTGTTTTATTCTTATTTATAAAATTTTAAATTGGGGGTAGAGTCAAAAGATGCAGGTGTTTGTAAAACCGTTATTAATTTAACATGAGATGCTAACTTTGGAAATATCCATTAAGTGATACATCCTAAAATGGAGAATCTACATCCAACTCTCCGACTCATACCACTGAGTTACACTTAACAAACTCAATGCTTATACCTCGGGGTTGATTGGTAGAGGTGCCGGGTCGCGATGTTCACAGTGTTGATGTTGCTGATTCTTGTGGCTTTATGTCTCTATTACGACAGTAGTGCTATTCGAGACTACGAGGAGTGATTAAAGAAAATATTGGACAGTTACAAAAAAACAGATGCCTTATTTAAGCGGGATTCGAACCCACGACCCTAGGTGCCGTACGTTTAGGACCTGCTTTAGCCATCGCGGACGGTAACTCTTCTGAGTGTTATATAAACCTAGTAGTTGGACTATACACTGTTCCTTGTCAAAATCAAACAATTAAAAACCGCAATATTTCGAGCCCTGATCACAGCTCTTCAACGGGCGAAATCAAAACTGAGTGTCAATCAAAACAAAAGTGAGTTTTGATTTCGCCCGTTGAAGAGTTCTGATCAGGGCTCGAAATATTGCGGTTTTTAATTGTTTGATTTTGACAAGGAACAGTGTATAGTCCAACTACTAGGTTTATATAACGTTTTACCTGTTCTACTATGTTTCCATCTTTTAATTCTTCTGAGTGTGTCGAACGAAAGCGAATTTTGGTGTTCCTTGGTGTTTTAAATATTAAACAAACACACACACACACCCGTATAAACATCCTAGTATTCTAAACTCGTCAATTTTGCTGTCCTACAAGTTTCGTTTTCTCAAGCTCAGCCTACGTAGATTCCAAGTTTAAACTGGCGATTATGTAGGTTATCAAGTGCCATGTTTGTAAAGCCCGCTGTTTAAATAATCGTAACTCTGAGCCTAGTGTGTGCAGTGGGGATAGCTACACAGTCGATGTTCGTTTGTTTATTTCTTCTCACTCGACCGCTGCAAGGTTTACGAGGGAGAACTGCGATCAGTGACGTCATGTCACTCGGTCGCCGTGTGCGACCAATCAGAGAACGAGCCTCAACTTGAACTCTGGCCAACAGTTTCAAGCGTTTCCTCTGGCTGTATTTGTGTTATGGGTAGAATTAACTTCACAATAAGTATCGTTTTAAAATGAAAAGTCTAACAAGTTGTCTTAAAACATATAAACGACTGCCTCAACCGATAACTGCATTAAGAACGAGCTCGCTACAATATCGTCAGATAACTGACCAGGGCATGTTTTGATTGTAACCAATGTACGGACAAGCTTACCTGTTGATATATTATAGTGTATAGATAAGTACAAAATAAGTTGGTTCAAACACGTACTGATTTTTAGTTTCAGATTGTTTAAAAATGTAATCTTCTCCTCGATTATTTTACAATATTAAACAATTGATTGAACACGATGAAATCACGTTAAAAAATATATTAATATTATTTATATTTATTATTTATAAGTATTATTTATAATTATATTATTTATATTTATATATAATAATAATTATTTAACTAGTTCTGATCCTCTCGAGCACTGGCATAAGCCTCGGAATATTACCAGCTTTCTGTTTACAATAAAATTAACTCCCCATGCAGCTAATACACTTCCAACATCTTGGTTGGATGTAAGTATATGGAAATGAGCTCGCTCTATACCTTCTCGACTATGTAATAGTTTCTCTGATAACAAGCTAGCATATTATGTTACCCGTCCACTCCATACGTGATCAGCTTTATTGAAACACATCATGGGGTAATGGAGCATTATACTCCGACTATACCGGGATTGAAACCCAACTCTCGCGTTTCCATAACGCTGGTCGGTATTTTCATTCCGCTCTTTCACATTGTTAAATATGTGCGCTATGTCGAATACATTTAATATAATGTTATTTTAGTAACGAATTATGATGAGTGGCACATTGTTAAAGTTTGGTTCGTTCATTTTCAATACTTTCGTCGTAGTTGAGTGATTCGTGCGTGGCCAACCAGCGAGCTCCACTGTTATAAATACCGATCGCTGATTGGCCACGAACTAGACTCGTATACATCGAATGCATCTGTAAGATTGTTTCGGGGCAATTATATTATGCCATAGATCTATTTTATGTGTGTTTTTGTATTGGACATAATTACAACTGTCAGTTATATATTTATTTCGCTTTTGATACATTGTGGCCCCTAGCAACTTGCTAATACACTTATTATTATTTTAGCAGGTGCTCTTAAGTCGTTTATACCTCGTGTGTTTGGTGCTCGATATGCATTAATTGAATGTGTTTTCAAACAGCGAGTCAAGCATTCATTTACTATCTCCGTTAGTAGTCTTCTAAAATCTGTATTGCTGTAAGGAGAATCATCAATGTCACCTGTTGAATACTCCTATAATATGATCGTGCGCCGATATAGTAGCAAACCTGCTCAGCCTCGCTCAACCATGTGCTCGGCTCTGTGACTGGCCTAGGTAAGTCTGAGTTCAGGATTCAGGACCGAACGCATTCGGCCATTGTTTGTCTGTAGAATTCTTCCCAAATACGTTTCTTGGAGTTGCAAGATAACGGTCGACTAAATCATCCGTTTGAAAGATTACAGAGGAGTATCCCGAGTCGACTCGATCGTTCTATTCCATCTGCATGGCCGGCTCATATTTCCGCCGACCTCTCAATGCGGCCGAGGGGGGTGTGATCAATGACCCTTGTCTTGAGTCAACGATAAATCAAGTCGTAACGTACATGAACTGTGCGCAACGACAATCTGTTTCCATCTCTCGCCGCACGCAGCGCCACCTTTAGCGTTCGCCCATTCAGGACCTCTGCTAAGGATGTTCCTTGTGGCGATTCGTATTGTGTAGGATAGAATTGATTTTTGGTATATATAGGCGGGTGTCTAACTCTCTATCTATATTAAACCGCATTTGACCCGATGCCAAGAATTGTCTGGCGATGAAGAGGCAAAGCCACTTACAGAGCAATAACGGTATAGGCATTTAGTCTCTACATGGACTTCGAATTCACATCCTGACTTCAAATAAACGTATTTTGGCTATATTTATATATTAAATTGATTATTTACTGTATTTATCTATGTATGTTTGTATGTATGTATGTATGTATGTATGTATGTATGTATGTATGTATGTATGTATGTATGTATGTATGTATGTATGTATGTATGTATGTATGTATGTATGTATGTATGTATGTATGTATGTATGTATGTATGTATGTATGTATGTATGTATGTATTTATTTATTTATTAATTTACTAATTAACTAATTAATTAATTAATTTATTTATTTATTTACTTATTCATTCATTTATTTATTTATTTATTTATTTATTTATTTATTTATTTATTTATTTATTTATTTATTTATTCATTTATTTATTTATTTATTTATTTATTTATTTATTTATTTATTTATTTATTTATTTATTTATTTATTTATTTATTTATTTATTTATTTATTTATTTATTTATTTATTTATTTATTTATTTATTTATTTATTTATTTATTTATTTATTTATTTATTTATTTATTTATTTATTTATTTATTTATTTATTTATTTATTTATTTATTTATTTATTTATTTATTTATTTATTTATTTATTTATTTATTTATTTATTTATTTATTTATTTATTTATTTATTTATTTATTAGTAACACAAATACAGCCGTAGACCATTTTAAATTGTGCGTCACAATAAACCAGATGTACATTCTTAACTAATAACCAACTAATTAATTAACTAACGAACACGTAATATTCTCATTATTAGCATTTAAACGTCGTTAATGGGTGACCTATTTTGGAGAAATGCAAATACAGAGATCGTGTGACTGTAACATTTGTGTAATGTGTTTGCGTATATGACGGCGAGGTATATAGTATAAACGTATATACGCTTCTCCTTGTAAACGACGTTGTATACTAGACCTGCGTTATTATAGGATGTGTATGCGTGGGAAACATGTGCTGTGATGTTGCCCCGTCAACCATGCACATATAACTAATGCAAATTTTATATCTGTTTAACTTATACTGCGTTTACCACGCGAGTCGAATCCGCACCATACTGTACCGTAATATTGTTTA
Source organism: Isoperla grammatica (assembly GCA_945910005.1). Lineage (NCBI taxonomy): Eukaryota > Metazoa > Arthropoda > Insecta > Plecoptera > Perlodidae > Isoperla > Isoperla grammatica. Next base: position 31,889,024 of record OX246739.1, read on the forward strand.
TATTCTCTAGAAGTACTTTTCAGCAGTAAGAAAGTAAATATTATCTATCTTATCGTTATTATATTACTTCTAGTACAATATAAACAATATATTGTAAGTCTGTACGAATCGGTAAACGGAGTCGGCTCTCGTGGTAAACGTAGTAACCCAGTATATGATGGCCGTTATCCACGTGTATGTATAATGCAGATGTTTGTGTAACTGGACAATTATTTTAGTAATAACGTGTACTGATGAATTTGTGTAGTTGTGATTCTGATGAAAAAAATACTGAATCACAGAATTGAGAGTGGGTAGGTGAGTAGGCCTCGTCTCTCGTGTGGCCACTCTTCACCCCTCCGCTTCTGTCAGGGGAGGACTTGGCCGGTTGTCCCCTTTTCACTTCGAATTTCCGGCGATTGGGGTAGTCTCGAATCTGAACAGGCTTTTTTAACTCCCCACTGAATGTTAGAATTTCTAAAATCCGAGTTCCGTCAGGGAAAAAGTATTTTCCTCGATTTCTTTTATACATCGACTGGGCTTTGTTTTGAAAGATTCACTTATTCAAATGCTGTTTAACTATAGCGTGTAGCAGCCCTGGTGTAAATAGATGATTCGAAATATTTGTTTGTTAATAAATATATTGTATTCTTAAAATATTTACATTTTCAACTTAAAAGACTTATTCAGACTTTAGTCCCAATCGCTGTTAACTACAAGAGTTCATTTCCATTGTTTATTACGAGTACGAAGTAGCACAATTTATTTCAGTTACAATTATTTATACTCTTTCTCTTAGTTTTAATTAGTTCCTCTACGTACGATTCCTTATCTGGCTTTGTTTGTCATTCTTGCCAATTAAAGTTGTGCTATAGTGTTTGTGCTCGGTGTTGCGTTTTATGTCTCCGCGTATTTAACGATTATTCGCTTCTTTATAACCAGTGCGTCTGGGATTAAGAGCAGATTTCGTTTTGATTATTTTCGTCCTACTCTCCTGCAACTGCAGGCCGCGCCCCGCGCTGTTATGTTGCAGACTTGTTTATCAACTCAACGACGCGGCCGCTATAGCTTCATACTCCAGCAGTAATTTCTCTCGCACGTTGTTAACGTATTCCTGAAAGTTTACGTTTCCTGTATTCCAAAATGTGTGCCACGGTATTTATTTTCTTTACTTTTACTTGTTAACTTTTCCACCTCCGACTGACTCGTCGGGGGACCAATCAACGAAAGTTAAAAGAGTTGCCGGCGCGATAGACTGAGCTCACTAATGCGTATTGCTGTGATCTGCTATGCTTCCCTTTAGCTCCTTGGACCGGGTGTTTGTCTTGCTGGCTAGTCTCGATGTGACAGCCAATAACTGTTGGGCCCCGCGGCCACGGCGACAGTTAAATGCTAAATCGTTTCGAATGGCGACGCATGCGCACTCAAATACATGTTATATCGTATGACAGATGGCTTGTTTTTCAATTTTTCGACGAAATACGGTTCTGAAATCGTGGGTTTTGTCAGGGTGCAAAATATGGGATCTTCTTCGTTGAATAATATCGTCCGTGTATAAAATACAAAATGTCTTATGATGGTAATGCACGATTATATATTTTGTCCATGTCACAATTTCGGATTGATCATCTATAGACAAATTCTGACCTTTATTTCCTTCCCAACTGGGGAAATTGCATAATTTCAATACGGTCGGTGATCGGAAGGGATGCATACTATGCAAAGTGCATGTGAGCTTTACGGTAATGTATCTCACTATCATAACATTACTTCGGACCCTCACGTCGCTACCACCGGGCACGCGTTGTACGTCTGCTAATTGTCTCACGTGAGGTTCAACGCTCTGGCTCCCGTCAACTCTGGCGCATTATATGTAATGACGTCACATCATAATTCCATTCATCGTGCATGTTACCACAATACGGGGACACGGATATCTCACGTTCACGCTGTGTCATTATGTCATATTTTATTATACCCTCACGACACCGTCATAAAAACAATACTCACTCGTTACCTGTTGTGATATTTTCATCGAGACCGTATTTATATAGCCATGCTCACTGTTTGAATGTATTAGCCCGCATGTGTAATACGCAGTTTAGTGCGTTACGTATGGTTGCCATTTAATATGTGCGACGCGATAGTACATTTGTTTCATTATGTATTTCTATTATAACTGTTAAGAATTATTTTAGCCTCTCCACAGTAGAGATATTGTCACGCACCACATGCAATATTTGTACATGTATGCGCGTTATCTTTCGTCTCGTGTCGTTCTGTAATGACGTTGAAGTGCGCGCGGTCGCGCCATTATCACACTCCATGTGCTACCTCATGCAATATGTATACAGAGATTTAGCGGACTTGTAAGTAGACGTTAGCTTTGACCCTTCACCTTCTTGAAATGCACACACTCCCCCCCCCCACTTCGCCAACTACCTTATACACGTTGTTCACATTTTAGGTCTACCTTTCTGTTTTAGTTTATTTATGTTTTACATTTTGTTTGTTTGTGTGTGTAAACACTGACTGGTGATTGTTTTTTTGCCAAGCCCATCTGTAGACGTGGTTTAATGGTAACATGCATGTGAGACTCCGGATCGATTCCGGTCACCGGCAGTTCTGACTGAAAGTTTTTCCCGAGTTTTTTTCCTTAGTCAGATGGGGAATGCTGGTATTGAGTACAGCCCTCGGACATTCCTTGTTAAAACTATCCAAACATTCTATTATACCTAGATATAGTCACTGGATGAGGGGTACCTCGTGTCAAGCCGGTTTCCACCCTACAGCACGAATTAAGCATTATTATTGTGAAGCCCAATTAAAGCATGCCCTCTAAGTGCGGTGTAACCCGGCCGGCCGTAATGCTTGACAAGTGCGTCAGCCTCCTTGCCAATGATTTCGGGAAACGACATTGTTCAGAATACCAAGCCAAGGACTCGAGCAGAAGCGCATTATCTTGCGAGCATCGTAGTCCATTGTTCTTGCGGTAAATCGAGTTGATTCGATTCGTTGTGAAGTACCTTTCAATAGCTTTCTAACGCTGGCCGGTGGTTGGTTTATAATACCTATTGTGCGACTGAGATTGCCAGACAGTTGTGCTGGTATTGGGAATAATGCTCTTGCTTCACGTTGTGTTGTCTCCGTAATACCCAACCAGCTCGGCTTGTCGGCTTTCTGTCCAGACGACGAACGGGCGTTTTATTACACAATTACAAGACTGTCTACATGACCTGTGCAGGATTCGAACCCTCGCTCCTGGGAACATAAGGATCAGTCATGTATCCCGCAGCCACAACACAGAAGTGTGCGCGACATGATGTTTCGTTATTGTATTTTGTCCTGCATTCAATGTAGAAGGTCCGGGATTCGATGCCCGGCGGTTCGCGCTGGGGAATTTTAATTTCTGGAATTGACTTGCATCTATCGATATGAATTGGCTTATATGTGAACGGTGACCTTGCAGCCGTCATGGCAACGAGGCATATACTAAATGGGGTTATGTCTTCACTTAAAATGAGTGGGTCGATATTTCTGTGTTTTTTTGTTGTTCTTCACTCGTGTGTGCCGGCCCAATCAACGATTTGTTTGCTATGTGTATGGATTTAAATATATAACAACTAGCCATGGCTTAAAACCAAAGTATCGGTATTTTATTCAACTGTTTTAGCATTTTAAATCTACAATCTAAATTAATGAAGTTTTATTATTTATCGCCCTTGTTACGCGAACTGGATATTATTTATTCATGCTCATGCTTATACTCATCTCATCTTATGCATGAGAGTCAACTGAATTGGTCTACGGTTTTGAGTGTATATGGAGTGATGGATTGACCATGCACAAAGGTCAAACCATACATGTGAAGTGTGTGACAATGTGATGTGGCGGTTGCAATGACATCCCCCTCACAATGCCCGCGGTAGTTCGACGAGTCATCGCCAGGAAATTGCCAGCCAGCTATTTGTGTTGTGGTTGTTGTTCTACGTTTTTAATCGAATAGAATCAAATAAGGGCCGTTTCCCACGGAGCGGCCGGCCAGACCCACGTTGGCGCTTAGCTGCGGGCCCGCAAAAGTTTTGAACCGCATGCACACAGCGCGGAGGCGGACTCCCATTTAAACTATCAGCAGCTATAGTTGTCCCAAGACAACCTTACACATGCTTTCGTCACAGGCGAGGTATTCGTAGCCAATCAGCGATCGTTATCTGCGCGCTGTTGTCTTGGGCGGTTCGCTGGTTGGCTACGAATACCTCGCCTGTGACGAGAGCATATGTAAGGTAGTCTTGGGTTACCTATATAAGCCCGCAGCTATAAGCGCGGACGCAGGTCTGGCCCGCTCAGTGTGAAAAGACCCTTGCAAGTATTAAACAAGTATAATGATACAGAGTATCCAGTTTTGTATTAAAACTTTGTAATGAAGACTGATACTGTCGCAATTTACCTTCCGAGATTCTCCGATCTAAGAAGATTCGCTGACAGATTACTGTGAAATATTCTTCCGACGTATAAACGAGTGGAAACTGTGACGGATGCTCGCTTCAGTCACTGCAGACGGGCATTGAGACGAGATGGACGAGTGGGAGATATTGAATCCATTCGTCCTCGCAGAGAAAATACGGTTGTTCGGAACTTATTCCGGTAGTGTTATTACTTTTCTTAAAGTCTATATCTCTTACTAAAAGTCCCACTGCCACATTGGACGACTCTCGAAAGAAGACACCTGTTAAGAATCGTCATTAGAATGTCCAATTATCGATCTACACTTCAATGTTCTATTAATTTCGTGGGTGTGGGAGTCGAACCAAGACCATATGCATTTACGTACCGGGTTGAAATGATTCGTTATAAATTATTAGAAAATCACTCGCTGTATGTGTGGGAATAAAGGTAGAAAGCAGAAATCGAAAAACAATCCCGACTGATTTAGAAGGCAGGTTTTCCGCTTGCAAGGCGGGTACCTTGACCGCTCGATTGACATGTGTTGCAAGGCCGCCCGGCAAGCAGGTGAACTGGGTTCAATTCCCACTGATAGTTATTAATTGTTCTGCTTTTTAATTTTTTGTGTCTACCCAGATGCGTACCGGACCTTTTTATTAAATATTGTATACAACAAAACGTTGCTAATTATAAACCACCACCACCAACAACAACAACAACAACATCATCATGTGTTTAACATTCTTATGTTGCCACTTCCTGATGGCTACTTGTTTTTTCATATGTTCCTACTACGGGTTTTTCTGTTCTGGAATAAATCAACTGTCAGCGATTTCCTTGTCTAAAATCGTGAAACATCAACACTTTGGCAGCAGTGGGTGAAGAGTTATTTGTTTACATTGATTCGCACTGCATTACACAGTCGTGATGCTAGCACGTCGAAGCTATCACATCAAATAACTCATCCATTACAAGATGGACAAGGTATAACACGCGTCTCACGGTTGTCGTCTAGGTCCTGCCCTCATTGTGCCCTCATTCACTTACCTGCTCCGTGACGTGCATGGTACAGCGAGATGCTGCATGGTTGGTCGGTTGGAATAATCATTGTGTAAACTGCCTTACATATTATAGTTTCTATTTCGTTCCGTGCAGATTAGTTTTTGAGGGTTTCATAGAATTTTAGCGTGCTACACCAATGTTTGCCTTAAATTAGCATAATTTTCTCGCTGTACGATATGCAAAACAATTTCTTACATGAGAAGTTCCATCATTAAAAAATATGTTCGTGAGTAGACAGTGAGCAGCGGTATTATTGTTACTGAAAATGATGGTATGATTCAATTGTTTACTTAGAATTAAGACAAAGTGTATTTTTATTTTAAACTTTGCTTGATTTGAAAATAAAATAAATGTATTGAGAGTTAAGCTAATGAACAAAGATCGTTGAATCATGTATAATTTTGCTTCCATCTTCCAACATGGAGAACATTGAACGGAATTTCTATATAACTCGACTCGAGCACAATTTTATTGGAATAGTGAACTTGAATTTCATGGAATGTGCTATTTGGAAACCCAGCAAATGTTCTCGAGAAAGTTATAAGCCTTCTTGGATCATATTGTTCCATTTCCCGGAATAGCTGTTGAAAAAGCGAAAGGTCAGAATCACCGAATAAAAAAATCTATGCCTTTCATTTTATTCTTTACTTTACTGTTGAAATTGGGAACAATAAGCTTATCGTGAATAAAATACTCAAACTATTGATGATGTGTTCCACTCATTTTGCCTATTTAGGGGGGGGGGGGGGGGGGGCCTGGAAGTAGTGGGCGAATCAACGCGACGCGTTACAGGTCGTTACTACGAGTGATAGACGACGATGTGATGGTCGACCTAGGTCGCTGTATGTATATGTATGAGGCTCGCATCGTGTTGCGCTATATATATACCATGTATTTGTTACCGACGTTTCGCATATTGTGTCAAATGAACTGAATACTAATGGATATTTTTTGTTTCGTTTAGACAAAAGATTAATAAACGTCACTCATAGCATTGATTTGCACAATAGCCGTAGCTTCAATGGCGTTTCATTTGCGTCTCTTTAGCATTTGTATTGTAATTTTTTGTTATTTAAAAATAACATGCATTTGCTACACTGTTTGCCTGGGAGCGAAACATTTTCAAAAGCGAAGTTTTTTGCATTGTTAGAATTTCCACGTTCGCTTCTGGTTGCATCGCTATAGGACATTGACAAGCTACTATTATGTTTCCCGGTGTTGTTAGGGGCTCATTGGGGGGAGCCATGGCTCTTTCTCGCAATCCAACCCATTCACATTTGTTCTTCAACCAATTATCCTTATACATACATTCGGTGTTCTGATTTGGAATAGCTTTGTGCCATTATTGTTATTTTTAACTCAAAGTCTACGTAATAGGAACAAAGAGCGAGGAGAAAATTGTTTAGTAGGCGACAAATACGGTTCAGTTCATTTGACCCGCGTGCAAACTGTAACAGGAACGACCATAGTTAAAAAATACGCCCGTATTTGTGTATTAGTACATGATACGAACCACGTAACAACAGTGACACGTATAAGTGTGGACATGTATCCGTAACGTCCTCTAAGGGGAGATATTCGTCTTGTCCTGGCCGGAGTGCTGGGGCTCGTGATGTACAGCCCTTGTCTCGGACCTGTTCTGTTCCTACTGTAAATATTTAAACGTGTGATCACGTTAACGCTGGTTTACGGCTCTCTCAAATAGACTAACGAGCGCCGGAAACTCGGGTTTGGTAATTGACTGTGATCAAGCGTGCGTCGTCACATTCGCACTGTATATAGCGAGCGCGTATTGGACGTTTCGTCCATCTCCCGGCGGAGTTTCAGTCACGAGTGAGTAAATACGGCGCTCAATAGAAAATCCCCGGTACTATATAGCTAACTAACTTTAGGTAAATGCTGACGCAGGTATTTCACTTTCACGTTGATATTTTTCGCCATTTTCGGCAACAAATTCAATTCTTAGTAATCTTTCACGGCGTTTCGGCCGCTTTTTTGTGCATTGTCTCGTCGATCTGACGTCCTCGGTGGCTAATACGGTCAGGACGCCCAATAAGACATGGATTTAGGAATTGTCCTCATCTTCATCTATCTCCCCTCGTCGCCTCGAATAGCGTGATGTCAGTAATAGATAGTATAAAGAAATAATAATCATCATTATCGTTGTCTAAGATTGATGACTCTCATTGTGTGTCCTCTGAGAATGCAGACTGACGTTTCTACGCATGTTTGGATGGATAGTCGTGAATGTATGGTTGACGTTCACTCCACTGATCACCACTGTCGCTCAACCATTTATAATGACCGCCAGTATGCGAGTTGTCTCCAAAACAACACTGAAAATATCAATCATTTGGAATACTCGAAGGCTTTCTCTTTGCAATCTAACCTTACGCCGCAGTTAGCCAAGACCAATTTCGACCATGTCAGCGTGGAACACGTATCATACATAGATTATGAACGGTTTTAAAGTGTAAAATAAATAATTTATTATAAACGGTATTATAACACGGCAACTATATTTCTCAAATTAGTCATACCATCATCCTACTTCGCTTCTGTTTTGTTCTTGTCCGATGTGGTGAAAACGAGATAATCGTGGTTAAAAATTGCCCGTTGACAATACCGATCCACGTATAGCGTATGGTTTGTAGGAAACCGTGCTGTATGGTACAAACCAGCGTTGCCAGTTCTACTCCTTTAGGATCTTTGGTGATCCCAGCATTCACCTTATGAGGGAGAAAAACGTCGGCAAAACCTTCTGTTAGGATCATCGCGGTGGCTGGAATCAAACCGACGTTCTCTTGAATTTGAGTATGACGTGTTTCCGCGCGTAGTCACCTCCGTCGGTCAGTAGCGAATATATGAAAAATGATAATCGGATTCAAATTATGCGCATTGCAATTCCATCGAGCAAGACTGATGTTTATCACGTTTCGAATTATGTTATTGTGTAATTCAATAGCCCTGGGACCCGCGGAATGTATTCATGGAGGGGGTGGGGGGGGGGGGGGGGGTGACAGTGTGACCCCCACCCACCCCACGCGATAAATTGCACCGATGGCTTTCCGGAAATGACGCGACGACGCCGGTGCGCTTTGTCGTCGTGTGTCGCTGCTAACTTCACTCGGGTGAATAAGATGCACTTACAAGTCACACTGGTCCGTGGTCGCTGCTAGCTTCACACGTGTGAATAAGATGCACTCACAAGAGTCACACTGGTCCGTGTGTCGCTGCTAGCTTCATACGTATGAATAAGATGCACTCACAAGAGTCACACTGGTCCGTGTGTCGCTGCTAACTTCACACGTGTGAATAAGATGCACTCACAAAATCCCACTCTGGTCGTGTGTCGCTGCAAACTCCACACTTGTGAAATAAATTGCACCATTGATTGCACTCCCAAAATGTCACGCTGATCGTGTGTCGCTGTTAACTTCATTCGGGTGAATATGCACTCAAAGTCACACTAGCTCCTTTGACATTGTATTGCATAGGCATCGCTCAAACAAAGTTTCAATTTCGTTATTTCATTTCAGTAACTTCACTTTAAACGAAGGCTCTTTACTGTAATGAATTACTATTCCGTTCAAGACGCCACTAGAACTTTTACTGTCGAGACGCGTGTCTCCTATATTGTAGCCTGTAAGTGTAGGGAATGCCGACGGTGGTATCTACCAACCAACCGTCAACGTTTTGTACGCTGTATATGTTACGGTTGGCTCCTCTAGGGCCATTGGGTGAGAGAATTAAGGGATCGACTGGGTGTTTCAATTCACTACACGCTTTGCAGCTCAGTTTGGTGCCCCCCCCCCCCCCCCCCCCGCCCTTCCATGGCCACCATATTGCTAGAGGTTTATGTACGTTCCAAACGCCAAGTTTTGATGTCGCGTTTCTTTTCCCTCTCATTGATGGCTCTGTGAATATGATTCAGGTATTAATTGTACACTTGAATTAATCATGTTGCCTCGATTATACTGCACTGCATCTATTAAAGGTGGCAACAACCCCTGACGGCGAGTAATTCTTTTTATAGTTGACTGCGTCATATAGCTAGAATTTTATTAATATCATTTTTCAAACTTGTTTTATTATACCCGGATGTATATTTGCGTATGTACCTAGTGTAGTGTGTTCATTAGCGAAGTTGTTCCATGCAAATTAAGTTAGACGCGTTCATGGTGACTACGTCATTCGAAATCGCCGCCTAATGCGATGAGAATGTTTGTATCTATGTAGCCTATGTATATATGGAATCAACATACCGGCCGCCGTTGTGGACATGGCGCAAACTGAGCTAATTACCTACAATCAAAGATGTTATAATATACCTACCGGGGCCTACAAAATGTTCTTTTAGCGACTTTACCAGCTGTATTCCCTCAAATCTATACATATATATATGCTTCCCGTATGTACATTATTCACTGTTGTGAGATCGAAATTGATTTATGGGTTAGCCGACGATCATCTCTGGGTTATTTATTAGCCGGCAAGTCGAGTTTTTTCGTCTAGTTTATTGCTCCTGTTATTGCTGCTTTATACGAGGATGTACGGTATACGACATAAGTAAATCAAAGGTAGGTGAACGTTTACTCGACACTCTTCTGAGCGCTTTCCTATTCGATGCGATCACTGAGTCACTGACTCAAGACGACAAGAAGATTACGCATATAGAGCCCTATACAGAAATGGTTTTATTTTTTCCCAAATTTCGTTTTTCAAAATGTAAATTTCGCGTTTTGGCGGTGCTATGTTGATAATTGGCATATAACAAGCAAAGAACAACGTTATGTACTGGTAATCAATTCATGAATATCACTCAAATGAACAAATAAAGGGACGAGTCATTCGTGTGTATAAAGTAAAAACAGTATACTTCCTATTTATTTCCTTTATATTTTAAATTCTTCTGCGCGTTTTTTCTTACACTAACACTTATTATTGGCCAATATTTAAAACTTTTTCGTAATTTCGGTCTTATTTCGCGAATACACAGATATTTTGTGGTTAAAGCTACAAATCGCGTTATTTCGCGATTCAAAATTTGCATAATTAGTATTCTGACACGACGTAGCTCGTCCAATCATTATTAGGGGTATAACTACAGTTTCGTTTTATTTCGTAACGTGAATTTTACTTGGCTCTACAATCTACATCAAGACTCCGACCGCGAAAGAGCACGACAAGTTTTGACCATTACAAGCTCTCTTGTTCTTTAGACCTGTACGGTATCCGTATGTGAAACAACAAGCTTGTTATATTGGCGTCGTGTTTACTCTTGGCGAAGCGTGTCGGTGCGACGTCAAGGCTTTATAGTGGACTACATAATATTTGTACGAATTATTTTTTTTATTTTTTTATTTTATTGCATTCCATTTTATTGGCATCTGGATTTTGTGTCAGCAATATTGATCAATAACAAAACAAAGTATATAGATTTGTTTTGTAACTCCTCGTCAACAACTAGGCTATGTTGATAAATACGAGTATTAAAAATAGTAATGTCTATAGTGGCAATATGGCCAACTTTCCGAGAATAATCCAGTGTTGATGCTGTGTTAACGAGAACCAGTGTATATGACTCAGTAAGAATACATATTATCCTGGTCGACGCTGAGGCGATGACCAGGAAGTGTGAATATTGCACCCACATTCTTATTGCATCTGGTTTACTTTTACTTTCTCACAATTCTGACAGTCGTTTATGTATTTATACCCGAGATGCAGATCCAGCCAGGTGTTTTAACAGACGCCCGCGCATGACTCGGCAATTGATTACCATAGATTCACTGGCGGAAAAGTCCGCGCCTATTTATATGTGTGTGTGAACTAAGACGGAAAGTAAAAACAACCGACCCCGCTGGGAATTGAACTCTGGTCTCCCACTTGCCGGGCGGGCACTTTGAACACTTCTGTCTTAGTTCACATCATATAAACTCCATAGTGGCTTACTATAAAAGTCATATTCCACACACATATATATATATGTGTCAATAAAATTAAAATAATTGCGGGTTATTCCGCCACGTCCTACCTCCATAATGTGCCGACGTTTCAACCTTATGGATCCTATCCTCAGGGCGTCGAGCTGTCAACAGGAGTTGACAGCTCGACGCCCTGAGGATAGGATCCATAAGGTTCCTGAAACGTCGGCACATTATGGAGGTAGGACGTGGCGGAATAACCCGCAATTATTTTAATTTTATTGACATAAATCCTGGCCACGAAAGCTTCAGTGTTTTAATATATATATATATCTATTCAACGAAGCGAATATGTGTATATATATATATACTTATTTCTGGCCGTGCTCTATTCGTGTTAATCGAATGGGCGAGCGAAACGCCATCTTCTATTCTCCATTGTTTCATTCACCGTCCATCGTAAACCCTTCATTCCTGTGAATTGCGAGCCAAGAGTATGTATTTTATGTTTATTTTGACTGAAAAACATTTTTAATGGATATAGAATAATTAAGATTAGTGGATCATTTACGCAAATTGGCGTTATTAAAATAATTTGTTTCGGTATTTTATACTTTATGCTTCTGTAAGATACTCGTATTTTGAATTTTGTTTTAATGTCGGTTTTAAATGTATCGAGGTTTTGGCGAGACGTTCAAATGGCGAGGTACAAGTTTCAGTCCGTACCGAATTTGTTACCTCACGGATCATTTGACAATTACTGTTTCAAAGCCTTGGCTAAATAATAGTCGTAACATATTCCAATGTTCTCGATTTGCCAAAGGACTCTTGCCTTCTATGTCTGGGTGCTCGCACGCAGTACTCTCTCGTTGCTGCACACGTCTGTGTATAACGCTGAACGTACATTACATTACGTTACAGATAACTTTGTGTAGAGGGTTATTTTGCACTGAGAATGCTTTGAAACGGAGTTGCATGGTGACTGTCTGTATACCACACATACAATAATCCTGTGTGAATGTATTCCTATTTCAGTGACATTAAACAAAATTCGAGATTGGTTCTTGTCATCCGATAATTCCTTGTATTTGTATGTGAAATCTATTGACGCCCATGCTCTTTGCTAGTCCGCAGGGCACGTTCGAAAACCAATTTATTCCGGCCATCAAACGAACCCATCCGCCTAACAAGGTCCTACACACGTGCTTTTCAAAGAGTATATAGTAGACATGAGCAATATCCGGTGCCACCTTTGTATAAACTCATGCATGTATGATGGTCTCTCTCGGACATAGCCGCGTTGTCGTAGTGGAAATAGCTGTAAAAAAATAAAAAAAAGGCTATCGAACTTAAAAGTAGCGAAGTACAGTTAGTACAAAGTTCCAGGCTTGTTAGCAAAAGTTCTTACATAGTTCACGAGATTTTTTTTTTTTTTTACCCACTAGCAAAGTCTACTTTATCACCTTGTCGATATGTGTGTTTTGTGGTTGTGTATTTAGTAAACGACTAGTGGGAGACGGAGATAAATATCGCCGTGACACTTGAAGCATTACTGTAGATTTCGGTTGCCCACAAGAAAGTGTGCTAGATAGACGGTGCGAGGTGGGGTGCCAAGTGGCTCAACCAGAACCACGTCATTAGCTTAGTTCGCCTGGTATGTGTAGAGTTTCGTAGACTTTCAACGTCGTTAAACAAAAAATTAACTTATTCGGTGTAGATTTGTCTCCTGCTTCCTTTCTTCCCTATCATTGTCAGTTTCTTTTTAATCACGGGCATTGGTGAAATTGTTTTCTTCGATTTATCCGGCGTATAATTACATGGTTCTCCGAGGGCCGCGTTTCTAGACCAGAGTATTATTAGCTCCTTGCTCACAACAGTGAAATGAGTACAATTGTCACAAGATTTATATTAATGGATTATTGGAGGGATGTTTGCAATACGAGCCTAATTGTTACTGGGTAATGTGATTCCTATATTATAAGTCCATGATCACGCAAGAACATTATGTTGTGGAAATCAATAACTTTCGAAGTAAGGGTGATGTAGTCCATAGCACCGAAAAGTTTTGTTACTCAAACTCGTGTCATTATTTTACATAATATAATGAATGAATCATTAAAAACCCCTTTGGATATAGTATCTCCGTTTATAAAGGGTTTCTATGTGATATGGGTTGTATAAACTAACTTGCCAAAGGGTGTAACGACAAAAAACGGATGCTACAACTTTAAATTAATGCCGTTATTTGGTATATAATGACGTTAATATAATGACCAAAATGGACGCCACCGCTCACCATTAAAGAAATGTAGCCTATCTCGTTGATTTGCTGGAATTGGAACCCTCAGATGTATTCCATGATTTTGTTTTGCTACACCAAAGACATATTTAATCATAATGTAAATGTATAAGCTGCACATTAGTCTGACAATATCGTCCTGATGAACTTATTAATATTATGATACCGCGTCGAATAACTTATCGTGCACGTCTTTCAGTACTTCGTCATAAGTAGCGATAGAAATGGTAACTCCCTATAGTGCAAGGTATTTGCGGTGCTTACGGGGGGGCCTCGAGAAACACCGATTTGTAATAAATGTTTGTGTATGAAGTAAAAGACCGTATTCACAGATTTCTTAGATTCAGAATAGCAAAAAATACAATCTTAACTTAAAAAAACGTGACACACATCTGGTGCCAGAAATAATTATTGTCCTACTATATAACTTACTTCGAGCACTGCATTTTAGTTTTCCATCCTTAAAAAGAGTGGGCCCAAAAATCCAACTTGTACGGGCCCCGTCATTTTGAGTCACATGGTTCACTCATGGGTATTTTCAATATCGTGAGATGCATCCGAAGCTGCACAGTGCACTCCGGCAACCCTCAGGCAGCCGACACTGGAGTATTTACACTTCCTTGACAATCGTACGGATAGCAAAGTTCACGACCCACTTATATTATATAGCCCAAGAGAAATCTACTCCTTCATCCTCCTTGTACCCATACTATATACTATACACTATTCTAAAGTGACAGCTAGTTGACCTGAATATGTGCGGGATGCTACACAAGTAAATCAAGGGTGGGATGATCACGTATTTACTCTAGCAACTCATGTGCACTAATTGTTTATCTGATCGTTATTTATTTTATGAACGTATGTTTTCTATTGATGTTTAGGCCTAAATCATATTATTAAGCTAAAAATAATATGGTGAGTGTATGAGAGTGGTTCAAATAAAGGCGTGTTCTGTCAGACCCTTGATTTACTACTGTCAGCGAGTGTGTATAGCTACATAGTGGACCGATATAGTATAGCGCACTGATATCGGGATGTACAGGAACGGTTCTTCCCGTTGGCAATAATGGATGTTACTATCGAAATCTGCCATATTTTACATTTATAAATAGAATGTTATTTTTAATTGCCTACATTTTTATTCTGTATATTACGTATTACAATCAAAGATTACTGATGTGCTTAGTGAATCACAGCTCAGGTTTATCAAACGCCCACAAGTCTAGAAAATGTTCTCGTTCCGTCTTGTGTAAATAGTTATAAATTGCAATCGGAAAGGGAAAAGAGCAGTTTCCCATTGGATACGTCTAGTTTCCTCGTCTATTTATATCACACACGTACAATGTTATTACCTTCTGCGTCGTCGACGTCGTAAGTGGGGAAAGTCGTGACTTCGATTCCCAGTACTGATCGATGAGGGTCCGGTCGGTACTTTGATGGGTCGTAAAACACCTCGAATTACGAGTGGGGTCCACGACTCTAGCGGGTCTCCCAATCAAGTGCTCGCATGGAGGCCAATCTACGTTGGTTGTATACATATTTATAGATGGAACAATAGGGCACTAGCAACACCGAAAGACAACAATGGAACAAATGAATTGAACTGATGGACAAACCATCAGCTGTCAAAATAATAAAATTGCAACCATAGACATAAAAACAAGTGTAGCAATAGTAACTGCTCGCCATTGAAAACTTTTAATGATAGACAACGACTAAGTGAAAGTTTTGTATGTGTATTTGTTTGTTTTTTGTTTTGTTTTCCAAAATCAGACGAAATTATTTTTTGACAGCTTGTTGTTTGTCCATCGATTCAATTAATTTGTTTCATTGTTGTCTTTTGGTGTTGCTAACAACACATTCTTAAATTTGACACACGCAATCCATAAAACACCTGATAAAATATTTCATTTCACTCATACCTTTGTTTATCTATTTACTTAAACCGAAAACGTTCTTTTTGAGGCGTTTTCATTTTTAGAAAACAAATTATGTCACCACTGATTTCAAACACCCGTCATATTATTTAGTAAACATCGTGTTTCCGGCTGACTTGGAACATGTTTTAGCGAGAGTAATTCCTTTGAAGGACTCAAGGAAGAGGTGGGTGGTTGATTACATAGGCAAGCGATGTTGTTTTACGCGGCTCTCAAGCAGTGAATGCCAATATGTTGCCGATAGCCCGAAGGAATTTCCCGCTCAAGGCACAACTCTCACGTACTTAATACACTGAAGGAATTCTCAAAGAATTTTTTTATTAGAAAACCACGCTTGTGTTGTGAATAATCCAGGCCATCAGTTCGTTCGTGGACATAAATAATGAACGCTACTTAGCTTCCAACACTTTATCTTGTGGGAATGACTTCATTATACGTCCACACACCGTTCGGATAGCTTGCAGGCCTGGAGTTGGCAATTATTCTAGAAAAGTTAAATTTATTACGTTGCCCGTGAATTTTATTTAGTTTAATCCCTGCTAACGTATACGTGTATACTACATTATCTCTATTGTTAATTATTGTAGCCGTTCCCCGAAGGTACCAAGTAGTATCTACCAATGGCGTGACTAACACTTGCTTTTTTTGTTAGTTGAAGGAGTGGGGGGGGGGGGGGGGGGGGGCGAACATTTTTAAAACTAGAACCATTACTGCTCAGCGAGGCGAGTTTGTGCGGGCGGCGGCTTACTCTCCTTCCCACTCTCCCATCAATGCATTTATTTGTCGGTCGCTTTGTCCATTGTCATAAACGTCGATCGTGTCAACGAGTATTAGTGCTATGTGGATGCACAGCTTTAGAAACAACGTTTATAGGTTTTATTCATTGAGAAGTTGTCATTGCATTTTAAGAGCCGATAGCAACAATATGTGGTCATCAGCATGGTATATTATATACTGTCGGGCACTTTCTTTTAATAGTTGCCTCCGTCTGACCTCGGGGTAGAATTTAACCCAGGGTATACCTCTGCTGAACGTAAGAGATAAGAAAATGAGGTGGTCCCTTTACCCTTTCCACCCCTAACTCCTTTAAACACTACTAGTCCTCTTACTCGTCCTCCTACTTGTCACTTTCCTCCTATCACCCACCGATGTCATATTACCTAGTTGTCGAGTAAGGGAACACCAAATAATCAATCAAATTAATTAATAATTTAATAGTCGTGATTAGCAGTCATCTAGTCATGGGATGAAGCAGAAGTCGATACTGCCTCGCAGAGCTGTGAATGATGTTGATGATGTTACTTGAGTTCAACTGACACTTTGCGGAAATCGAACCGATGTCTGTTGGTTCTGTTTATAGGTGCCCGTCCTTTAACCTGACCGCGGAAATGTTTGAACGTTTCGAGAGAATCGTTGGTAAACCACAGAGATATAGAACACATTACAAACGAAGTGCGTGTTTTTGTAGTTTTATCGAGGAACGTATTGAGAGATCAATCTCACTTCACAGCGGCAAACTGAAATAAATTGTTTAGTTTTTCATCCGTTCTCACACATATTATGCTATGTCTTTTATATTGTGTGATCTTTTAAGTGTGGACAGCAACGATATAAATGCCTACTTGAGGATAAATAGATTCACACTGCTGAAATAAACCAACATTTAGAGGTGGAACAAATAACGCAACATTAGCGGTCAATCGTTTCACAGTAAAAGAGCGAGTGAGAAACATATCAAACGTTTTTACGTGCTAGAAGTCGAACTCGACCTTCAGCACCTTATATCCATCTCTTGAAATCGAAAATGATTGCTTTACTATTGGAATCAATCAATCAATCAACATCTGTCCCTGATTCCAACTATTAAGTCGGGTAGGGAGTCTGAGGTTCCCACCATATTTACTTGAGCCTCGGGTCTACCTTTCTTCTATCTTCCCCTAGCAGCTATTAGTTACAGAACGTAGTAATTAAAAAATACACACAACCTTATGAATAACGATATTGCCTTATATTTTTATTTATTTTTTACTTTTTTCTATCTAGAAAGTATGTCAAAATAGTCTTATAAAATATATTGTGCCACCATATGAGACGTTAAGTCCAAATATATCTTACAAATGATGCATATATTGTTCTTCAACCATTGGCAAAACTATTTGAAAATGAGTATGTTGGCCGTAAACAAAATCTTGGTCAAGTTTACAATAGTGATCAATTGTGTCAATGTTGTTGATCTCACTAGACGTAAATAAATATCGTTTGCTTTCGTTTATTGAATCACTGTTTTTTTTTTAACTGCTCGATTTCCATTTCTGTAAAAATCCTTCTGTCAACGAGGTTGGTGCATTACATTTCGTAGTGAATAAATTACGGACACTGTTGTAATAGTAATAAATTAAGTTGTGTACTTTAAAGTTTTAAAACATTTCGTTTTATAAACATAATTTTTGTTTAGCATTTTTCACATTTCATACGATATAACATTTGAAAGGGAAAACTAAGTGTTGAACTCTTAACTTTGTTAATATTGTGTGGTTACAATAAATATTCTTGTTGCTTTACGTCACTATTATTGTAATTGTGCTATTCGAGACGATGATGCGGCCTTTATTTTGGAACAACTCAATTAATTGTGATGCACAAATGCTACTATACGCTTCTTTTGTACACATTTTAACCAACATTTCTATATTTTTCATTATTTCTATAGTAACTTAGTTAACATTATTGGACACATTATTTCAATTTTGTCTAGTCGTTTTTGAAAATGAATTGTTTTGTAATGATGATAATATGATTGGTTTGAAAGCCGTCTGCTTACAAGCTACAGACATAAAGCTCTCAAAATGTACTAATTACAACCAATTAATTTGTTATGGCCGGTTCTCACGGTGCGAGTTGGCGTGCGAGTTGATAGAGCCAGTAGCTGGGGGCCAGCTACTTGCTTCGTGTAAACAGGTCGGCCGAGTTACTGACTGTGCGAGTTGGTCAGTAGCTCGCCTGGCGAGCTACTTCAAATATTTTTGTTTCGACTGGCCACTGGCCTTCCCCCACCACGGGGATGTTTGGATCGGCCAGCCGCTGGCGCCATGTGAACGCACAGGTCAGTAACTGAGCGTCAGTAGACGGTAGAGCACGTTATTTTGTTTATGTTTTTCGTGCTGATATATTATTATTATTATTATTATTATTATTATTATTATTATTATTATTATTATTATTATTATTATTATTATTATTATTATTATTATTATTATTATTATTATTATTATTATTATTATTATTATTATTATTATTATTATTATTATTATTATTATTATTATTATTATTATTATTATTATTATTATTATTATTATTATTATTATTATTATTATTATTATTATTATCATAATTTTTGTTTTGGAATATGTCGGGAAGGTGGAGTGACGAACAGACGGCAAACTTTGTGCATTTGTACAGAGAACAAGAAAATTGATGGAACGTTTTTGGACCTGGATATAAAAATAATAATTCCTCGTACAGTATCAACGAAAATGATCTTATTACTTTCCATGCTAGCACTCTATAATACGATCTTCAGACATTCTTGCAACTGACAGGGTCAGTTCAAGTCCGAGCAGAAGGCCAGCCGCTGGCTTACTGGCATGCCAGTAACTCGCACCGTGTAAACAGCTGGGGCCAGTTGAGTCTGAGCCCAGTAGCTTGCCCCTCAGTTAGAGGGCCAGCAACTGGCTTACTGGCATGCCAGTAACTCGCACCGTGAGAACCGGCCATTACATCAACAGTTTTAGAAAAATATTCGTATACTTACTATGAAGTCTATTCAATTGGACCGCATGTGTACCATGAGCTCCTCCGTATGCGACATTGAAGCATTATATCGTGTCTAGTTAGCGGCCATCTCTCCATTAGCTTATATACCTATACTCGGTCTGCATGCCCGCGTCACTCATGATCAAGTGTGTAGTAACTGTTTCACTTGCTGTCCCAGCGAGCCATGCACT
The DNA here is from genome assembly GCA_945910005.1 of Isoperla grammatica. NCBI lineage: Eukaryota > Metazoa > Arthropoda > Insecta > Plecoptera > Perlodidae > Isoperla > Isoperla grammatica. Next base: position 31,908,678 of record OX246739.1, read on the forward strand.
AAACGTATACATGTCATAAACCTTCACGTCTGCTTGTCCGTCTAGTTCATTCAGCTTTAATTGACGATCTGTCTGTGATGGAACGAATTTCTTATCCCTACTCATACTACAAACTGAGAAGCTATATAGATAGTTCAATGTATTGGCCGGTATATCGTACGCGTAGAACGGCGGGTATACGCGACTACATTCTAGGCTATATATTATTGTTTTGTTTTAGTTATTTTTTTAATCTTTTCCCCGTTTTATTATTGTGTTTAGTATGTCTATTATTACATACGTATTTTGTATATTTAATTTGTTATGAGTTGACAGTTACTTTATGTGTTTTGAGCAGTGCTCTTTTATACATAATGCAGCTTCATGCATGCTGTAACATTCGGGGCAAGTGTGCGCGCGCGTGAATGGTTGGTGGGTTGCGGGCTTGAAACACATCTGGCAAGGGTGTGTGTAATTGGTCGGATATTGTCTTGCTCTGCGCCTCAACATGATTCCTTTTCGTAATTGAAACTATAAATTAGATTATACCTTTATTGTTAAATACGGAGAAATCAATAACCTTTTTTATCACTGTATTTAACACATCTCACATTTTCTTGTTTCTTAGTCTTATAATTTGGACTTGAACTCAATTAATAATTGATATTTTTTCGTAGGAATACCCGTTATAGGGTGCATACCAGCTTTGCCTGATGTGCCCCTCTTCAGGTGACTAACTCGGTTATTGAGGTGTTTGGATAGTTGGGAAGGAATGTCCGAGGGCTGTTAGTAGGACTCAATCCCAGCATTCGCTTTTACGACTGAGGAAAACCTCGGAAAAAACCTTCAGTCAGGATTGCCGGTGGCCGGAATCGAACCGGCGACCTACCGAATTAGTCTCGCGTCTTACCGCTGAGCCACCTCTATCGGTTGAACTCAATTGTATCGTTGTCCCTCGACCGAGAGTCTAGCTAAGAACCTTTATTGTCCTTCCCAGTGCTCTGGTCACGTATGATTCGTACTGCGGTGTTTAGCTCGTCGAGACTGTGGGTGGATGATGTGGATGATAGACGTGAAGGGACAATACGCCCTGTGAGGGGTTCGATCGCACGCCCCTTGGTTCCATGCGTCTAGTCCGTGTACTTGCGTACTGATTGTCATGACTTGTGCATAGTGGTATAACAGTTAACCGATAGAGGTGGCTTAGCGGTAAGACGCGAGACTCTAATTCGGGAGGTCGCCGGTTCGATTCCGGCCACCGGCAGTCCTGACTGAAGGTTTTTTCCGAGGTTTTCCTCAGTCGTAAAAGCGAATGCTGGGATTGAGTCATACTATCAGCCCTCGGACAATCCTTCCCAACTATCCAAACACCCTAATAACCTATAGTTAGCCACCTGAAGAGGGGCACATCAGGTAAAGCTGGTGTGCACCCTAGAACGGGTATTCCTACAAAAATTATTATAACAGTTTGACGACCTGTGAGAACAAGCATATTAGTGTGCTGTATACAGTGTATACCGATGTTGATGCCACTGATGGCAATTACAGTTGTCTGGGAATTTAGAAGGAACGTGAGTTTGATTTTGATTTAGGTTGCATCGGAACGTTGCAATAAAACTAAGAGGTAATACTAGCGCCATGCAAAATTACCGTTTTAAAATCATATTTCAATAATGAAACCCTGCCTCAGTTTGGTTTCGAAAGCACTGAATAGGTACATACTTTTTTAAAAAAGTGTATAATCTATTAGTATGGTTCTCTTTTATTAAACTTACTTAGAAAGTAAATTTAAAATTACATTACCTTAAAATATTTTGCGAACCCTAGTTGAACCCAGCTGCACGTCTTAGACGTGGTGTTAAGTTGTTGAGATATATGATCAAAAAACAATAACTTCGCGTGGTTTTCATAAACCTTCAAAAACATAGTTAAAAACATAGTTTTGAACCTGTGCATTGAAATAAACATAGACAGTCTAACGTTAATAAAATAAGTTAAACAATCGAAAAAACGAAATCGTATAATTATGATACATTCGTTTTGTTTTGTCGCGGCATTAGCGTAAACTCTCTCGCATAGTTTCGCCTAGGTCGACGCTAAACCTTGACATCATTCCTTAGTTCGTATACCGAATTGTCTCTTTTCACACTGCGATGTAATTATACCGTGGACATGAAACTTAACCTTTGAATTCACTCGTCGTTAAGAAGAATTTATAGAGGCGTGAAGACCATTTCGTGTTATTTATTTATCGAAATCACTTTAGCGCGGCTCCAACCCAAATATTTGTCGAATTTAAGTGCCTTTTAATTGCTTTGACTGATGCTATCAAAATAATGTTTTGGTTGAAGTTGTGTTTCAATTCCTTTATAGTTAGATACTAATGGTGTTTTGAAAGACGTTTCGCATGTTAAATGAACGCAGTTTCAGTTCGCTATAAGTTGTTGTTGTGCCTATTTTATAAACTTTTCGTCAAATGTAAAATCCGTAAGAGTCCGAATAGAAAGAAGCCACCTCGGACAAACGGACGGACGGACGGACAGACGGACGGACGGACGGACGGACAGTGGTGACAACGAACAGCGCGACACTTACATGCCGGATTAGACCAACAATTACCTTAAAGAATATGATCGCCCGCATGACGTACGAGGGGAGGTTGAGAGCCAGGAAGACGGTGGACACTACGAGCAGCATCTTGGTGACCTTGGTCTGTGAGCTCTGTGGTCGGTATCCCCCCGTGGCGCGGGGCTGCTTGCGTACCGAGGAGCCGGCCAGCGAGGTCTTGTTGCCGCCCCTCGCGTGCTGCAGCTTGCGCACCCCCTTGACGGTCAAGGTCATGGTGCGTCGGATGCGCGCGAGCCGCCACACCGTGCGGCTGATGCACGCGTTCAGCGTGGCGATGATCACGAAGGGCAACACGAACGTGATGACCGTGTCCACGTAGTTGAGTGTGTTGACCATGTCCATGTACTCGTCGTAGGGGCCGCACAGGGTCATGTTGTTCTGCTCGGGCCGCTGCTCGGCGCCAGACAGGAACACGTACGGTCCGTAGAGGAAGAGCGACAGGACGGTGAGGCCGGCGATCACTCCCTTGGCGCGACGCACGGTGCACATGGACGGCCGACGCAGGGGGTAGATGACGGCGATGAAGCGCTCGACGGTGAACGCCACCACCAACCACGAGCTGAGGAAGCTACTCACGAAGACTGTCAGCACGCTGATCTCGCACACGACAGACATGTTGAACCACGGCACATCGAACAGGTCCAGCCACGAGACGAATATGTTTAGGAGGAACACGGTATCGCTGATGGCGAGGGCGGCGAGATAGAAACTAGATGAGAGTTTCCGTAGGCTGGAGGTAAAGAACACGACCACGGAGATACAGTTGCCGGCGGTGCCGAGACCGACCAGGACCGGGATGTAATAGAGCTGGATCTGGCCGAGAATGTGACGCACAGTTGCAATCTCCGTCGCGTTGTCGTCGGTCAGGAGGGACGCGTTGCCGCCGTCGAGGGCGACGCTCGCGTTGGACGCCGCGTCCATGTCGGACCGAGGGCTCTACTAGCGAGGACGTCGGGGGCTCATCTGGCGCGTCGCGACGTCGTCATGTTGGGTGGCTACTACACCTGAGGAACATGTTCACCGCGGACGTCGTGACGCGTGCGCATGCGTCGCAGATGGTAGCGCGAGGGTGTGCGCGGCAAGACGGAGCACGTGGGATGCAGGCGGTCGGCGGGCGAGCACGCTGTACTGGCGGGACCCTCGCATCAACACGTAGCGTAGCACGCACCGTTCTTATACACGTGTACGGAATGTTCCGGTACGTTGTTTTCGAGACACTTTTTGCTGTCATCGCACACAAAGGTAGCGCATTAAATCTCTTGCCGTCGAATAAAATAAAGACACCAAGCGTAGTCGAGCATTGTTAAAAAGTACTTAGTTTAATCCGTAAACTGTGACACTGCGATGTGTTTCACACGTTGAGCCAGCATTCAATTTGAATGATAAAACCGGGCGTTTTGCTGGCCAGCGCTAAAATCTGGGTACTTCATTCAATTGGGGTGCGATATATTAAATTGTATTTCAAACGTGTATAACTTCCACTTTATTATAAAAAAGTAATATAAGGTATAATATGACGTAGTATTATATAGAGTAATAATACATTTCATAACCATCTGCTGCGTTGTCGAAGGTATACCGTACTGAATTCAATAGATGCAGCTTTATACCGTGCATTGTGTCAGCTGTAAATTTGGAAGTTATGAAGAGACGAGTTGCACTGCTATATTCCGCTGTGAGGAATACTGACTGAAATTTAATTTACCTTTGATCCGTGCTATAGGGCTATAGTCGAGCACATAGGCAAGTTTTCAATCTCTGGCTATGTATTTCGACGTGCATGTGCATTCAGGATTATTCCTATAAACGCTAAATTAATTTCATTATGTTAAATATGTTTTGTTGACAATCTGTATCTATATATTTTTAATATTACAAATTGTTTTCTTTGACGAACAAATGAAAACAATTACAAACAAACATGCCTTATCTCGATCCGGGATTTGAACTCACGTACCCTGAACCCTGTAGGTGCCTCAACCGCATGAGCCATCACTGTGGACGGCTTATATAAGAGAAACATGTAAATACTGGTAATACATTGAAAATTATGAATCGCACAAATTGTGTGAATAGAAAAAGTAATTGTCATAGCCATTATTAAAAACAGGGAAGAAACGGCAATGAAAATCAAAGTAGAAATTACAAATGTAAATAACAAAAAGTTCAACGATTATTTTATTTATAAGATGAACTAATAAAGTATGAAGTTAACTAAATCGGGTAATTATAGTATTTAAGCCTGTACATTGAAATAAATTCTGAACTTGTGCACAATCAGGAATCAATAAAAATATCACGAGTGTGAGAACCTTATAATTATATTCTGTTCAAATTGAAGAAATTATACGGTATTTTAAATCTAAACCAAATCTATTATTGGATCACATACGTGTTATGAACTGAGTTGTTTTCGTTCATTCTCAGTACACGAACAAGTTGTTCTTCATAACTCACCAAACCTAAGTCAAACGGTTACTAATTATAACCTAGGCGAGTTGTGCATTTACCCATCAGATATAGTAAACGGTCACGCACATGAAGTGTAACTATATAAGCTCAAGTCTTGTATGAAGACATTATACAGACGTCGGTGTCAGCCGGCGTTTGATGATGGATCGGTTGAACCTGGCAAGCTGGTAAGATTGATGCGATGAAGACAATATACCCGGTCATCGAGCACTTGCACGGCGGTCTTAGTACTTTCTCAGTACTTTCCACTCGTTCATGGGGCGGAGCGAACTTCTTGGTACTTTCTTAGTACTTTCTTTCATGGGGCGGAGCGAACCTCTTAGCTGTTCTTTCTTAGTACTTTCAACTCGTTCATGGGGCGGAGCGAACCTCTTAGTTCTTTCTTAGTACTTTCAACTCGTTCGTGGGGCGGAGCGAACTTCTTAGTACTTTCTTAGTACTTTCAACTCGTTCATGGGGCGGAGCGAACCTCTTAGTTCTTTCTTAGTACTTTCAACTCGTTCGTGGGGCGGAGCGAACTTCTTAGTACTTTCTTAGTACTTTCAACTCGTTCATGGGGCGGAGCAAACTTATCAGTAATTTCTTAGTACTTTCAACTCGTTCATGGGGCGGAGCAAACTCTCCGCGTCATACCTTTAAGGCGGGGTAAGTTGCGTATACAGGAGGGTAGGGGGGCTTACCCCCGAAACCCCAATTTAAATAAATGTCCACGATGAATATTTAGTAGGCTATCTAAATTTTAAAATTATTATAACATTCATAAACCTTACAATTTCATAAACTACTCGTTTTATTCATGTTCTATGTATGCACGTTTTACTGGATGTTCTTATTTTTAAATGAATGTTTCTGACTGCCGGTCGTATATGTTGCTTATACTGATTGAAACTTTCCTATTCATGAATTCATGTTTTATCACCTTGCTGTACCTCTTTTATGTTCACTGAACGGTTGGTATTCTTTGACCATTTTTCTGTGTGGAGCTGCTACAGTTTAAAGATTGAATGTCTTCTTGTGTATACATTTCATGAAACTGTATATATTACTTTTTATCACCGTGAACCACGTTTTTACGTTCTACCTCTGAATCGTATTTTCTTAGAAAAAACTTTGCGGAATTGGTTAGAGTATTAAGGCTGCGACAGGTTTACAGTTTGTGTCATATCGCGGCGCGTTGGGGCTGTTGACGGTAACTTGTGGAATGGCGTGATGCTCCCCCGCCCCAACCCCCGATAGAGTCTCCAAGAAAACTGCTTAGTTAGTTTCAATTGGACGCTGTACTCTGAAATCCAATTTTCTTTCGTAATGTAGTGTCGATAAGTTACTGATATATAATTGATTAATTGTATTCGCTATCAATGCTATTTGAGCCGATCAGTTTGTGTGAACGATATGATTGAAAGATCGAACGAGAAGATTCGTCTCTTGTGTGAGATTCGAACCCACGTTCCTCAGGTCCGCGCGGTTCTAATTAACGCGCCCGCACTGAACGGAAACACAGTACGGTTGTTATCTTATTACACGCCTCTATAGCTAATGCTATTGTTTCCATGCGAGTCGAACAGTGGATATGGTATGTGAGAACAAAGGACGCATGGTGCTTGTGGGATTCGAACCCGTGTCACTTGTTTCCACCCCGGCCTTACGTAACGAGCCACCGATAACGGCAACTTGCTTGTAAATGTTACAGTTTCTTGTTAGTATACGGCCAAGCCAAGGTTATGGCTGGGGTAGAACAGGCCCGTGGTAAGAAGCGTCGTAACATGTGACCCCGTTTAGTTAATAAATAATGCAGTTTCTTGGCCGATTACCAGCGAGTGCCTCCGTTCTTGTCTTCTGCGGCTTCCACTGACGTACATATACACGCGTGATACATTATTTCTTTGACATTTCTCCAACCGTTGACATATTGTGCGCAAGCGACAAATGCATACACAATCAAAAGCACTCGGCGGGAATTTCTCGTTTGACGAGTGGGGACTCTCGTTCCGGTCGGTACACTTGTTGCATGCGTCGTCTTCTAAGTCGTGTCTGAGTAATTAACAACACAGTTCAAACCCCGGTAAGAACAATATGAGATTGATACCAGGAACGGTTGAGCATCTTCTTTAGGAATCATTTACTAAAATAGTTCACATGTTTGTGTCAAGATGTCCACTTTATATGTTTATTATTTTTAGATAGGTTTAATTCTTTGGTGCCTTGTTATATTGTTTTATAATTATGTGTATTATTATTATAATAGCCAAAGGTGGGTCATGCAATTGAGAAACACTATGCACCAATGTACCGGGGTTCTGTTGTTCAGAACCTGCGCAAACAAAGGGTGAACATATTTATTCATTATTTTCCTAAACCCTATAGCATCGAATCTATTTTATAGCTTAACGGTTGGGTTTGGACCCGTGCTCTTTTCTGCCAACCACGTTTCATTTACATGTTTTGTGGAGGATAGTAAATAAATAAGTACGATAATAATTGGTCAATATCAATTGTATACCTCGGGATTACTAACCCTACATCTGTATCAGCTTTATCGATTGGGCAGTTAGCAAATCGAACTGTACGGAATAATTAACTCAAAATTTAGCAACGTTACGTGCAGGCACAATGATAGTGGTGAGAGTTTTCACTATCCAATGAATGCGAGGCAAAATATTAATCTTACTTTTTACAGCTTCAATTGCACTTGGAATGAAGATGAGACTTTAATACAAAAATAACGCTTTTTACACGAACACTGCGTGTTATCCAGAGTATATTCCAACATGCAAGAGCAGATAGGGTTGTAATGTTTTGTAAATACGATGGTTTTTTCCCACATCGTCATTGTATGAAATTATGTTTAGAAAACACATTGTTAACTATAGAATTCTTACAGAGACATTTTTAGTTGTGTAATGTTAAAAAGTGATACCCGTGAATCATGATACAATAATATTACTGTGTGGCCCGTGAATAACCACAGTTTTTGTAATGCGAAAAAGGGTAGATGTTCCATATAGTATATGACGTCACACAGTCGTCTGTCGTACTGACTCTGCCTAAAGAAGCAATCAGTTTAGTTCTCCGAACCGCACAATAAGATCCGAACTCGAACGAAGCGTTTCCGACTAGTGTGTTACATAAGACGTATATACCAACCACACCACTGATTGGCGGCCTCGTTATATTCACGTCACAATACTGTACAGTCCAGTGTTCTCCCCAGGCCCTGACCGCCGGGCGGCCCGCCCGGCAATAATTCCCTGCCGCCCGGCAAAGCTTTACTCCACAATTAAAAAAAATAAGCACAATTAGGCCTACAAGTCGCAAATCACACACAGAAGTTTAGCAATTGGATACTTCTGTGGTCCGCCGGTTGCGTTGGCCTTGGCTGTCCGGTTAGGAAGGGGGGGGGGGGGGGGGGGGAGCAAATCTCGCGACACATACGTACGTCTTTCCTCCGTGCTGTCGGCCGCCACACTGCAGGGCGCATGCGCTTCGCCCCGTCACAGTGGCCCTGTACTGCGCATTAGCGAGTCGACCAAATGAGTCAGTGACCGGCGGCCTACGACGTTTTCGGGTTGTAGGTGGATCGTGTGCTTTTAAAACTGTGTAGGCCTATAGTAAATGTTTATTGTGCCGTAATATTTTTGTAAAATGAATTCCAAGAGTAAGCGTATTGATAACTATTTCCAAAAGCTTCGTCCACCCGAATCTAACTCTAATAATACACTCGCTGATACACCTAGTGTTTCTCAAGAAGTTAGTGAGTCAAGTGGTGAAGTTTCGAATAGTGCCTCAAGTTCATGTACTGGTAAACATCGTAAACCAGGAGCGCCAAATGCTGATTGGGCTAAATCCTTCAAGTGGATGACATTCAATGAAGGCAATACTGGTATGTTCTGTTCGATTTGTAGTCGTTATGCTGTCAGGGGGACTAAGGGTTCTGGAATTTGGATAACTTTCCCGTGTACACGGATGAGACGCGAGAGTCTTACTGACCACGAGAAATCGCACGTTCATCTTACTTCCCTGAAAGCTGCCGCAGACGCCGAAATGTTATATAAAACAGGCGTGGGTAAAGTGGAACGGTCAATATCGATACTAAATAATCTCAAAAGAGAGGCTTTTATCGGCGCTCTAAAAACTATGTATTTCCTTGCTGAGAATGAGCTCCCTCAAACCACTTTATACACTAAACTTGTAGAGCACAGTAAAAGAATGGGGTGTAACTATCTTGAGCATCTCAATCAAGCAGGGAATGCACACTATACATCTGAAAGAATAGTTCAAGAACTAGTGCAAGTCCTTGCAGCTCAAGTTCGGTCAGATGTTTTAAAAGAAATACAATCCAGTCCATATTTCAGTATATTGTGTGATGAAACGACTGACATATCTGTGCTTAACCAACTTATTATTTACATAAAGTATGTGAATCTTTCAACTTCCAAGGAGCCAAAGGTGTCATTTCTATCCGTTTGCAATATCAACAATGGTAAGGCTGCAACCATAACAGAGAACTTGTTAAGAGAATTAAACACACATGGTTTGGAATTGTCGAAGCTTGTAGGTTTAGGATCAGATGGAGCTGCTGTGATGGTTGGAAATAGAAATGGAGTAGCTAAACTTTTAAAAGATCAAACAAACGGTCTTCTCGTGAACTGTCACTGTATTGCCCATCGACTAGCCCTTGCATGTGCTCAAGCTGCAAACGAAATAAAATACTTGAAAAAATTCAAAGATGTAATCTCCCAACTGTTCTACTATTTTCAACGATCATCAGTTCGTATGTCGGGACTTCAAGAGATGCACGACCTCCTTGACAGTCCAGATATCAAGTTGAAACGTGCTAGTGACACGCGCTGGTTGTCACATGATAACGCGATCCAATCGCTACGTCGCACCCTCGTAAGTGTTGTTGCTTCCTTAGAACGGGAATCTGAGGAAAGAAATGACTGCACAGCAAGAGGCCTTGCCTTATTCTTGAAGACATACGATTTCGTAGGTTCTCTTCTAATGCTTTCAGATGCTTTGCCTGTTCTCTCAATGCTTTCTAAGGCTTGGCAAAAAGCTGATGTTGACCTCAACATCATTAAAGACCTAGTAGATTCGACTATAACTTCAATGAAGACACTAACAAAAGAGCCCGGCGTCCATTTTGCTCAGTTGGAGCATCTTCTTAAAACAGATTGGGCAGATCTGAAGATAAGTTACTCTGAAAAAAATGTCCATGCATTCAAAGAAGGTGTTTATAACGAGTTTTTCAAAAACATTGTGGACAATCTGACAACCCGATTTCCTGATTTCCCTTTAATGGAAGCGTTTAAGGTGTTTTCTCCTGCAGATTACATACAGAGGCAGGACAGATTAAAAACAGATATGAATTTGTTGATTGAACACTATTCTTCAAATGGAAATCCCCCACCTATTGACCAGGATGCAGCTAGAAGGGAATGGCAACCGCTGTCTCTAATGTTGCTATCTGGTACTAAGTACTCCAAACTGACTAACCGAGAAGTAATGATACAACTGGCAGTAAAGCAAGAGTTCCAAGATGCGTTCCCAAACATGTCTAGATTAGCAGCTATTGGGCTCTCACTTCCTGTATCAACAGCTGAGTGTGAAAGGGGCTTTTCTGCTGTGAAAAGAATAAAAACTTGCCAGCGTAATCAAATGAAACAACAAACTCTTAATGATCTCTTAATGATCTCTTTAGAAGGTTGTGGGAGTGATACTTTTGATTTTGATGCTGCCGCAGATTCTTGGGCTGCTCAGAAGAAGAGGAGAATCGATATTTTATCACCTTAAAATACAAGGTCAAAATCAAGTCAAAATCAATGAGAATGCATTTCTAATTACAGAAAAAAATTATTTTATTGTTTTCATTATAAAGAGATTGGTAGTATATTAAAATGATTGAACCACATATCCAGTTGATTACATTTTTTTAAATGTATGTGCAAATGGTAAACCTTATCCTAAATTACTTACCTATCATAAACATAAATATAAAATTTCAATCTGTTTACTTACTGATTAAGACCGTAGGCCTAAATACAAAAATGAAAAGTCATATTTGTTCTCAATAAAATAAGACATGCTCTTACCACAAAAGCCCCCTAAAACTTACCAAATCCAATCTGTGATCCGAAAATTGTTCTGGGGGCAAGCCCTTGCACCCCCATTTTTTAGTCCCTTCCCTGAAAATACACTACCCGGCAATGTTTTGGAAATACCCAGTGAATTTTTTTTCCTGGGGAGAACACTGCTGTACACATGAATACGATAGCGATGTTGCATAGACACAGTATGATGTCTTTGTCTTATGCAACACACAAGACTCGCAATCAAACCCACCGCATTGGCGGCTGTTGTCTGTCGCTGCCACGTTGCCATATCTCCCCCGTTCCCACCGTTGTTCAAGTGCATTGCACCGTAATCTCTCTAGTACACTGGACAATTAACTGGTGTCAATTAACCGGCTACCCGTCAACTGGCCGTGTGGAAGTGATGCGAAACGAAATGAAATGTAACTGCACAGCTTGATTCGATCGGCTTACATCACTTCTACACGTTAATTGGCACCAGTTAATTGTCCCGTGTAGAAAGGGCATACCATGAATACGAGAGAGCCGATTATCCAAAAACTATTGCTCCGATGTTATAATAGCTGATTTCGGAAACGTGCACATATTGTTCGGAGAAAACGGGCATGATCAGTGATCTACGGTAGCATTAGGAAGACTCAGGCCCGAATGCGATTCACACTCAAGCTCGCCTCAAGTCAACCTCTCCTCAGCCTCTATAGCCACCAATCACAGAGCCGTATTGGTGGTTGGGCGAGGTTGAGAAGAGGCTGAGTTGAGGTAGGCTTGAGTCTGGACTATGCATGCGGACCTTAGGGTTGACATAACATTTTAGACGTGAGAAAAAAGAACTGCTGGGAAGTAAAATAGCCCTGCACCCTTCTTTATTCATCCTTGGGCAGATCGAGCGACATTACCGCTACGATGTCTACACCTGGTGTACCCCAACTCGTCTTTCGGGTGTGTGTTACCTCAAGTAGATGTATCACGTGACCAGTCCAGTGCGATCTGGTCCTTCGTGGAGGTTACTGTAAACACTCGCATCGCACTCCCCATCGCTTCAAATACGCGATAGTTCTTTAAACCACGGTTTAGTTACCTTAGGTCCAAACTCACCAAACTTTGTTAATCTCCGATTTAGTAATCTCGGATTGGTATAACCATGGTTTCAACATACACTATATACAAAATGTATGGTGTCTTCTGTAATCTATTAGACGCCATCTTTGTTCGGAGCTTATGTCTCGATAATCTCAGTACTCTCAGTTTGGTGAAACTGTCCTAGTTGTCGACGAGTCTTCTACATGCGCTCCTACCTAGCGTGTAATTCTTTGTTTCTTTCCCACATACCATTATGTTGTTCAGTTATCTCCGCACTCCTGTCATTCAGATTAACTCCAATCTGAATGCCGTAGTTTTGTTGGTATATATGATCATCTTTTATATACTTCACTGATGTATAAACTGTATAGTATAGCTGTGTCGGCCATGTTGTGTGTCAAAATGTGATGTTTGTTTAGATAAGAGCAAAAGAGTTTCGACTGGCAATTTATTGTTGACATGTTTCAGGCGGCGTCATGTTCAATTGTACTCCAACATTTGTCCGCTATTACTACTCTCTCTCTCTCTCTCTCTCTCTCTCTCTCTCTCTCTATATATATATATATATATATATAGGTACCCCTTTTTGGTGGTTTAGTAAAACTCATTAATCGTAGTGAGCATATTCGGTTTCTATTGACTGAGCTTATATTATGTATACACACGTTCTACCCTTCATTATGGCTCTTGTAATATCATATGAATATACTCACTGGATTTTACCAAGAATGTTACTCGTTCATTCAAGTACAATTTATGTATTATGGCAAGGGAGGAATTTTGTTGCAATCATTGAGTTTATTGGAAATCTTTGTCCTTTATGGAGTTTCTGTCTCGAAAATAACAGCTAACACATTTTCTCGGTATGATTAGTTGGGGTTTTTGATTCGCCCTCAAGCAAACAATCCTAGATATTGGATCATTCCTAGATTTATAATAATATCTATGCGCTCTTTGTTCGTCATCGTTCACCCACGGGGGGCATCGCAGATATGTATATACGCGATCCGTAAATTGTAATTTCCTTGCACAATGGGTTTGCGGGGGTTGGTGGGGTTGGTTATCATGTATCTACATATAGATGGATATACCTGCGAGTACGGTTGTGAAAATAGCAGCGGGCTTGTCGCATATAATAGTGTTCCATGTATAAACAGTAACTCATGTAAGCCGCAGAAAACGCGTGCACGTGGCCAACGCGTCTACCGTACTGAGTAGATCTACACTAGGAAAACGCTCTGTTTGACGCGTTGATAAGCGAGCGCGTCAATATCTACGAACTTTCAGGCGAAAAGATTGCAATGCTAATACAAACAACAATTAACAACAATTCAAGAATGCGCATTACAAAAATGTTTCTAATTTCCATAGCTATTATACTTCCCGACATTGTTGGATGCAGTGCAATGTGCGTTGCTAAGAAGTTTCGCCGTCATGTTTTCGCCGCGGTCCGCCACCGTTACTAACAGTTATTGACAGCAATAGAAATGTAATTTATGCCTCTAATATGTATCAAATCGCGTTTTCATTAGTATATTCGTGACCGGACAAAAATTTACTATAAGATAGCCACCTCACATTTTGCTGTTACTGTGTTTCAGAAATATATTTTCCAGTAACTATTGTGTAACTTTGCCAATATTTATCAAATCGCCATAACATGAACATATTCGTGATCGGAAAAAGCCTTAAAAAAATATGGCTATCTCACATTTTGCCACCATTTTGTTTCAGAAAAATATTTTGCAGTAACTAGGGTGTAACTTTATAACTTGTCGAACGATTTTGCCTCAAAACTATACACCTTCAATCCACATCGAGGCTTGTGGTTGGTCCAAATCTCAAGTTGATCGGACTTTCTGTTCGACCGCTATCGACGGACATAAAAAAAAAAACAAAAAAAAAACAGAACGAAGTGCCATAAGAGTCTCGTGGAGACGCTCGCTTCGCTCGCTTAATTATTCATTTTTTACATGTTGTGTGCTTGAGAAATGAATGAAATTCGTGAATTGCGCGTAGTTTTAATATTGGCGATAGCATTTTTGCTTCAGTATCCAAGATCATTTTTTCCCAATGTGGTTTTTTGTATAGTTTATCTCGTGACAACAAACTTTTCTCCATTTGATATCATTATTGTCAGTTATTACTTTGTACATTATTTTACTATACCGGGTAACATATAATACTGAGGTAATTCACAGAATTTCCACTACCTGCTTGTTAACCATACCGCGCCGCATAACCCATTGAACTGGAGTAATTTTATCGTGCGCACCAGTAAGTTTCGTCAAGACACGTCTGTACCTTTCCTAGAAACTCAACTCGACTTACACAGAAGGAAGGTTACTTTGACAACGTAGCGCGTCTCAATTTAAAATTCATGTCATCGCGGTTCACATGTTATTTAAAATGGATGCTGGGATGTTTACGTTAGAAAATGTCAAAGGCAGACTTTTCTTAAAGTGGCCTTGCTTCTCGCCAGTAGGGAAGTTACGTGTATTGTTTTAATATATTTGCATACAATATACAGCCTTCGTATTAATAACATTATCTTTCGTCCTCGCCCAAGCACTCGCCCCGTCTATAGTCTAATACCATGGATATCAGTTTCTTGAGTGCTTTCCATGTTCGTGCTGGCATACAAGTTTTAAAAGGTCTCGTATTCAAGTTCTGTCTGGCGACGAATGGTGTATTCTACCAAACTATATAGAACATTGCACACACACGCTTTTAAATAGTGCATTTGTTATTTTCTGCTCCCATGACTGTAGCACGCATTGTGTTAGAACGTGCTCTGTATTCAGTTGCCGTTGTTGGTTTTTTGAATAAAACTATACTGCATGCTTGGACGGTGCAAGTTATGGTTCGCGTGAGGTGGTATGGACACGAAGTGTGTTAATATATTATCTGTGGTATGGACATGGCCTGAAGAGAGGATGAATGTCGGGAAGAGAGGAGAGTCTGCAGCGCACACTAGTACGGGTACTGTGAAATAAATCGATGTCTAGTGTTTGAGTAATTGCATCTAGTGTTTGAGCAGATATACGAGTAAAGTGTATACTCCTGCAGTTTCAGATGAACCGACATATCTTGTGTATAGCGCGGGCATTTTCGGTCACGGCACCAAAAATAGACTCTATGAATTCTGACCTCAACATAATTAACTAATAAACGTGTTGTTTAGCTGTCAATTATTGAATATTTGAACTGCTCGGCATTTATTGAATCCAAAATGTCGCTGACATAATAGTAGGCACAATTAACAGCGCTGTCTCGGACAGTTTTAGTAGCGTACGAACCTTAGGTTGGAATTCATAGTCGGCCCCTACACCTAGGGGCGCCCATTGTTGCTAAGGTAACAATTGTTTCCATGTTATTTCCCATAAACAAAACAAATCCATAGCAACAATGGGTGCCCCTAGGTGTAGGGGCCGACTATGAATTCCAACCTTAGTGACGTAACTTTACGTCTCTATACAACTCCCTATTACTGCGATAATGCAATTCGAAACGATGATGGGCGATAGATGAAGATAAATCACAATTACACAAAAAATATGCCTTATACCGGACGGGATTCGAACCCTCGTCCCTAGGACACGTCGCAACTTTATGAGCCACCGCGGACGGCTTGGTTACGAGAAATGTGATTAGACCATGTAGTTGGCTGGCTTGGCCTGTCACTGAACACTTACCGTAGATGCACCGCCTCTCTGAGTCATGGGCCAACATTTGCATGGTTGATTTATCCCTGCACCTCCGAGACCTCGGTAACAGATTACCCCCTTTGGTCTGGCAGCGATCGTGTTGGTTGATGCCAAAGCTAAGTCTCCCTTGCCTACATCACACCAAGCGACGATACGTACAGTAGCGTACTCCGGTCGGATTCATAGTTACGGTTATTCTCGATGATCAGTTAGGGGAAGGTTTGAACAATGTTAGACAATCCCGTTTCCCTCTTTCTTTCGCCATCGTAAACCGTTCTAAGCGTGTAAATAAGCGTGTGTGGGTAAGACAGGCAAAACGTGAATCAGTATAAGGTGTCACCGTCATACTGTGTACATTGCACCTCTGTATAAACAAGATCGTCGTTGCCTTGGGTCGTAAAGTGTCTGTCTGCCGTGGGCGTGACGACGCATGCTATACAACAACGATACATCGAGTCGGGAGAGTTTATCGTCGTCTCAAAATGGCGCTCCCCCCCCCCTCCCCCCCCCCTCTCCCCCCCGACTGACACTCCAAGGCCGGTTCGCGCCATGTCAGCGAGTGTGACATGTCGGACAAGAGGGTCGTGTCATGCCGTCTCCTGTCTCAACACTTTCAACACGCGATTCTCGACATGTGGACTGTAAATAAAAGAAATTATTATTGTATCATTCATAGGTCTAATTAGTGTTGTCATTAGCAATGTCATTATTACTATTTTTTTTCTTTTTTTTTGTATACCTCACACTATATTATACATTTGAGTTCAGATTTAAGCATACCAGTTCTTACATTACATTGTTAGTGTTCAATAAAATATTGCTGTAAAAGATGGTCACTTATGTGAATGTAAATCATTTTAACATGTTTCCAGAGCTTTGATAATTCATGGCATTTATTTTCAAGGCTGAGAGATGGGGTACTTTCATTCACAAAATCTCTATTATATTTTGTATACGGTAAATATGTTGTTTGTAAGAAATCTTTTTAGTTTGTACTCGGGCAATAATCATAACAACGAACCGTTCATTTCCGTAATCAACGATTGAACTAAATTGCCAGTCATAATTTTAGGAACCGCGTCTATAATTTTGCTGTGAAATCATTGCGATTTTCACTTATGCCCGTACGTATTCCACACGACACATAACAGTTTCTTGCACACAGCAAGCTACCACATAGCTATACCACACAGCAAGCTACGTAGCAGCCACCTACCGCGCAATATAGCGCTCTCTACCTTTTTAACCTGGCGACCGTATTTCAAACCCATTATTTAAACTTATACATAGACACGCTATAATCGAATTAGATAATTAACCTAACCGAACCCAACCTAACCTTACCACAAATATTACCATATTTAACATTTCGTAGAAATCCCTACCGAGGAGTGGACATCAGTATTTTCTTGCTGTGAACCGCTTTATGTGACTAAATGGATTTGCATAGTTGGGAAGGTGTATCCGGGAGATGTTTAGAAATTACGGCATTCGTCTACTAACTCACACATACCGTACACAACATAGGCCTACCTGACAATTGAGTAATAAGCATTGAGTCGGCTCGATTGCTCGATTACGATTACGATTATATATTATAATAATGCATGTATTCAGAAGAAAATAAAGTATAACTGAAGACAAAAACTTGAATGCCAAGAAACGTCAAATGTAACCGCGGGTTTTTCTTGAAGAACGGTTACGATTGCGGCCGAGAAGCGCGCGCAAATAACGATCGCTGATTGGCTACGAGAACCTCGACTGTGACGAAAGCATATATGTAAGGTTGTCTTGAGTTGTCTATGTATACTGATGTCTTAATTGACTGTCATGTCGCGAAAAGTAGCGAATCGACACCAACGTTTCATACTTGTTGCAGAGTCCATCTTCAGAGTATATAGAGCCATGGTTACTGAGAGAATTCCCACTCTATCCAGACTGGCGCCCGGTATCTGCATATCAGAGAAGGCCGTCAGTCCGCACCTTGCCGCCTCTTGTGTACCTATCAATTAGTGCGTAAAATCAGTTAACAAATGACCAGCGATGCGTCCTGTGTCCTAACGTGGGCCTTGCAAGCCTGCTACAAAACTGTGTACGCTCTTCTCCCTTGCAACAGTGTGTGTATTGCGAGGGTTTATCTAAACAAGCTCGTGTTTGTTTGTATGTTTCAGGGGGTGAGAAGGGCCGGGGCACCCTCGATCTGCTGTTGTCCACCACCTACTGTCGGTCGCAGATGTACCTCTCTCGTCAGCTGGCCGAACTACACCCCGAACTCACCATGCCGATGTTTTCCGGTGAGTTACCGCTCTGTAAAACATTTACGAGCAACCAGATGTCCTTGATTGATTTATACATTGATTTGGTTCTAATCAGTATAGTCACATTGGAGGTTGTTTGTTGTCCAAATGTCTCATACGCGAATAAACCGATTTCAGTGGATGATAACACGTAGTAACACGATAGTAACAGACTACGAGGTGAAGCGACTTTGGAACAATGTTTTTGTGTGCCGACTATTCACAACTGTCTTCCCCATGATAAGATTGTGTATAGGTCAGAGGTTACACTTTTCTTTTCGGTAACAGAGAAGCTCAAATCGCTTGATAAAGAAAGATTGATAAAGAAGGAAGCGAAAGGGGGAATAGTTTTATCATAGTTAGTTTTTGGAGGGGAAGGTATCTCCCCTAACACACCCCCAATTCGACCAAAGATTTTAATTCGTGATTGCGAATGTGTTGAAACGCTAGAACTATTTTAAATTTTGTCTAATTGTTGATCCAGTTGTGTGGATCTACTAGTTGTAGGTGTTTCAAGCTTGAGGCTGGTATTTTTTGTACGATTTTCGGTATTTTACGCCGGCAATATCATAAACCTACTGCATATCCATATTATTGCGTACACAATTCGCTTTCTGCCCGTACACATGTTGATTTTGTCTCGGCATTCTATAGACATAACCACTTTGTTGCATCTACTTCTTATTCAGTATCTACAACATCCAGTGCTTGTATTTCTCGATCTTTGTTTAGGAAAGGGTATTGCGCTTGAATCCTTTAGTTCACTTGTTCTCTACTCAGTTTCTTGTTCAATCCCGAATTGTGTAGACATAAATTATCTGTTTTCAAAAAATGTCATACATTCACGATCACGTAACGATATTATTTAGTAAATTTTTACTTTGGAGTAATTCAGATCAATAAATAATGGATTAAATAAATAAATAAATTCACATTTAGAGTCTACCCACTCAGTAACTAAACTGATTTGCAGTGGGGTACTTATAACTACATTATTTAAATAAATAAATGCACTGTTAATAATGTATTGGCGTTTTGGTGGGGGTGCCGGGTTGACGCCGGTTTCAGCTTGATTTGTGTATTTCGTGCTTTGCGTTGCTTTTTGTAGCGGGTCGTCTAATTTACCTATCTATTATATCTGAGGCTAATTACTGTTCGAGAGAAATCAACGTAACTCAACGTTCCCTTGCGTTTCAACTAGAATATTCGTGAAAGTTTTCCTAGAACTTCATTCTAGATGTGTGGCGTGGACAGTTCACTTAGTCAGTTGACAGTTGACGTGGTCTCTGTTAAATATTGAAATTGGTGTAACAGCCTTTTTTATTCTCCATAAAATATACGACAATTGCAATCTTTAAAAAAATGTATTATATATTTTACACGTAGACAAATTAAGGAACAGATTTAAACCATGTTGGCAAATTTAATTTTCACCATACATTTTCGCCGTGAAATGCTCATGCATTTGGGATCTACTTAATACGGTAAGTCAGTCGATATCTCTACTGGATACATATTATTATGTAAAAGTACTTTGGCTGTAGGGGATTTCATAATGCGTTGTATTGTTCGTCCCATGAGTGTATATCGGATATCCTGGTTCGTTTCTCGTTTTCTCGTTATATTTGTATACCATTACGAATACAGTAAATCTTTTCGGTGCTGTAACGTTTTTCTTGTAATTATTGTTATTTTTAGGTTACATATAGGAAATTAAAAACGTAACTATTATTTTCTGTTTTCTTGATAAATCTCTTTTGATTGCATGTAGTAAATTTGTTTTACTTTGACCCAGAATTCGCTATATAGAACGGTAAATTCATCCTTATTTCTTTTATTCTCATGTTAATGGGTTACCAGGGGCAAGTTGAAAGTGTTAATAAAAATGCAATTGTAAACCGCTAAATATACTTGTTTTTAATGAACAGTGCAATCCCTTCCGTTATTCTGACTAGTCCTAACAGAGGTTAGTTACTCTTTATTTATATCGTGGGAATTACGTCTGACTGAAAACATTTAGTTGATAACATTCAAAAGTTATACATGGTGCACAAACGTGCATGCATTCAATTAATTAAATATACTATACCGCCTAAATATTCGAAATTAGAAGTGTTTAAACACTTCCACAATTTAAACGGTTTTAATTAAGAATACATTTATTGCCGAACACAATTAGGTTGAAAAAGTTTATTGGTCATTAATCGTCAGTTAATCCGCTATTAACCATCGTTAAACGCTGTCTGATGAATCAAGGTTCTCTCTTGAGATACCATGTTGGAACAACTTATAACCTTTGAGTAGTAAGCCACTTATTAGAGGCACAACGCCAGCGGTGTATGCAGTCTATCACGTCCCTCTATAGCTACAGCATAAAGCAGCTACATCTGCGCGTCGTTACACTGGCCGTGGAGCGTACGTTAGACTTGACTAAGCGGTAGACAAACAACCCCCTTGTGTTTGACTCTAGCCAACTGTACAGGCCTATCTTACACGTAAGATACCGCTAATATTGTATTCCACATGTTTATTCGAACCATTTCGACTGCAAGAATACGTTGGTTTCTTTATTTTAATCTCGTTCGTCTGTAACGTGCTATATACGTAGAGCCCTATATAATCCACGTTGGTTATGTTCATGTATGCAGCCGACGTGATTCGTGCGCTATCGACAAAACTAGCTTCGCTCGATACAACCATTGCATATGCATTGGAAACCGAATTAAATCATGGCCGAGTTTTTATGTTATCTAATCTCAGACCCCTGTGTATGATACTCGTTATTGAGGACGTGTGTAATGTTGGTAGCCTGATTGGTGTTTGCTTGCATGGTTACATTTTAAATCTAATATGTAAATCACTCTTCTCGCAAGGCTATATTAAACCATTTGAAAGGCTATAGTATATCAAAATAAATCGAACACATGAATATGCAGATGTCGTTTCGGCAACGATGCACTTTACTTGCTCACAGGTTGGTGTATATGGTAATTTCTTCTATGTAACGGTGAATTCTTATATATTGTTTCAGTTTTATGTGAATACTTAACCATTTCACTTAGGTTGTATCACCAGTGCAATATCTTTGACTCCGAATTCATACTGGCTACATGACCGTTACTGGACTGGTTTTAATGTCGGCCCAGGGTAGCGCTGCGTGTCGTGCGGGGCCACTCAAATAAACCGACACCCTGCATATACGGCCATATACCTCTCCGCCGACTGCGTCGTTAAACAACACATCAATTGTCTTGAGAGGGTTACGACCACATGCCCTATATACCCCTATCGCTTTCCGTACCTTGAGTCTGTCATTGCTTGGACACTGCCTCGCTGACCGTCGCCCGTTCATTCAATATTAACGAAACTAATGTGTTTTCAATTATTATACATTCTTAATTTTTTTGCTTCAAAGGTTACCCATTTTACGTGTTCGTAGTTCAATGAGACCAAATAACACTTTTAAATATATGCCCTGGTGAATGAAATATACAATCGTAGCGCTTCTTATTAGCGCTTCTTCTTATCTGACCTGTTAGATACTCAACTTGTATCTGCCGTTGTACTGTGGTTCTCATCTCTAATTATTCTAGCTAGTGTTATTCAAAATATAGGACTATATACACTGTTCGTTGTCAATTAAAATTATTATAAAACGACGCAATATTTCGAGAGCTAATCAGCTCTCTTCAACAGGCAACCGTCCACTACTGCCCTGGTTGCCTGTTGAAAAGAGCTGATTAGCTCTCGAAATATTGCGTCGTTTTATAATAATTTTAATTGACCAGGAACAGTGCATAGTCCTGTATTTTTAATAACACATATGTACCGTTCTACTAAGTTTCCGTTTTTAATACTCTAGCTAGACTGTATTCACAAACCTCCATTTTGTATACACCTGTACGTAACCGGTGTGTGTGTATAACCGCCGTGTGTTTCCTATCGCGAAAGAGTCTCTTCCATACTCTCCAACTCTCCCGCATTGACCAACATTTGTCTCCTGGTACTCGTCCACCGGTGCAGCCATCATTTCCGCCCCCTATATATACGGCATAATTTCAATGTTCCCGGCCTACACTCCCCCTCATTCCACCACACATTAATCTTTTATGATGTTATTATTATTTGTGTCCGCTTTCTCGTGTATATCCACGTTCACCCACCTGTATTGTTTGCGACGTTGTCATGTCTAATAGGCGTCTTGTTGTTTCGCGCACACGTCCGCTAGAATCAGCTCTCCTTTCAATCGCACTCGATTGTTGTATTCCTTTCATACATTCTACTAACTACATTACACGTATATACGACCTCGCTCGCGTGTGTAAGAACTACTTTATATAATTCATTGATATTATATAATTAGCAAGTACTTTGTGACTATACTTGCGAATGCAATTATCTTCGTTCTTCTTGTCGTTATACCTTCCTTGAATGAAGTGTGCCTATTTTATCCCCTCCATCAACTCCTCCAGCTATTCTCACTCACGGCAAACACACCTCGAAGCGCGGGTATTTATCTCCTCGTCCATATGAGCTTTCCAATTGGGTCTCCTGAACCATTATTTTATTTATTTATTTTACATAACACAGAAATACGGAATGATATTATTATCACTTCCTTCAAGCGTCTGAGGCAGCAATAGGGAACACGCGTATGAAAATTTTAATCGATTTTTAAATACCTTGTCTCTCATTTAATAATTTTGTGTCTTTGAATTTTGAAAAACGGATCAGTCTATGCCTCAAAATAATTGGTTTAGTAACGATAAATAAAAGGGCGCGAAAAACGAGCCGCCGCCATGTAGAGTGGATTTGACGTCATAGTTTTGTTCTGCGTACGCTCACCGCCTCAGCGATTGGTCTGCTTTGCCACGACTACAGAACCATTGCGTCACAGCCACCTGTACGCGTTTCAGATCCCCAGTTTAAATTTCAATAAATGCGACCACATTAAACCTATTTAAAAATTTCTTTTTTACGTGCGACTTGCATTAATATACTTTTTGTATCTGATACTATTAAACTAAGTGTTTGGTTTAACAAAAAAAATCGTTCGCGTGTTGCCTATTAGCGTGAAAACATATTGGTTTCTGTTCGTATCTTTAAAACAACTTTTGAAATGAAATTGTTGGTAGGACTGCTAGATATTATCAGGTCTACTGGTAACGAAACAAAACATGCAACATAATGCATTAAATCCGATAACTGAGATGTCAGTGTATTATTTATTTAAATTAATAAATAATACATTGATATCTCAACTATCGGATATTACCCAAACGTAATGAATTGGACATATTTTGTTTTTTTCGTCATGTGTAGACCTTACCAAGCTGCGCTATTTAGTTACAGTTTCGATTTTATAATTTGTTTTGAAGATACGAGCTTTGCTGCCGCAGACTCAAATGTCACTCAACGACAGCAGTGTTCTATAGTCTCAGCAGCTACTTTGTGTCGAACTATCGATCTGGTGTACTTGATATAGGTAATTATGATAATTATGATTGTTCATTATGAAGCATGTCTTGGATATTAATTGACCGAACAGCCAGTGAGACAATAAGCAAAATTGTTAATCTAATTTTTTGACTATCAATCAGATAATTATTTATTTTTCAATTCACTTTGTAACACGTGGTTATGTATGTCTTTGTGAATCGATTTCAGTGTTTATAGCTTGCAGTGTATAACCTACCGCAATCAGATATCAAGTCGCTTCTCATAGCTTGTTTCCGAAACGAGCAACTCAGAGTTGAACCAAAACCATAGCAACCAGAGCCAAATGTGTGATTTGCATGCAGAGCACTACTCATCTCATTTCTACATTATTAATTTGATCGCGCTCATATTCTATATCCATATTCACAATGATACTGTGATACGTACAAAGAGTTTTTGTTCAAATTTGAGCTAGTTCGGACAAAACAATGTTTAATCAGGTAGTAGAAATTATTAAAAATGAAAAACATTATGGAAGTTTAGAACCTGGAAAAAAATAATCTGTGGATTCGTCTTAAAAAAAAAACTCTTTATACGTAAAACAATTCAGTTTAGTTTTATATGGTTTGGTCCAAACAGAACCGAAATATGTGTATTTTTGTGGAGGTATAGTTTGAATAGTACGAAAGTACTGCATGCCGGACTCTCAGAGTGGTTTTCTCACCGCACCCAATTTGTGTGCGTGCTGCAGTCCTATGGTGATATGTGCAGTTGTGCACGTGCCACGCGTGTTGTCGTTGACACAATCGTGTCAAACATAAAGACGTTACCGACTCCGCGTTATGGGAACGAAGATTTGCAACGTGAGTGTTTGTTGACTACCAATTACCCTCTGTATCGTGTTTTTTTTTTTTTTACACCTGTCGGTAACATCATTATATAGTCATACTTCATGGTTTCTTCTCGCATATGTAAACATTATTCACTTCAATATCGCTAAACTAACTATAGCTTTCTTCGCTGATAATATACGTGAAATGTCGCTGTCTGTGTTGTGTCCCGTCAGACATATAAATAATTGAGTCGAAGATTTCGACTTTTCCTTTGTTATATCACTGCGTGGCTCGATTACAACAACGTTGTCACGTCATACGTCACATTACAATAGGTTCTGAGGCCTAAACATGCAATGGATCTTCGACTGAAATAAGGTATGCCGCGTACACACTTGCGGATTTCCGCGCGCCGCGAGCCGCGCCGTGCAACATTTCGGCGAACCACCCAGAGTCGGTATTTCGACGAACCTGAAAGGGATGTGCGCGCGCACGTTGCAGCCAGTGTGGACGGGCGCGCGCGCGCATTCGGTCGCGCACCGTGCGGAATCCACTATAGTTTCATCCACATCCACTATAGCATCCACCATAGTTTCCACTTTCACCTTCGAGTTGTCATACGTGGAACACGGAGTGGACTAACGACTTAGTCATTGCTCAACTTAATCGAGGTATATATATAAGCAAAGAAGTTATGTGGAAATCGAAGCACAAGTGCCATTTTAATCGGTTGATAAAGAATGATTCGTGGGAGGACATAATTATGTTCAACTGGGATTTTTGTTGACGAGTGATGTAAACAGAAAATGACATCTGTGTTGTCTTCGGCAGGAGAAGGGGGTTAGTGAAAAAGAACCAACTATCTGTTCCTTAGACATGTAGTTGGTCCAAGTACCAGATGAAGACTGCAGGCCCCAGGGGCCACTTGGATCGTGGCGCAGTTTGGGGCGCGGCGCAGTTGCACAGAAATGCGCCAGTGTGTACGCGGCTTTAGAAAAGTTTTTGCAGTGGGCGCCTTTGCATAACATATAGCTCGGGGCTTGTGTGTATTGATAGGACCGAAAATAATAATAATAAAAAAAATGATACTTGAATGAAGTCTTGTAATGCCGCCTACTGAAATTTCTGTTTCCATTTGTTATTATGTGATCCCACTCCTACTGTTGGTTGTTAGTGACGCCCACAGTTGAGACATTTGAGAAACTTCAAAAACAATGCTGTTAGTCCAGGGCATAAACAAAATATTAATTCATTAGCTCAAGTCGGTAGAGTTTAGTTAATCATTTAATAAAATTATTTATTTGGCATATAAATTTCATACAACATTTTATGGAATTTGCGGAGGCCCTAACCAAAAAACATAAAATCAACGATCTGTAAAATTAGTTCAGCGGCAATTAAAATAGCGATGGCGTTAACTTTGCCGGGTTATACTAGTAAGAATACCGCTTCCCTCTCTCTGTCACTCACATGCTGCGTGTGGTTGTGGGTTTTTAGTCGTGCTGAAACCTATTTCGCAACCTCGTCAAATCCTCGCAACTAGTTTAGTTTCACATCTACCCACATATCACACGGCACGTTATATGATATTTTCACACATGCCACGTGTATGATAATGAATTCCATCTTATTCCGCTAGTTCAGTAGTTAAAAGTTAATGATTCTTGGAAAATTTTGGTTTTCGGATAGCATGAAGGTTATAAAGGATGTTAGGTTGTGGCTCGATCCAAGTTAGGAACCCATGTCGCGAATATGTGATTACTTAGTGGTTGTATCCATTAGTATGAGCTAAGCCACTCGCAGACCCCTCCCCTGCCCCCTTCTGCCTACTTCGCGACTGCTTCGATTATTGGCGCGTACATGTAGATAAAGGGATTCACAAGCCGCTATAGCTCAACATACATTACCGTGGTTGCTTCTTAGAAATTGTCTGAAGGGGCGCATATTGAGTGAAATACGAAATATTTTAATAGGCAACACGCGCGTACGATTTATATTTAACAAATTAGAACATGTTATAAAAGCGTATCCTTAGCTTAGAATTCAAACTTTATTCTCAAAACTATTATATCCAGAACTTGTGGGCCAAGTTTGTTGCAGGTAGTTTAAAAGACAGTAGTTCTGAACATTAATTGTGTTTTTTAAAACCAACATTCGTGAGAAACAATTGGAACTTGTCCCAAGACTCCACGACGTCTGTAGTGTTGATCGAACGCACTGCAGTTCCGCACTGTTCAGCTGTTATACGGGATCCCATCTACGTTGAAGCACAGAACACATCTTTCAGTGAGATTATGTTTTGTGCTGTCATTTGGAAACATCTATACCAACCAACGCCGTATCTAGAAAACTAATTTCGCGCCGTCTTATTCGTTTTACGCGCGGATCCAACGCAAAATCGAACACCTGACATAGCTGAGTTCCAGAATTCATCGGATTACTATAATCTCGCTCAGCCAACAGTAATCCAACTGTTCCAATATTCATACTAGATGGCTTATTAGACGTTCCAGAATCAATTCCAAGCTAATCGCACTCTCATCTAACTCAACCTTTATTAACCGAGATTTCTCGGATTACTTGTGGCGCGAGTTTGAATTGGTTTGATTTACTTTTAACATGGTTATATATTTTATTGCTTGTATGGCAAACTAATAATAATTATAATTGAAGAGATATTCTCCACCCTCGGAATGACTTATAGATAATGATTCTGACAAAGAAATACATTTTCCTACAAATGTAACTTCCAAATCCAAATTTCCCTCAATTTACTAAGCAAAACAAATCCCACAAGACTGTGTCCCTTTTATGTTGTCTCATTCATGGCAGGTAATCTGAGATAATTTGTGAGAGGAATTCTGGAACGCAGCTCGTTCCGTTTGTTGGATAATGACGTCACGATCGTCTCATAGAGGTGGCTCGTTGTCTTCTACTCCTCAAATATTTGTTTTTCTTCTAGTTACGTTGAAGAAAATACAAATAAAATAAAATTCAGTATAACGTTAAATTAAATTAAATCCTTTGTAAATAAGTTATGAATGTAACCAACTGATACGAGATTTACCAATTGATAAGAGGTTTTCTAATAAACTATCACGCCTTCAGGTAGATAGAAACATGGAGTTCTCGATACAATGCTGAATATAGTTTCCAACTTTACTACAGTATCGTGTATTATAATTGCGGTACTATTACCATCTGTGTAGTTTCATAGTTGATCGCTGTAGGGAGTTACGTTGAAATGCTTTTAGGTGTCTGTGAATTTGTTGTGCAGCTCCATACAAAATGCCGTTAGGGTATATAAACGTGTATCAATTACACAAGTGTGTATTCAATTACGCTTAGCATAGTTTAATTGGAGATGGGTTTCATTGAACACAACACCAAATCTGTGTTTGTCCTCCCGTCTTAGCTGTGTTACTAGTGTACTTTATTTGATTGAGGCAGTTGCAAAGATTTGTATTAAATATTAATTATTACTATTATTATTATTATTATTATTATTATTATTATTATTATTATTATTATTATTATTATTATTATTATTATTATTATTATTATTATTATTATTATTATCATCATTATTATTTTTATTATTATTGTTATTATTATTATTATTATTATTATTATTATTATTATTATTATCATCATCTTTATTTTTGCTATCATTAGTATTATTAATTTTACGCCCATATGTTGTAATTATGTAAACTCAATAAAGAATTGCAACATTAAAAAAACGATTATTATCATTATTATAGTTGATATTATTTTGTGTATAACGTCATACTCGACAAGCAGGTCATATAACGTCGGGTTGTGTTAAGAGGAAATGGACAGTTGAGATTTAGGACGTAAAGTGGAGGAGGACGTGGACTGCCTTTCGCCTGGCATCTCCACCTCGACCAGTCCGGCCCTATCCGGACGTAGCCCTACCAGAAGCATATGCTTCCGCCGGCATAGCTCTCGGGATCACCAAAGCACGCTAAGCTGCTCACCGCGATAAGGTATCAGTCCCCGGGCACGAGTTGCAAAGATGAAGTAACAATGCACCGTTTTCCTAGGCGGTCTTGATAGCGCCTATTATAAGCCCCGTTTTCATTAGTCAGGGAACAGAGGGTATTACGTTAATATAGAGAGCTAGGTCGATGAATTATCGAAATAAGGATGTGTCTTCCATTCAACAGAAGCTCGAAACTAGGGCTTGATTACGGTGAAAATGAGGGTTGAACATCCCCTTTAACGCCTTCATTTCCTTCCGTTAAGTTATCTGTCAGCTGCCTGAGCTAAGCTGCGCTTCAAGGTTTACACCCATCGGTTAAGTTGACCGTTCCACTTAATTTAAACTGTCGTTTTTTCCATAGAAATCTTGTCCTGTGATAACGTCAGATACGCGAGTTATTGTTTTTGACTTCCCCAGTTCAAAACACTCTAAAAATACACTCACATGTACCAGAATGTATATGCTATTAATTCTGTCTTGTATCGTATCGATCAATTAACATTATACATTAATAAATTTATTAAATGTTTAACACCAAAATTGTACTATTACGAATATTATTTTTAAATGTTTTGTATTTACGATCTTTTGTGTGTTATTCTGTGTCATATTGGTTCATATTGGCAACCTTCAATAAGGCAGAGACTTTAATAAAGTATCACTACTAATATTGGAGATTAGAAAATATTAGTTATAATTAAACATTCCCTCGGTATAGTAGCCCCAGCGAAAGTATTCGCATACCGATCTCAGGTCATTGTTTTTACTGTCCCTTTCAACCGCGCCAGTTGAACGAAAATTAGCATATTATATACCTGGCGTTCTTTCACACATTCGTAAATGCATGGTTCGGCTTAGTCGAGTGCTTAGTGTGGTTTGGCCACACCAACCGTTACAGGTAACCAACAGAAGGTCTTAGATTATCCCCAATGGACCTGTTTAGATTAGATGGTAGGAATTAGCGAAGTAGAAAATTAAGTTGTCACCTTGGACTCGGCTGTGTCGTAGGCATCAGAATACTTTCGTTGGGGTAGCTTTGTTGTACACTACCGACAGGGTGAAAAATCGGAGGTGCCAGAGCTCCTTGGACAGACCTCCAAGTATGTCAGTTAAACGTTTGCAGGGAGATAATACACGACTAAAACTAATTAGTTAGTCTTGTGGTTAAGGCATCTTGCTTAACTTTTTAGTTGGTCTGGTGGTTAAGGCATCCTGCCCAGTAGATCTGAGTTCGATTCCCTTTGGCGTTGGAATCTGTAATGATAAATTTCTTACCCAAATAGCTTCGCATGGTATTTTTGTAATAACTGTATTTCTGAAAGCAAAATTGCTCTGGCGCAAAACTTTTCCCGTATATAGCTTTCAAATTATGCGGCGTATTCATATATATCTGTTGGCGTGAATGATCTCGCTTCGTCGTCTGCACCGCCGACGGCCGAGTTATATATCGCGCCCCATCCTTGGGGTGGTATATTGTGAGTGATGTCGTGTTCGGACAGCTGTCGCCATCGCTTGCAAGTAAAGTCACAACACGCCCTAAGTAAAACACATTGCCCGCCACATTGTTATATAGGCGGACAGTGTTGGGCGCTCCAGTTTCACAGGAACTCGCACGTCCGTTCCGTTTCGTACCGAGCCGGGCATGTTGTTGTATTTTGTTAAATCATCATTATGTTCAGCGGGTGGTACTCAAAGTGCATCTATTCTAAGTGGATCTATTGTCTGAAAATTAACGGTGCATCTAAGATTTTGGGTACGTCATCAAGATGCAAATTTTGTTTAGTAACAGTTCTAAAATAATTACTGTACTCCTCTAGATTTTAATTGTAAGTAATTTTTTTTGTATTATTATTTATCACCTTATATTTTATGTAATTGTATTTGCAATAGGATAGATATTAAATGAATAAAATTATTTAATTTTAAACAGTGAGCCAGGAGTGAATTGTCCATATAGATATCGATTGAAACATGAGGTTCTGAATTTCATCCGATGCGGCTGAGTGTCCTGTATCTGTGCGCGCATGCAGACTTGAAGAGTTGTGTACAGCCAGGGGTACAGTTCTGCTCTAAGCGTGCAGAGCCCCAGGTTAGGGGTGTGTGACTGTGAGCCAACTGTTTGTGTTTGGAACTTCTTTCCCTCTTTGTGTTCAATCCCCGAGATCCTTGTCTGGATTAGATTCTCTGATTACGTTCATCATCATTAGTCTTTCTTCCACCCCCGCCCTCCTTGCCTTTCCGCGCCGTCCGCTAACCTAAGAAGGGAATACCAGATTCAATCAATCAGTCACTAATCACCAACCTATACGTTACCTTCTGTTCCGGCTTCGAAATGGAATATCGCTTCTCGCTGGACAACAGTTCGCATAATAAGTGTTGCTTGTTTCCGTAACTTTTACTCCGGTCACTATACTCGTATTTTAATTACCTCCTTTCCAGAGCAATTTTATCTTCTTCATTGTTATTTCAGTCGCTTGCGAAGTTAATTAACAAAAATAATCTCGCGGAGACTGCCAGGGGTTGGAAATCAAAAAATGTAACCGTAAATGTAATTACAAAGGTAAACTTTTTAGTAAATAAATCAAGCTAGCTCTCATCTGGCTACTGTAAACCAATTATAGCTAAACCTGATATTTCTTCTACAAATGATTAATTCATATACGGTGGTACGAACCACACATGTAGGCCTAGTCGGTCACATTTTAATGGAAATGGAAATTTTGTTATATATTTCGGATGTTTGCTAGTGAGGCTAGAATAAATGTATTCGTTCCCTGCACCCTCAATTGTGGAAAAGTATTGATTTAATACTGCAACTGTAGATTTCGATGGAGAGAAAAGTGACAGCATGGATTTTTACACCAATCGAGCAGACACCTCACATTCTGATTTCTTCTAATCAAAGCAGTGGCGTGTCAATGCGGCGGGCTACGGGGGGGGGGGGGGGGGGGCTTGCGTTACAAACAAACCTCAAACAAAATTTTTGAAACTTTCTTCAAATTGGGCAAAAGCAGCATTTTTAATAACATATTTGACACAAGCGAGCAAACTTAACCTTCTTGCAATTATTGTTATTCCTTGAAGATGCATCTTTTCAAACTTGTTTTACAGTCATTTTGGGGACTGGAAGCCCCCGAATCAGTGAATTGGACATTTGCTGCTGCAAGAAAATAATATTTATGATGGTGTTTTTATTTAATTAACGCGGATAAATGAACAAGTAAGACATATACGCATTGTTGCACACAAAACAGCCAGTTTCACTTACAAAGATATAGGCCTTTATATTGAATACCAAACTTAAACATTATTGGTTCTTTTTTATTAAATATTGAGTAACCTTTCCTTTCTTTGGTGTTAATTGCTATTGTTGTGTTCCCGTAATGACCAATCTTTTCTGAACATAGCCGTCTATGTAAGAGTGGAGTTCGTGAAACCGAGCGACGTCGTTCGAGTAATCGTCTCGATTAGCGTTTAGCCCAACGACACGGGCAGCAGTAACGCGGGTGATCACTTCAAGATGCCATGACCATTATGCAGATCCATTCCTTGCGGTATTTCCATTCAGTTTAATAACGCCATGAGTTATTTTAATATACCACTCTTTCCCAATGGCTTTGCAGATAAAAATCTAATTTCGATTGGATGCTCGAAAGTTTTTAAACTGAAAGTAAATATTCTCTTATCCGTGCAAACTTTTATATGCGCCCCATATATGCGCCCCGACCTAGCCGGGTGGGTACATACATGCACACATAACTGAGAATAGTATATTGAAGACACACCGGGCTTCTCATGTATCCGTGCAATCTTTTATATGTACACCATATGCGCCCCGACCTAGCCGTGTGGGTACATACATGCACACATAACTGAGAATAGTATATTGAAGACACACCGGGCTTCTCATATATCCGTGCAATATTTTATATACGCACCATATATGCGCCCATGTATGCGCCCCGACCTAGCCGGGTGGGTACATACATGCACATATAACTGAGAATAGTATTGAAGAGATGAAGACACACCGGGCTTCTCATGTATCCGTGCAATCTTTTATATGTACATCATATGCGCCCCGACCTAGCCGGGTGGGTACATACATGCACATATAACTGAGAATAGTATTGGAGACACACCGGGCTTCTCATATCTCTGAATTACAGTCTCGGGTCGGGCTCATGATACAATAATATTCCTGCGTGGGTCGGGCTAACAGCACTGCCACGAGTTATTTGACGTAACTTGTTGTCACCATGTGTACATGTAGACCTGGATACCGCAATACCGCGCACATCCATATCAGTAAGGGCTAGGAAAGGAATTAGAACACATAATATAAACTAGTGTTTTATTGGAAATTCAAAACAATATATTATAATAATATAATAATAATAAATAATAAATGTATTTTTATTCTCACAAACACGAGTATATGTCACACTCACACCCAACACCAATTTATCAAATAAACATTTTCTATTTTTAACTAATATAATACATTTTATTTATATCATCTATTGAGAATTATTTTCATACATAACGTAATATTGCAACTGTATCGCAATAGTAGTGTGAAACTGTATAAATATTAAATGTCGCTACGACCCTCTGATTCTACGACCTCTGAGATAACCGCTGGTTCAAGGGGAAAGAATAACTGCCAGTAGTAGGAACCACATGCACGTGATATTGACCCGGGTACGTGTGTGTCTCATTAGCTCGTGGGCGGGATGACGAGGCTTCGTTACTCAATTTGTTATGCGTTTAATGCGCGTAAAACATCGTTTATCACACTTAGCCGTTTATATAGCTCATCAGTACTGTGTGCGTGTAAGCCCATGTATGGCAGAACTTACATCGAGTATAAAACTCTGGTGTCAACGAAACCGAGCAAGAGAATGTATGTGTGTGTATGTGTCACCCCTTCCTCTTGTACTCGCCCCAAAAACATGGCGTGCAACACACTAGCAGTTCTCATCAGTGATGCAATAAACAAATGTATATTTTCTGGGCCGTAACTAAGGTATAAAAATCACCCGGGTATGTTTGGGCAAAGTACAATGGGGCATTTGGGGGGGGGGGGGGGAGGTCCCCTAGCCAATGCGGGTCGGGGGCGCATAGCCCCGGGAAATTTTTCGATCTTTTAGAGTGTGATTGGAGTGTTCAAAGAGTTTTAAGCATGTTTTCAAATAAATTTTAGTGCATTTGAGTTCCGGTTAATAATATTAACAATGGTATTAGCAATTCAAAATGGTCTACTCCCTATTTTTTACCCGGGTTACCAACCCCTAGTTGGCCCTGTATATTTTATCGTCTGTATATTTTATCGTCTATACCCATTGAGTTACACGTGTTGTCATTTTCAGTAGGTAGACATTTTATACATTTCGCATGTACCTCGTTGCTGTCACGTGTACATATTGTGTGCCAATATCGATAGAGGTGTGTCAATTACAGAAGTTGAATAATCCCCGTTCCGTGCCTGGAATCGAACCATCTCTGGATTAGAAGCAGAATTAAACTCGTATGATCAAGTGTTATGCCGCGCTTTGAGATACACTCTTTATATCCGAGTGTTTTGCTTCTGTGAAAATATATAATGCTTGTATGAAGCATCTAGTGTTCAATATAAAACAAAATGGTCATATTTAGTTTAGAGTCGAAAACGTCAACCTGTTCATTATTAATTAGTCTCGAGGCAGGCTGTTTATAAAGTACGGTCGGCCGTTGTGGCATCGGAACAGTATCACCTTAATTTTTTATATTAGATCCCGTCCGCACATGTAGAGGTTGCAATCCCGAGCATAGTTCAAATTGAGTTGTATAGCTAGCAGGAAGATTGATTTTTCTCACCTTGGTATATATTACGTGTTCCGAATGTTAACACTCTTCAATGTAATTCAAAATGTATTAAAAGCCTTTCAGTTATTCTGTATAAGCTAAGATTTAAAACTTATAGTTTCTCTTGAAACGACTTATCGTCAATAAAACAATATTTTCCAAGATTTGGCTTTCAATTAGGCCTACTCCTTGTTTCCCTAATGGAATATTAATATGCATCCTCTCTGGAGAGTCTAGACGAGGTAAGAGCCAAGAGAATAGAGTGCTGGAGTGGAGTCGCTGTTGTAAATATATTGCCGCCGTAATAATGTGTCGGTAATTCACAAACTATCTGAACCAACATGCTCATTTTAATGACTTTTAAATAATTGAATCAGCCTGCTTAGCTAAAGTAATAGTGCGTTAACTGAAAGTAACGGAATACAATCGTCTAGATTAATTTACTAAATTGAGAATAAACTTTCACTTTTGCGTTATTAATGGCGGTATTCGATTTATTGCAGTAATTTTCCACCCCAACCCTCTTTGGCGTGTTCAGCGCTTGGTTTGAGCTGTAAGCTGCAGTGGAATGGGAGAATTCTAGGATTATTGGAGGAAAACTTCCACTCGCTCCTTTCTTTTCTCGTATAGGTAGTAAAGCCGTCTACCCACATTTTGTTATTGGCATTTCGTAAGGCTACTTGTCAATAATGGATTTATATTCTGATGCAATCCTAGTTTCATTGTTGTTTGTTTTCGTGATGTTTAAGCTGTGTTTGTAGCAGTGGCGTGCTAAGGGTATTTTCCAAGTGGAGCAGACACCCATCACCCCAAGGAGCTAGTGCGAGTCTGGCGCACAGCCCCAGGAAAAACTTGAGCCGTTTTCCCGTCATAAAAATGCGTTTAACATTTTAGGCTCTCTTTTATAAATGAAAAATCCTTTATAATTGCCATCGAAATGAAATATTATTACAGTTGGTCCTAATCTAGTAAAATAATTGGAAAGTCGTAGGCCAACTCCTTATTGAATAATGGACAAACCATGAACGTTGTGGGTATAATTTCCAAATTTAAGAAAAAAAAAGTGGAAGAGTGAACACACATTGTTTTTCCGAAAACGTTAAAAGTAACGTTTTTTTTACTTTTTAAAATGTTTCATAATGGCACCATATACTCGTGTTGTTGTATCTCTAAGATGGTTGCCATGCACCCGCATGTAGCTGTGAGGTACGTACTTATTGTCACGTGGTATCTGCTTACAGAGATCACGCATCGCTTCCAGACAGCCCGGCCCGAGGTGCGCCAACTATTGCTACAGTATCTGCTACCGTGGCTACACAACATGGAGCTGGTGGATCCCAACGTGCCCCCCTCCAACCCCCTCTCCTACTTCCAGGTAAGTGTGGCAGATTTGCACCACTTCTAATCAATGCTTTGCTCTGTCTCCCCGGTCGACTGGCCGAAAGGAGGTTGAAACATAGTTCTAGAAACTAGAGACTCTATAGCAAGAGATCAGTTAATATACCTTTGTTTTTTTCTGTCTCGAGTTGAATTGCGGGATTTAGTCTATCAAATTTTTCACTAGAAGTGCATTGTGTCAAACATAAGCTGACTCGTAATGTCGTTGTCTCGTAACCTGCAACGGTCTGTGGCGTTTTCACGAAGATAAACTCGCAAAACAAAAGTGCTGACAAAGAAAACCGCCCGTATTTACTAAGCTAATATGTCTTGCAAGGCTCTCGTCTCGAACTCCCCATCTTGTACAAGAGTGTGTAATTTTTCGCTTAAACGTTATTTTCAGAAATTAATACCTAGTTTTAAACTTCATTGAAAGCAGCTTAATGCCTTGTTATAGTTTTTTTTTGTAAACTTCCGATCTTATTATGGGAAAGTTGCCGTTATTGAAGAAGAGGATTTTAAAAGCAATCAGAGTTTGCAAACTTCTTGTATTATGATTTTGTTGGTTCTCTTGTTTGGTTTTATGTTCTCCTTCGTGAGTTTTAATTTTGGATGCTCAATTTTTTTACAAATATTTTAGAAGTATATGGTTACTGATTGTGCCTTCTTTTTGTGTAGAATATTGAAAACTAAAACTCAGCTTAATATGAAAAAAAAACGATTCCATATTGCAAGCAGAATTCCGATATACAATATAGAAAGTCTAGGAATATTAATTTAAAATGTACACATTTTTTATATACCAACTTTTTTTTTCTGGAAATAATCTTTGCAATATGCTTTAGGAAAGTTCATTTGTTTTAAAGTAAAGGGAATTTGTGGATCTGCTTTTCAGAATGTTTTTATTGGACGTTGACACAAACGGAAATGACCATATCCGAACAACTATGTATCAATTCTAACTATTACCGCGTCGAACACGACGTATAAATAAATCTACTACCAGTACCACGTGACTATTCAGACTGGGTCATATCACGGTACGATTATACCGAAACGCGCGCAATTCATTCTTGTCTTGCCAGGGGGGTGAGTCTCGACTTCCTCGCGGAAACGAAACTTTCGACAGGCTGGAATCTATTCTTGACCAATCGGAACCATGTGGTGTGTTTTAAGAATTTTCCACAGTCTAGCGGTGAATCAGTGAATCATCCAGGTGGCGGTGGATATTGTTATTAAAGCATTATCATTTGTTCTGATAAACATGTCAAACGGGCACGAAGTTAACAATAAGTAAGCTAATAATTTATTACAACACATTATATTAGGTTTTATACATTATATAGACTAGGCTGTAGTACTTCGTTACTAATGTAGGCCTATTAATGTAGGCCTAGGCTTATTGTAGCCTAGTAATGGCCTAGACTAAAAGAGTTGGGCCTAGACCTAGGCTACACCTAAACCACGTGATCTTCTGACGTCACTTTCGACTGTGGAAAGTAATTCCATCTGCAATTTGGCTGTCGGAATTACATCCTACAGACGAAAGTGACGTCAGAAGGTCACGTGGTGTAGTCCTAGCCTAGGTCTAGGCCCAACTCTTTTAGTCTAGGCCATTACTAGGCTACAATAAGCCTAGGCCTACATTAATAGGCCTACATTAGTAACGTAGTACTACAGCCTAATGTATAGGACCTAATATAATGTGTTGTAATAAAGTATTTGCTTACTTATTGTTAACTTTGTGCCCGTTTGACATGTTTATCAGAACAAATGATAATGATTGAATAACAATATCCACCGCCACCTGGATGATTCACTGATTCACCGCTAGCAGACTGTGGAAAATACTTAAAACACGCTACATGGTTCCGATTGGTCAAGAATGGATTCCAGCCTGTCGAAAGTTTCGTTTCCGCGAGGAAGTCGAGACTCACCCCCCTGCGCCGACTCTACAGTTTGTTTCCTCATAAGCGTGCAGCGGCGTTTATGAAAATCAAAGGGGACGTCCCGTAGCGCTAAGTGAATGAGCTGTCACTCACGTGACAGTTGTGGGTCGATGTGCATCTATTGTCTGCCAAATTGATGGTGCGCGGCGAACTGAAAGGAAAATTCATGGCCTAATATAGACACATTTTTTAGATTGTAAACATATGTTTGAGATCAGCAACTCCTCCACATTGCAGAATGTTTTTAATCGAAGCTCTACGACCAAAATTAGCCTATTACATAAAATGAGATATTCTGCTAATTTTGTAATACTTTTGCTAATTTTGGTCATAGAGCTTCGATTAAAAACATTCCGCAATATAGAGGAGTTGCTGATCTCAAAAATAAGTTCATTATCCAAAAATGTGTCTATATTACGACATGAATTTTCCTTCCGGTTCGCCGCGCTCCGTCAATTTGGCAGACAATAGATGCACATCGAGCCACAACTGTTGCATGAGTGACAGCTCATTCACTTAGCGCTACGGGACGTCCCCCTTTGATTTTCATAAACGCCGCTGCACGCTTATGAGGAAACAAACTGTAGAGATCTCGGCGTTCCTGCTTGAATCAGTCCTGGCATGGCTGTGGTCCAATAACTCGAGACGTGGGACGTGGAACATAGAGGCAGAAGTATGAAGAGGGGGAGAGAGGGGTGGGGGAATACTTTTACATGTAAATCGAAACATTATATATACTGACACTGTACTTTATATTGAACACACTCCCAGCTACGCATGTTGCGTTTCGTGAAAAGTAATACAAATCATATATTATGTTCACATATAAACTTCATACATACATACATACATACATACGTACGTACATAC
This sequence comes from Isoperla grammatica, assembly GCA_945910005.1. Lineage (NCBI taxonomy): Eukaryota > Metazoa > Arthropoda > Insecta > Plecoptera > Perlodidae > Isoperla > Isoperla grammatica. Next base: position 31,947,254 of record OX246739.1, read on the forward strand.
ATACATACATACATACATACATACATACATACATACATACATACATACATACATACATACATACATACATACATACATACATACATACATACATACATACATACATACATACATACATACATACATACATACATACATACATACATACATACATACATACATACATACATACATACATACATACATACATACATACATACATACATACATACATACATACATACATACATACATACATACATACATACATACATACATACATACATACATACATACATACATACATACATACATACATACATACATACAAACATACATACATACATACATACATACATACATACATACATACATACATACATACATACATACATACATACATACATACATACATACATACATACATACATACATACATACATACATACATACATACATACATACATACATACATACATACAAACATACATACATACATACATACATACATACATACATACATACATACATACATACATACATACATACATACATACATACATACATACATACATACATACATACATGTACGTACATGTTCTGAGTGTCTGCTGTACGTACACAACCTTGCGAATGTGACGTGCATGTGTACATGTGTACATGTGTGTATGTCAAGGCTAACTGTGAGTACGAGGACATTCAGTACTACCAAGAAACGAGAGCGCTGTTATAAAAGGTGCATCAACGAAGCCGCCGTATGTGCTAGAAGTGAGAGATGTGTTCGAGAGTATTGGCAACTTGTCATCGGGAATCAACTCGGGAAGGGTCCACGAGCTTTTATGACGTCACCGCGAGCATCTGTGGTGCTGTCCATATTCATATCGCTGTAGTGTAGCATGTCCATTTCTGAAATTTCTAGATTAATTCGCCATTATAATGTGATGTGTGATGAAAATATGAATCAATCGATGCTCATCCCATACGCTACGTAAAGTTTGAATGTGGGTTCATACTAGAGGGGTTGCAATTTTGCACAGCCCGAAAAACTACGGTTGTGTTTGTGGAACAACTCCTACCTGTTACTTTTTTTCCCCTATAACTTTGCCTTTCCTGAAACGACTTCTGGTTGAATTTGGGCCTGTTATATGTTCAATGTATAATATTGAGCATAATGTATAATATTGAGCAAACAAGTTCGAACTCAATAGTAGAATTCATTTCAGGATGGACAGTAAAAAGTTACAATATATAGGGCCCCTGAAAGAAACTAGGTAGGTTTATTTTAAAAAATACAGTTGCAACAATAGATGAATATAAATAATTTTTGTATGTCTTCACATGCAATGTAGTACAAATGAAGTATAAGTTCAATTTCAAACATAATACTCTTAACATGTAGTTAGAGAAAATTAGGATTAGCTCAAGAACATACGAATGCAATGTGTTTGTTAATGTTAATGCACGCTAACATGTACTTAATTCATAACCTATCCGCTAAAAATAGCCCATGCAACGCATATACATCCCATCATTGAAAAAACAGTTTTTATAAAAATGTTTTACGCATGACAGATCTTAGATGTTTTCCATTCTTTCGGTTGTCGTGTGCAATACGATAGACTTCGTTTCTTACTTGTAAATAACTTTATATCTTACCATTTTGAATTGTATATTATTTACAATATTATAATCACTCCAAAACCCATGAGAAAAATACGCACACACAACTCTCAACCGTGTTAATTAGAGCGTACGCATCATTGTACATATACACATTGTGTGTGTGTTGGTGTGGCCAAAGAACTTGTAATTAATGGGAAATACATCTTTGACGATAGTGTTTACAATCCGTAGGTTGGTTTCAGACAATTCTCTTTCTTTAAACTTATTTTATTTGTATACATATATCCCCGAGTAATATCCGGGGTGCAATCCCACTAGTGGTCGGCCTCCACACCTCCACGCGTGTTGCCTTGCACGTTCTCCCGTGAATAACATTCTCAGTATTTCGCCGTGTCTCAAAATTGATTCAACGAAAAACGAAACCATTTTTTCAACAGCATCATTTACTTGTTTTTTTTTTCTCCCTCCTTTCATGTACGTCAAAAGCAATGTTCAATAATCACAATGACTTGTTCGAGTTTCACGTCGATGTTCGAAACAGGCGCTGGGGGTAGGGGGTGTTCAGTTTTTAATGGTTTCCCATTCAGTTTCGTCTCGGAGCGTGTGTGGTATAGACGCCCCGTGCTAGCTTGGCTCTTGCTGACGTCATAGATGAGTTTTAAAAGCACCCTTATATTCTACTTCTTTAGGTCGCAGTGTACTTACTTACTTATTAAAATAAATTTAGATGTGTACTGTTAATGTTATAATATTTACTAAATTTGCACTAGTGGATGTAATTATCTGTTGCAAATCAAGACTTAGTAATAATAATAATAAAAACGGTATAGGAAGCAAGGCAAAGGACGTGGCTAACGAGGCTAAAGTTCGTTTCTATCCAGAATACATGCCGGTAAAGAGGACACCTCAAAGAGTGGCTTATTTCCCGCTCACTGTGCAAAGTAGTAATCGTCAGACTTGTCACCAGGAAGGATGCACAGTTTTATATAAAAGTGACCACCAAATCTTTATTCAAATAACAAAAACCACCCGCTTGTGACAACAATAGCGAAGACGGGGGCTCAGAATTCGGTCCTTTTTCAAAGGGTTGGCCAAACCCATTATTGGAATGGCCAATCCTGAATATTCATTTTCGAATGTCCATGTGGTTGGGAGCTGTCTTTACTATGTTAGAAGGTTTGGTTTGGTTGGTTGTAGGTTGGTTAGAAGGAAGTAGTGGTTTGCCAAATAAAGAGGATGATTGACAGCTGCACTAGTCTCCAACAATAAGACACAGTTCTTTTTAGTTCGCATTTTGCTGGCGTGTATTTTGAATTGAGACAAACTGTAGTTGTGTGTGCTAGGAGACGGGCTCGTAGAAACAAATCTCTTTGATATTCATTGAAAGCGAACTTTTGACGGTACGCACACTTCGCGGGACTAACTAGGAATGTTTGAAAATAATTTACGCAGTCATCTTTTTAATACTTATCTAGATTTTGATCGATGTGTGAGTGAGTCAAGTGGTTCGTCCACAGTAACCTTGTGAATGCTGACGTCATAGATAAGAGAGTCGGAGCCAATCAGCGGGTAGCTTTTACAAATACTTTCACTTTAATGACTCATCTATGATGTCAGCATCCTCAAGGTTGCTGTGGAGCTATACCTTACATCCCTGTGTGTCTGCGAATGGATTAAGTCAATTGATCTCGTATCACAGTGTGCGGGTATGACACGACCCGTGCAATGCTCGCACACACAATCCACTGTATTATTAGATGACAGCGGCACCACGCGTCGTTGCCTGTAGGCTACAGACATGTTCATTATTCACCATGGTGAGCCGGCTGAGCCCCAATAAATGTGATCGGATTAGCGGAGTTGTACCCTTTGATGTTGCCGCGTCTTAGCCAGATTAATATGCCGCTAGGCTTTATCCCCCACCCACCTGCATGCCAGTAGCGGATTTAACGGTCAGCCGGGTCAGCGGATGCTGACCGGGCCCCGGCCAATCCGGGCCCCCCGCCGACCCACTCAAAAACACACGAGCTGAGATCCATTCACCATAGACATTGTCGAACCGCACCGATTATAGCAAATAGTACCAATAAAATTATATTTCAAAAAGAATGTTTCAAAAAGAATGATTCCGTTTTTAGGGGTCAATAAAGCCTTCGCCCACTTGTTTGGCGGTACACAGCGGCGGAAACAACCCCACAGTTCAACAATGGTACTGTAACCCTGCCACTTTACGTTGAGTCACGCTAATTTATAGAAAAACCTGGAAATATTCGGCAAATATGAGGGTTTATATTTACAACTGAATAACTGTCTATATGTCTATAAAATTACAATTACTTGCTTTGAAACACCCAACCTCTCCTCTACTCCGTATCAGTCGGTTTCTGTGTCTCGTGTGAAACAGTCCAGTGCAACTTAGTTCGTGTGTCAACTGTGTTATTTTAATTTAATTTAAACCAAAGTAAAATGTGAGTGTGGTATAAGTTTGTTAAAGATGAGTGAAAAGACAAAATACGAGCATAAGACGATACAAGCATAAAAGCGAAAAGATAAAGAGGTCGCACTTCTTGTAACTGCCGGCAATGACCCTAAACAAAGAATATTAAGTTTTTGTGTTGGCAATAATTCGCGTGTGTCAATTGGCGCTGAACATCAATTAAACACGTCAAAAATTCGAGTGAAATTCAAACCCCTTTGGAAATCGAAAATCAAACCTCATTACACACATATAACAGAAAACCACACCTTGTAGTAACACCCCTCAAAACAGCGCAAAACCCATTTTCTCTAAACGATACAGTGAATGCAGAAGTTCAAGTGGAATCACAAAGACCTAATGTAAGGAAAGTGTACATTTTGCGTTGTCTCAAAACTACGTGTGCTGCACCAAAGTAAAAAAATTGCAGTCCAATCTAACATGTTTGAGCAAACTTTTCTTGACTGATAAAGCTCTGTTCTGTGGATCAGTTATTTCAAATGATCAACTTGACATTCTTATTGTTAAAAAGCCTTTTCAACCCATTGGAAGTGGCATGCCATATTTAATATATCTTAAAGACGACGGCAATCGTAGGTTTTCGTCCTTTTACTATTTCAAAATAAATTCTACCAACGAACTATGAATCGTATATACACTATGAAACAAACACGGCTAATTGTCTTGCGGATATGACTCGGAAAAAACTGTCCGAGAGTTCGGACTTATCTCAACTGTTGGAGCTTTTGCCTGGAAAAACTCGAGAAGGGGGTGTCATTTTAAGAGCTTTGGTGAGTAATGAATTAGTGTATTCTGCTATATAGACCTACATATATAGGTTAGTTTGTTAAAAAAATAGTTGTTGTTGTTAAAAAAAAAGGGGGCCCCCCTTTGGTAAAATGCTGACCGGGCCCTTTTTCTTAAATCCGCTCCTGCTGCATGCCTAATATTGCGCTCCTGTGCGTGTAAGTCACGGCCGTAAGTGCTCTTCGTTGTCGTCGTCGGTGGCGCCATCTCGGGATTTATGATAACACCGGCTGGATTCACGGGAAGTGTTAAGTCTTTTTCTGGACCAGATCTCTGATAAAACCAGACCCAGGTAACAGGAAGAAGTTACTAATTCCTGGTTGGAAAAAGACGCAATGCACTTTCCAATAATAGATATTAGCCTGAATTTAAAAGAGTTTCCAAGATAGACCGGTATTAAAGTTACGGAACCCAGACCTGCACTCTCTATTTTATCCCTTGTTGGGGCGCGGTCTCGATCAATTCGGGACTGTATTCCCGTTTTAAAAGTGCCATATAATTTCCTTTATTACGTTTCATTTTTGTTCTATATTAAACTATTTTGTTTTGCTATCAATTATCGTCATCTTTTGCCGCAATTATGTAGTAAATAACGTTTGGCGTTGATTCGAATCCCATTTCTTGATTTAAAATTCATGTATTGCGAACAGTGATTGTGAAATAAAATAATTTCTACGTATTTCGGTGTTACAATCATTCGCGAATGTTCTGCTTTGGCTCATTGACACGTTTCTCAGAACACACATTGGTGTCAGCTCATCTTATGCAAGTATCACTTCTCGGAAGACCTTTGAGTGGCAGACAACAAATTACACCGCGAGCATAGGCGTATAGCTGAACATTATTCGTTAGCGAAGCATCGAATCATCACAGAAGGCAGTGATTCGAGTAATTGTTGGGGTTGGGTTTTGAAATACATACGTGGCTGCTGTGCAAAACTAATATCGGCGGGAGAAACGTAAGCCACCAGTGATGTTGTGGTTGTGGCCGTGTAATATCAATTAGTGGTACTCAAGGTGGTGCGTGAAGGGGAGAGGGGGGGGGGGGGGGGGGGTAGGGGAAGTTTTGAAGTACCGTGAACAAATGTCTGTAGCAGCAGAAGTTACGTTTAGGAGGATGGTATAGCCCGATAGGTACGCAGGTATAAGGACTAGAAGTTATGGAAGAGAAAGTATTAAAAATACAAAAAAAGGGAAATCTCAAAAGACCTGAAAAAGATACAGAAATAATTAACAGTATAGTTAATTAACTATATTGTACATGGTGACGAGATTTTGCGCTGCACATTTCATTCGTATATTCTATAGGAAACTCCAACCAATGACAGTTCATGTGACATTGCCAAATTTTACTAAATTTAAATTTGTTGTTTGTTGTTAAACGATGTAACCGACAACAAGGTCATATGACGTGCTTCTTCTCAAGCTGTAAACAACCAAATAAGTTTCTAAGAAATGCTATTTTCACAGAAAAAGTACTTGGATCAAACTGTAAACAACCTTCCAACAAATTACACCCTTCCTGGAAAATTTGGTGTAGAAAGAAGTCGACTCAAGTGACAGACCTCTTTTACCTGTATTTCGGGCGGCGGCGCATCAACTCTGGTTTTCGCTTAGACTATCTAGTAAAATATATGTTTTACTCACCATTCCTCACCAACTCACCATTCCTTAAAAAAGTCCCGTTCTTTAGTGTGGATTAAAAATAAGCTCCGTTAAAATACGGTACCGGTATTGGACGTTTGACTGGTTTTCTTATAATTAATATCTGGCTGAGTTTTACTATTATTCTCAAATCGATAACTATAAAAAGTTTGATCAAAATTCCAATTAACTGTTGATATACATGTTTACAATAAACTCAATAAAAACACAATTCTCCACGAATCCCATTGTTACATCCTCTACTCGCTAGTAGACCATGGTACCACAGTTAGTGTGGGCGGTTTACAGCTGGCTGGTAGTAGACAGGTCGTCCGGACCTAAAGGAGTCGGTTTCGACCTCCATATTACACATATGGATGGAAGTGAAAAACGAGAGTTATTCATCTACTATTTAAAAATGGGTCCCTTTAGGATTTAAGATTATTATTGCCATAGGTTTTAAGTTCATACTGTGATAAATGTTAATTACTTATTCTTTCGCCAAGTGGTGCTGCCACTGCACCGTTGTATGTGATAAACACTACCTGCTTTGAAATTATAGTATTTTATGACCACTATAGGTATGTTGATTGTTTTAACAACAACAATACTACTTTGTACGTCTCTCGATCAACTATAAGAAAATTTGTGACTTCAAAACGAAGTGAATGACGTATTTTGAATCCGGTAGTTACTTTCACAATAATGTTGTGAGTTTTCGACAGTGTCTCGCTTTAATTGAACGACACGAAGAAGTGTGTTTGTGTTTCGTATGTAGCAGTTCCATAGCCGGGGGCACTTGTTGAACCTACCTGATTGAAAACTAGAATTATAGTAGGCCCAACGAAAGTATTCTCATACCGATCTCAGGTCATTGTCTACTGCCCCTTTCAACCGCGCCTATTGAAAGAAAATCAACAGATACCTGGCGTTCTTTCAACATTCGTAAATGTATGGCTCGGCTTAGTCGAGTGACAAGCGGTTTGGCCACACCCACCGTTACAGGTATTTAACCAACGGAGGGTCTTAAATTGACGACTTGCGATGGGAGGAGCTTATTTTAGTTTCCCGCGCGCTCCAGAGATGGCGCGCGAGAAGTGAGGAAACATTCTTGAGAAAACGATGGATCCCATGCTATTGTTACGGGAGCACGCTTAGGGAAAATGTTTAAATTTGTTTAAAAATTTCGAGATGAGTGTCGTCAAGTATTTTAGTCACGAAGGAAGCCAGAGGCTACTCAAAGAAAGTTACAGCTTGTTTGTACCTTCCTTTTTGAAAGAGTTTTGGACCGCTGAAAATCAGGTGGCAGGCACTGTTCTTGTCAAGGCTAGAAGTGTACCTACGTGTTTTTAATTAGTAAATTTAGTTATATTAATGATGCACTCATATGTCTGCTATTATGCACGGTTTACTGTTTAATATTTCTAGTTTGTAAAACATTAGAATTCATGATTTAAAGATAATAATGCAGACATATATTACCGCCACTATAATGCACGCCTACTTGGGGCCTAGATGACAGGTAGGGCCTCTACCTGTCACCGGTCTTTGAAACTAGGGCTTTGGCTGGATTTAGCCTAGCGTAGGCCTACATTTTCCTAGCCTCTAGTCTAGGCCTAGCCCTGCCTATGCGTGCAGGCTATTTATGTAACTATTAACTTTCATGAATTAATTAATTAACTGTAACGATTAACTCTGATCCTCGGTGCTTTCAGCTTTCTTGGGGAAGTAAAACTTAACACACTTGGGATTGCATCCTTCTTGAGGCAATTTTTGCTGCCGTTTACAGCTTCCCTCAAGTCTGTTGGGATGAAATGACTAGAACACACTGTCACTGTTGACGAAACGGCTTGGTTCCTTCTGCTGTCGCGGCGTATTTTAATTTCCCATATCTTTCTTAGCTTCGCATCTTTGAGAAACAAATGAAATGATATGCCAGGAACTGTAGCATTATTTTTGCATCTAGGAACACAACAATAACGCGGCATTGCTCATTCGCTATGGAAATCTACGCTCAAACTACCCAAAGTTCCCATATGTTCCATGCAAAACGGCTGCAATGTTTACTCACATACGCAGCCATGTTGGGGGCGGGTTGAACGCGTCACGTGAGCGTGACGTAGGTGGGAGGGAACATCCGAAGTCGTCAATTATCCCCAGTGAACCTGTTTAGATTAGATGGTATGAATTAGCGAAGTAGAGTTGTCACCTTGGACTCGGCTGTGGCGTAAGCATCAGAATACTTTCGTTGGGGCAACTTTATACATGTAGAAACATGGATATATTTTTGTGTGCGAAAGATCAACAAAATCACTCTGATCTACCGTGAGCACTATATTATCCAAGTAATGTTTGAGTCATAGTTCACTGTAGGGAGGTGGCTAGACCGTCTGGGTGCCGCTCGAGGACGCCGACTGCAAAGACAACATAGTTTGTCACATATTATTTTGTCTCGGATTATCTCCCTCGTGTTTTCTACGTTTCTGTATTTGTTCGGGAGAAAACTGAACATCTTGAAATATCGAAAAGCTTTAGTTGTGCCGAGCTTCTCGCTACGTGGTGCAACAGGAGCCCCCCCCCCCCCCCCCGCGGGACTCGTCGTCGGATGTTCAGACTCTCCCAACGGACCCGGCCGCTCCTCGATACCTTCATACGCGGCTTCCCCGTGTCACATCCCTCTCCATTCAAGAACCAGCGGTCTGGCCAAGGTCAGACCTGGCCAAGTCTAGCCCTTTGAGCGCACTTCCTCTCGCCAGGTCGACCTGTGATTGGTTCGTCTGGGTACGGGCAGCGACGTGGACATGTTCCGAGCGTCGTCGTAGTTTGCTGGTATTGGTCCGTTGGTTTGTAGGGTCGTATAGAGACAAACTGTCTGATGGTGTAGTCATAGGATTGCCGGGGTAACCTTCTGCGGTGGCTCATGCGGTTGGGGCGTATGCTATCTAGGGACGTGGTTTCGAATCCCGCATGAGGTATGTTTTTTAACTGTTTTTTATATTCATCTATCACCCCTCATCGTCATTGCAACAATAGAGACGTAAAGCAACAAATATAATCAGGTGCAGGATTACCGGTGGTTAGAATGGATCAAAGCGGGGCGGTGCTGTGGGGGGGGGGGCGGGGGGGGGCGAAGAATTCAACCAAGAGGGTAAGACTACGCCACCGAGCTTTACTTGACGTTGATCGTATCAACCCTCTAGTGTCCATGCAGGCGGCTTATTGGTCTCTGTCGACCGAAGCTACCGCAAACCCCCAGATAATAATCAACCGAGACTAAGCACGAGCAAATAGTACGAATCTCGTTGCCGTAGGCCCATGGCAACACTGGCTGTAAATCACATTAAATAACGTGGTGGACCTTAAAACCGATACTCCTGCTTCCATGCGTGCGTGCGCTATGCGTCTCATATTCTTGCAACGTTGCTCATCGAGACGATTAATGGTGAGACTTGAATATGTATAAATACGCCTCGCTACGTTCTATAGCCTAATCCGGGATTCGACCCCGAAACTGCATGCATGGCTCCAACCAACAGCTTACCCGACGCGTTTATTCAGTGTATAGTCGTGTATGTCTGCTCCTGCGACTAATGGTTGTAAAAACATTTTACTCAAGTCTAACTTTTGGTTGATTTTCACTTCCACGAGCGTAAAAATTGCTCTTCAAATTTTTCTGTGTGCAAATTAGCAGCTTGATGTTGACGAATTGTCATTATTTCATTCTTCTCTTTTACTAAACAGCGTGCAAATACTATTTATTTTGTAGTTCACTTTCTAAAGTAACACGACCCTAAAGGATGATGCACAATAGTTCGGGAACGTTTATGGGAACGGGAGCGATAACGGGAAAACGATAACGTAAAGGGCTTCGATGCACAATAGCCCGTAAAGCAGACGCAAACGAATAAAACAAGTTGGTTAAACTGTCTTTGTTATACTTTTAGATACAGCATGTGTGGTAGAATTGTCTGTCATAGTTGTATCCTTGTAATTCTTGTCCTCTTTCTTGTAGAGGTGCGGACATCCCTCTATACCATCATAATTATTTTATCTGTGCTGCTTAACAATATTATGTTCACTCTTGTTTCACTATGTGTTGTTATGAAACATTTATGAAATGTTGTTTAGGCCTACACTTTACAGTTTCAAACAAAAACCACAACCTTCTGACAAAATGGCAATGCCTTCTTGACAAAATAAATCCACCAACAAGTAGGCTTGATTCTGATTGGCCCGTGTAGTATACGGGAACGCGAACACAAACTTGGCGATCTTGCCATTTGCGTTACCGTGATACGGGAACGGGAAACTCAATTGTGCGGCGTGTCGGAGGATAAACGCAGGAGCAAAGTTCTCGTTTCCATAATCCCCACTCCCCCCCCCCCCCCCCCCCCCCAACAAGCGTCCGAATCGAACAAGCAATCGACAATTCGAGTGACCCTTTCGGGACCCTCGCATGGTACCATTCTTTGTCCCATTTTCTCGTAATCAATCTTCGAATGTCTTCGCCCACGCGTGTGAGTGATATTACCTACTCGCTCCACAGTTCTGCCCCAAGTCCCACAAGAAATCGTCAACGTCGGTTGGACCCACGGGCTCAGCTGCCGGGTGATCGTGACGTCACTCGGCCGACGAGCTCAACGTTAAGGCGGTTCCACCCGTGTTTGACGTTTACTAAAATATGGTCAGATAGAACACTGTTCTAACTGATATTGAAACCTGGTGCTAAGACATAATCGAACATATTTTTAATTTTTTTTTCCGAGCGGGCACACAGCAAATAATGCGCCTCAAAGATGTTTTTTATTTCAAGTACACCGTAAGCACCGTTCAACAATGGATACTGATGTTTTGCACGGTTATGCTGCAAGTGTTATTCTATATCGTATAATATACTTTAAAAATCATAGGATTAATCTACTTAATCCTTCGTTCTTTCGTTTTTTCGTTTCCCGGTATTATTTCTAGGTTTGTACCGGCAAACGAAAAAAATCATAGAACAAAGGATTAGTAGATTATGATTTTTAAAGTATGTCATGATATAGAATAACACTTGCAGCAAAGAACCGTGCATAAAATCAGTGTCCATTATTGAAAGCTGCATATACGACGCACTTGAAATAAAACAGCATCTGTGAGACGCATTATTGACTGTGTGCCCGCTCGGGAAAAAATAATATAAAAAAATATCGTCGATATGTTTTAGCACCAGATTCCAATATCAATTTGATATAACCGGAACAATGAGGCGACCGACTTTCCTTTCTCCGCGTCGCGCACTTTGTTGACCTCTGCACGTGGTGTGTTTTATTCGCGTGGGCGGGGGGGGGGGAGGGGGGGGGGGGGAGTCGGGGGGTGATAACCTCTTGTTTGCACCCCTGCTGTGTCATAGTCGAATTATTAACAAGGCCGTTTGCGTTCTTTGAATTAAATATGTTTGCTTGTCGTTCCACACCGTGTTTCAGGGAATGATTCTCTGTGGGGGTCATTATACTTTTTATTCTGCCCCTCGTGGATGTGACGGCTCACGAGTCACCGTTTACATGTGAGCCAGTATAATGACGATAGAAAAGGTGTCGGAATAAACCCGATTATTACATAGATTAATAACATAGATGTGTAATATTAGTTCCATAGTATGTTGTTTTTTCAGTTGATGTGTCGCCGTCCATGGAAGGCGTGTTCTTTTTAAAATGATCGGATTTGGTTTGGTGTGTGTTTATTCTAGACTAGGGGTCAGCACACATTATGCTAAATTATGGAAGTTTTTTTTGCAATAATATAACAAACAGACCCCTGTCCTTCGCAAACTATCATAACTGTCGTAATAATTAAGCTACAGTGAAGATTGTCACATGGAAAAGCCACATACTATAATTATACTAAAATAATAATATTAAAAAAAAAATTATATCGTAGCTTTTCGCTTTCTCTTCACAACTCGCCACTCAAGCTCCTCACATCATAACGATGGGGAATCCCCTCTCTGTGCATGCGCGCTACAACCCCGTACAGCGTGTACTGGGCACTAGTTCCTACTAGTTCTTCCGTACAAGAACTTGTGCGTGCACGTTGAGAAATACCTTCCTTATGCATTGACTACTTATTTCTAACTCACTCAACCGAATAGTGCCGCGGGCACAAAGCGCAACCTACGTAAAACGCTTTGATCGAGGTCGACTGTGCTTTATACGTCTCGTGCTCAGGATGTTCTCGTCGCTGGTTCAAACCCTCATATCCCGACGAACCCTCCACGATTCTCTATAACACTCGTAGATCCGCTCTGACTTCAACTCTCTCTCTTATTATTCATATTTGCCAAATAACAATTCTAATTCACTCATTCCAAGCGTAGATTCCGTGTTTACCTCTTGTTTCTCTCATCGAGTTGCCAGAACAAGAAGGTATGTACTTGGATGCAAATACAATTTGTTCCGCTTCACCCGAGTGTGTATCAAACTGTGGTGCAGTACGGCCGGAGGGTACGAAAGAGCTAACATATTGGTATTTAGACCCAAGAGGGAAACAATGTTGAGCTGCCATGTATCAATAATATTGAAACAAAGCATGGACATGCGTGTGGACGATGAGAAAGCGAAACCTGTTCGTCGTTAATATCTGGAGGCGACTTATTCGCCGAACTAACGTTATATCAAACATTCTGCCACACATCAGAATGTGTTGTTCGTGATGTGAAACGTTCAGCCAAGCTTAAAAATGCGGTTTTCGTTCGTACACAGACAAAACGAAACCATATACACTGCACGATCCAATTCATTTCCATCTTGGAACAAATCGCCTCGTCTTTGCTTCTTCCTAAACGTGGCCAATATATTCTACTCCATGGTGATACGTAATTAATGACAAGTTCCAATAGAATTCACCTAGTTCCTAATTTTGCAGCAAGATAGCGGGACCAATTCTCCGTGCGACTGTGTGACGTTAGGCTTTCCTTCGTGGGAAGGGTTATTATATTATACAAAAAAAGAAGGTCCAAATGTTACATGATATTTTTATGGAGGTATGTCGGTTTTGTTGCCCACATAACCCCTATATAGGACGTTGCAGCCGACGCGTCCGGCATTATGGTCACGAAGCTCAGAAAGGGTAACACATTACAATCAAGATGGCTGCCATTAAACAACACAACAACGCAAACACTTGTTGTGGGAGGTTATAGCAAATACGCCCGGATGTAAATAGCCTCACGAGCTGCGCGGCCAGTGTGGAAGTAAAACGTTCGCTTCAACATGTAACTGCCTCGGAAGAGCAACACTTTTTTGACGTTAATATTTTTCTGCATACTGAACGTGTATTTTCGACGTGGACGTCAAACGATTGTTGAGCGCAATTATTCAAAATCACTCGTTTAGGAATCTAAACGTACTGACGTTTAAAAACTATCCGCACGACCATACAAACATTTTTCGTGTATTGTGAACTATTCATTGTTTAAAAACGAGTTAAAATATAGTACCTATTAGTTACGGTTGTGTTTTGAAATGCGACAACGCCGGTGTGTACATTCCCGCGATGTGTGGAGATAGTTATTGCCAGGACATTACGACGGGTGAACGATTGCGTCCAATACATCAGTTCGCATTGGCCCCTGCTCTTGTGCTCTGTACCTACCGCATCCACGCTTGAATTGTTGTACAGTTGTTCAAAACCTGCCGCGGGTTAACATATAGGGAACGTGCAACTGACGTAACAGCCGAACTACAACAACGGAATAAATGAACTGAACTGGTGGACAAACAACTAGCTGTCAAAGTAATATCTTTGCAAATAATAAGGAGAAACAATTAGTTGTAACGACAGTAACTGCTCGCCAGTTAAAATTTATGTTCAGTAATGGACAGCAACTATCTGAAAGTTTGTAAACGTTCTGAACGTTTGTTTTTTCCAACTTCAGAACCTCATATTTTTTTGACAACTTGTTTGTCCATCGGTTCAATTAATTTGTTTCATTGTTGTGTTTTGGTGTTGTGCGTACCCTATAGCCAGGTTGACTCTGTTGGTCGTAAGAGGCGATCAAACAGACTTCGTCCATCTCTGTTAGTACATCCCCTTATACCACCCAACAGGGACTATAGGGGATGTGAGGAAAGTGACATGACCTGACCTACCTTCCCTCCACTCTCTTGGTCCCTTTTGGACCCGCAGTGAAACCTGTCCAGGGTAGCTATGTATGTCGTACGAGGCCATTAAAGGGTCGACGGGATATGGCCTATGTTGTAGATAAAGAATAAAACATACAAATAATGAAACACAACTTCAAGAGAGAATGAAAGTTTAACTACTTCCGGTTCATTCTTGTGCTCGCAATACGGTTATGTGGTGCATGGTAGATGGCTGTGATACGTGATGTCTAGGCATATGACTAATTTGCTGCAGACTAAATTGTTTCGTTCATTGCAAGTTGCATTATGCATTTTGGGAAAGGTAAATTATTAGTTAACAATTTGGTGCACATTTTATTTGTTAAGTAAATACACAGTTGGGAAATAAAACATTGCCAAGTTACTTGCCAAAAACAATATGGTATTTTCCTACCCCGTGAAATCAGTTTGAACTGCAAGTAAATACTTGTTGGTGCCTTAGGGTGACTGCTTGATCCGAGTCAAACTTTGTGGTGGGGCTTCATGGCGGGTGTGTTCCACCGCTTTAGAGAGGTTTATAGGATCTCTCTACTCCGCTCCGACCATGGACAACTCAATGCTCCGACCATCTCCCACCACAACCGCGGACAAGCCTAAAGTCAACCGCTTCGTCTAGAGGGCTGTGGTTGTTATGGGAATAATAGGGCACTAGCAACACCAAAGACAACAATGGAACAAATGAATTGAACTGATGGACAAGCAATCAGCTGTCAAAATAATAAAATTGCAACCATAGAAATAAAAACATGTGTAGCAATAGTAACTGCTCGCTATTAAAAACTTTTGATGATAGACAACGACTAAGTGAAAGTTTTGTATGTGTATTTGTTTGTTTTTTGTTTTGTTTTCCAAAATCAGAAGAAATTATTGTTTGACAGCTTGTTGTTTGTCCATCGATTCAATTCATTTGTTTCATTGTTGTCTTTTGGTGTTGCTAGTGCCCTATAGTTACAATTCAAGATGCAGTAGCAATTAATACACTGTTATTAAACAACAACAACACTGTAAACAAGAACCAGCATGGGTTTGTAAAGGGCAGGTCCACTGTAACTGCGTTGGGTGAATTTATTTCTTATGTTATTGAGGCTATTGACAAAAACCAACATGTGCTAGGTATATTTTATGACTATTCAAAGGCCTTTGACAGTGTTAGTCACGAAATACTTCTTAAAAAACTAGAGCTCTTGGGAGTGTGTGGCAATTCTTATGCTTGGATAAAGTCTTATTTAGAAAATCGAAGTCAAATTGTATGTTTATCAAGTAAATTGGAAACCACTCTTTCTGATGAATTTAAGCTGAATATAGGCGTGCCTCAAGGCTCGGTCCTTTCCCCTCTGTTTTTTATTGTGTTTATAAATGATTTGGCCGATTCTGTCACGGTTGGGAAAGTCACACTCTATGCAGATGACTCCAATCAATTTATCAGCGACGTTGACCAAGAGTCGCTATACTCCTATGGTAGGCTGGCTGCTAATCAAATGGCTGGATGGTGTGATTTTAATGAACTTTTTATTAATACGAGTAAAACATGTTTAATGCAGTTTAGGACAAAACAAAGACACATTAATAAAAGTCCTCTTATATATCTTAAATCGCGTCCAATTACTGAGTGTGATGCTGCACAGTTTCTTGGAGTTTATGTGGATAAGGTGCTAGACTGGGCTGTGCATATAAATTATGTGAGCACGAAAGTTGCTACAGGGTGTTACCTAATTAAAAGATTAATGAGCGTGTGTAGTCTACGTGTGGTAAAATTAGTGTACTTTGCCCATATCCAGTCTAGATTACAGTATGGAATTATCTGTTGGGGATTGTCTCCCCACGCTATCAGGCTATTCAGACTCCAAAAACGTGCTATTCGTTACATGTCCCATGCCAGTAGCTTAGCTCATTGTAGGGAGTTATTTAAGGAGCTTAAAATTTTTACTTTACCATGTCTTTATATCTACAACTCAATTTTATATGTTTTAAATAGTGGTCTTTTAACAACGACAATTGGTGACTGTCATGACCATTTTACTAGAAACAGAGAGGATATTAGAATTGAAGGTCACAATCTTAGCCAGTCTTGTAGGCGTCCTGATATCTCAGGGGCTAAGCTTTTTAATAGCCTGCCTAAACATATTAAAAATTGCAGGAGTGGAAGTTTTAAGGTGGCGCTTAGGGCGTTTTTAATTGACAATTCTTTTTATTCTGTAAAAGAGTTTGTATCAATGTAATTTTTGTAATAATCTTAATTATTATTATTGATATTATGTAATGACTTGTCCGATATCATTGTATGATCAACTAAAGGACCAATAAACACATTATTATTATTATTATTATTATTATTATTATTATTATTATTATTATTATTATTATTATTATTTAGCTCGTACCAACAATCGGTTGCCTGGTCATTCTGTATCTATAAGTATCTTTCTTTCGTAATATCAAAAACCACCTTCATAGTAGTACCTCACGAAAAATGTTTTTAAAGATACGCAATAACGACACAATGCGGCTATAATGTAGTCTACAAAAGTGACACGGAACAAACAATTTACTCTTCGTAGCCCATTTATAAAGTACATGTTATACTGTACATACTCTTTTTATCTCAGGCATACATGTTTTCACACACCAATAAACTTGAGCAAAAAAAGCACTGTAATCGCCAAAATTGTAAATGTGATGGTTCTTCTCTGCAGTTAAATCTTAGATATCTATGGTTAAATACAATTGGAATCACATCGTATCCACGATTAATTAGACATTGGTATGTAAGGACTATTCGCCCTGCATTCCACGTTGTACTCCGGGCGTGGATGTGGGTTTTATAGCCGTTCACTAGTCGTCTCGATGAGTACCGTTTGTGTTTTCTTGTTCCAGTACTACGCCAACGAGATGACGAGGTCGGGCAGTCGTCGTGAGGGGTGGGGCTCGGCCGAGGCTACTGAGATGGTGCTCAACAATCTATTCTACATCACAGCCAAGGTAAGACTACTCTATACCCACCTATACCCGGGGGGCTATTCGTAGAAGTTGACAATACTCACTGTAAGACCTCGTTTACATTACTGCAGTTGCTACGTGGGTAATAATACCAGGGTAAGTAATGAGCGTTCACACGACACAAGAGTTACCATCGTACCGAAGTAGTTCATCTACCTTCCAACAGGTGCGCCTACGTTAGTGCTGAAGAACAAACATAAACAGTCCACATAACCTTAAAATTCCACTTTGCCAAACTGACAGTTTAGGTCACGGTAATAATACAGATTTTAGTGCATTAATTGGATGAGGCACTTGAGCTGTCATCGTTACCAAAGTTTGTGGCCATTCCGACTTCTTCAAGACGCGAGAAAAGAAAATCACAAAAAGTGAGGTTATACAATTACCAGGGTAAGCAACTTGCGTGCGTTTACACGACAAAATTTTACGACGGTTAACCTGGCTACCCGCGTAAATTACCCGAGTAAGATTTCGTACCAGCGTAGCAACTTTCAAGCGTTCACACACAGAAATTACCCACGTAATTTCACCTACCCGCGTAATATGTCAGTAATGTGAACTAGGTCTAAGTGATATCTACGTGATTATCACACTTGCTAGTGGCTGATTCCTGTGGCGGACCGTGTGGAAAACACTCAAAATCAGCCACGTAATTGTCACCGCAGTGACAACTTTCAGAAATAGCCCCCCTGGGCTCATAGCTCCCAAAGGCGACATTTAGAAACAACGACTTTGAATACCCGCCGTAAACTGTCATCATTACATTATACATAAATCGTTCGTTCGTTTCCGTGTCCGGAACACCGTTCTAGACAACTAATTTCCAAAAATCCGCCACTTTTATGGCTTTGTCATTTGCTAAATAAATAAATATATGTATATATATATATATATATGTTGAGACGTAAATTTTCGTAGACAAACTGAGATGTTGGAGAGGGTTTTTGGGTATTAGTCCACGTTTTGTGAGGAGGTTGTTTTTTCACATACCTTTTTTCACAACGTTTCGCCGACAAATGTTGCGGCATCATCAGGTGACAGGTCCGGGTCGCGTGTGTTGTCGTCGCGAACGCCTGGGCTCGACTGTACCGAGAGTGTTGCAATCCTTGTGCACGTCATGCACCGCACCGATCACAGCGCTCGGTGGAGACTGCCTGGCGGTGCAAGCGGTAACTAGTTGCAGTGGCGCACTGCCCGTGCACAATCTTGCTCTGCTCCTGGTCAAGGGAGGAGAGATGACGTTGTTGTTGACACCCTGGTTTGAGACACCCGGAGCCCTTGAAACGAGTGTCTCATCCCTATGCGGCAAGCGGTGCGTCGTGTCAGAGTTGTTGTCACTTGTCATGTGTTCACCGCTGATGTTAGGTTCCTCTTCCATGTCCTTGATTTGTAAGGCGGTTAAAACCGGAGACCATGTAGCCGAGAGGCTGCGGCTATCATTTTGTTTATTCATACAGTAGGGTCTCTTCTCGATTTCAATCGCCTCTCTGACGATTCTAGGGTTAAGGCGTTCGATGCCTGCCAACACCCTAGCGTTGTCGAAGTCAATGACGTGATTAGATCGCAGTGTGTGCTGTGCCAGGGCCGAGGCTTTGTCTCCCTTGTTGACCGCTAGTTTGTGTTCTCTAAGGCGTGACGATATTCTGCGCCCGGTCTGCCCTACGTAGGTAGAGTTGCAACCCCCACACGGAACCTCGTACACTCCGTGGGTTTCCAAGGGTATATGGTCTTTGGCTTTTCTCAACATCGTGTTGATTTTTCTGTCGGTGTTGAAAATAGTTCTTATGCCCTCTTTTTTTAGCAACCGCCCTATACGGTCAGTGGTGCCCTTGACATAGGGCAGCATGGCCGTAGCGACTGGTTTTTCCGACTCATTCTTCGTATCGCGGTCAGGAACGTGGCTGAACGCTTTGGCAATACACCTGTTAGAAAAACCATTGAATTGTAAAGCGTTTCGTACTATGGCCATTTCTTCCTTAGTACTTTCCTCGTCCGCCAGCCTTCTAGATCTGATAGCTAACGTCTTAGCTAGTGCGTCAAGTTGCGCCGGATGATGATGGGATGCAGCATTAAGATACCTGTCTGTGTGGGTTGGCTTCCTATACACTGTGTGCCCAAGGCTGCCGTCGGCTCGTTTAATTATTAGTACATCCAGGAAGGCAATTTTCCCCTTTTCCTCCACCTCCATAGTGAATTTAATCTTGGGATGTTGGTTATTCAGGTGGATGAGGAAACTGTCCAGTTCTTCTCTGCTATATGGCCATATGGCAAACGTGTCATCCACATATCTGACCCATACACTGGGCTTTAAGGGGGCTGTAGCTAGTGCTTTGGTTTCTAAGTCCACCATAAACAAATTGGCCACTACGGGGGATAGGGGTGACCCCATGGGTGCCCCCTCTATTTGCTTGTAGATGGTATTATCATATGTAAAATATGTGTTCGTTAGACAGTGTTCAGCGAGATCCATCAGGTGCGCGGGTGGTTTGTACTGCTCCTTAATAATGGTAAGGGACTCCTTAATCGGCACTTGGGTAAACAAAGATAACACGTCAAAACTTACTAAAATGTGGTTGGATGGAACATGTAATTTTTCAATACATTGTATAAAATGAGTGGCATTTTTTATGTAAGACATTGCATCTTCGGTGTGGGGTTGCAAACGTTGAGCCACGTATTTAGCTAGCGCTTGGGTGGGGGATCCTATAGCACTGACAATCGGTCTAAGGGGCACCCCCTCCTTATGTATTTTGGGCAGGCCATATATCTTCGGACATTTAGAAGATTTTTCTCTAGGAATCAGATGTTTTTGAGTTACTTTATCGATTTTGGATGCCTGTATGCGTGCTTTGGTTGTGACTTCTAGATAAGTAGTAGGGTCACACTTATTTCTTTTGTAAGCTGGGTCAGACAGAATATCACTAAAATGTCTTAAAGATAATGTTGATTTAATGATTTTACCCGCTG
>OX246739.1:31968107-32103107 GCA_945910005.1 Isoperla grammatica
GGTTTTAAACACAGCTGACTTATAAGATGAAGATGAGTGATATTCTGTCTGACCCAGCTTACAAAAGAAATAAGTGTGACCCTACTACTTATCTAGAAGTCACAACCAAAGCACGCATACAGGCATCCAAAATCGATAAAGTAACTCAAAAACATCTGATTCCTAGAGAAAAATCTTCTAAATGTCCGAAGATATATGGCCTGCCCAAAATACATAAGGAGGGGGTGCCCCTTAGACCGATTGTCAGTGCTATAGGATCCCCCACCCAAGCGCTAGCTAAATACGTGGCTCAACGTTTGCAACCCCACACCGAAGATGCAATGTCTTACATAAAAAATGCCACTCATTTTATACAATGTATTGAAAAATTACATGTTCCATCCAACCACATTTTAGTAAGTTTTGACGTGTTATCTTTGTTTACCCAAGTGCCGATTAAGGAGTCCCTTACCATTATTAAGGAGCAGTACAAACCACCCGCGCACCTGATGGATCTCGCTGAACACTGTCTAACGAACACATATTTTACATATGATAATACCATCTACAAGCAAATAGAGGGGGCACCCATGGGGTCACCCCTATCCCCCGTAGTGGCCAATTTGTTTATGGTGGACTTAGAAACCAAAGCACTAGCTACAGCCCCCTTAAAGCCCAGTGTATGGGTCAGATATGTGGATGACACGTTTGCCATATGGCCATATAGCAGAGAAGAACTGGACAGTTTCCTCATCCACCTGAATAACCAACATCCCAAGATTAAATTCACTATGGAGGTGGAGGAAAAGGGGAAAATTGCCTTCCTGGACGTACTAATAATTAAACGAGCCGACGGCAGCCTTGGGCACACAGTGTATAGGAAGCCAACCCACACAGACAGGTATCTTAATGCTGCATCCCATCATCATCCGGCGCAACTTGACGCACTAGCTAAGACGTTAGCTATCAGATCTAGAAGGCTGGCGGACGAGGAAAGTACTAAGGAAGAAATGGCCATAGTACGAAACGCTTTACAATTCAATGGTTTTTCTAACAGGTGTATTGCCAAAGCGTTCAGCCACGTTCCTGACCGCGATACGAAGAATGAGTCGGAAAAACCAGTCGCTACGGCCATGCTGCCCTATGTCAAGGGCACCACTGACCGTATAGGGCGGTTGCTAAAAAAAGAGGGCATAAGAACTATTTTCAACACCGACAGAAAAATCAACACGATGTTGAGAAAAGCCAAAGACCATATACCCTTGGAAACCCACGGAGTGTACGAGGTTCCGTGTGGGGGTTGCAACTCTACCTACGTAGGGCAGACCGGGCGCAGAATATCGTCACGCCTTAGAGAACACAAACTAGCGGTCAACAAGGGAGACAAAGCCTCGGCCCTGGCACAGCACACACTGCGATCTAATCACGTCATTGACTTCGACAACGCTAGGGTGTTGGCAGGCATCGAACGCCTTAACCCTAGAATCGTCAGAGAGGCGATTGAAATCGAGAAGAGACCCTACTGTATGAATAAACAAAATGATAGCCGCAGCCTCTCGGCTACATGGTCTCCGGTTTTAACCGCCTTACAAATCAAGGACATGGAAGAGGAACCTAACATCAGCGGTGAACACATGACAAGTGACAACAACTCTGACACGACGCACCGCTTGCCGCATAGGGATGAGACACTCGCTTCAAGGGCTCCGGGTGTCTCAAACCAGGGTGTCAACAACAACGTCATCTCTCCTCCCTTGACCAGGAGCAGAGCAAGATTGTGCACGGGCAGTGCGCCACTGCAACTAGTTACCGCTTGCACCGCCAGGCAGTCTCCACCGAGCGCTGTGATCGGTGCGGTGCATGACGTGCACAAGGATTGCAACACTCTCGGTACAGTCGAGCCCAGGCGTTCGCGACGACAACACACGCGACCCGGACCTGTCACCTGATGATGCCGCAACATTTGTCGGCGAAACGTTGTGAAAAAAGGTATGTGAAAAAACAACCTCCTCACAAAACGTGGACTAATACCCAAAAACCCTCTCCAACATATATATATATATATAATAACCTTATCTAGGCGATCGTCATAAACAATTGTCACTCGTGACCAATCAGCGATCCGTATTTGAAAATTGGTGTACGCTGGTTGGACACGAATCACTCCTCTTTGACGAAACGAAACCATCTGTAAAGTTGTTTCCTATCCTTGACAGGTGCCGCCATTTGTGATGACCGAAACGTAACACTAGTTTTGCATATGTTTTGTTTGTATTTTGCAGTAGCAGGTTGTGTTGAAAACATGATTGGTAATTTGGCCTTGCATCAATCTGCGTATTTCGTTTACATACTTGCGTGACTGATGGCTGTACCGTATTATACGGTGCTGTGCCAATGATGAGGGACGGCCAATTGCATCGTTGGGCGTGACTCCTTGTACAATGCACTTGAATCAAAAGGCGTATGTCTCCCTCCCTTGTAAAAAGTGATGTTTGTGAGTACCGTTGTCAATTGTATCGTATTGGGGATGAAGTAGATGCGCCAAAAAGACGGACGGGAGTGCACGGTCTGTATAGCTCGTTCCAATCCAAGAAACACTCTCTTAAAAACTAGACTCAAAGGGCTACTTAGCCGTCGCCCCCTTTGTCGTCAGTCTTGTCTAAACTCTCAGTCGACAGTTGATTGGGTGTACACACAGGGACCGTGTACACTTGGCCACGAAAAACTCGCCCA
The DNA here is from genome assembly GCA_945910005.1 of Isoperla grammatica. Taxonomy (NCBI): domain Eukaryota; kingdom Metazoa; phylum Arthropoda; class Insecta; order Plecoptera; family Perlodidae; genus Isoperla; species Isoperla grammatica. The sequence goes on from OX246739.1 coordinate 31,970,820, forward strand.
CGATCCTAATCTCCCAATACATTCATTCAGTAAACCGGTAAGGGGGCATTGTTCAGTTAACTGTGGGCAAGTTTTCCGTGGGCAAGTTTACGCTGACCCTACACACAGTTACACAAAGAGGACACAGCGGTGCCCGTAAAGTGGTCAAGTTATTTGCCCATGCGGTTTGTAGCTGTCGGTACCGGCTGAAAAGGTGAGTGCTTCGTTGAATAATAATGATGATGATCGCAACGTTTATCATCACCACATTATTGATTGGCATGTATAGTTTCCGGTTTGTGTGTTTGTTTAGGTCAAGGCGACGTCGGCCGAGTGGTGTATAGTGGAGACTAGTCCCCTTCACTCACAGCTCGTTGTTGTTTTACCAATCAGTCGTAACGAGCAGTCACGGTTATAGTGGGGTAGTGGGGTAGTCCGGCGGTGCACCACACACACGCGCCAACATGGCTAACACCAACACTTCTGTGACGTCACGAACTCGGGGGGGGGATTGATGAGTCCTCGTTAACCTCGTAATTATGATGAACGACCGCATAGCATGACCCCTTGACGTGTGCGTGCATGTTATTGTAATCATCATCGTGTATACGATATCAGTTCCTCGTTAAGAAGAGATGAACGTTGCGCGCGCAGGTATTATACAGCTGCCCTTGTACAACGCGTTGAGACGGCGGGACATCAATCAATCAATCAATCGATGCTTGCGAGACGGAGGTAGTAAGAACAGTTGACTTGAGTCACTCTGGAAGACAAACCTGTGAGATGACTTTATACGCCCGTTTTACGCCCGAAGGATTTCACAAAAGTACCGTTTGTTATCGTTTATCAATGTAATACGTGGTGTGATTGATGAGTCGTTTCATTCAGGAGACGTGTAGTACGGTAATTGTGCTCCCCCCCCCCCCCCCCCCCCCACCGTCTCGGCGTTCACTGTTCACGCGGTGAATCTATAACTTGGGTTCGACGCGTATTCAATTGCTTCCTTGTGTGCTTTACCTTGTTATCAGCAGCTTCCTTTTCAGTTTTATGTAGAGGTGATGCATATATTATGTACACCGCACGCCAACACTAATTGAATAAAATAGGTGGTACACACTGCTGTATTCTCAAACTGAAAGTGCCATCACATGGAAAATTAAAATGCTGTGTACGTGTGTCTGAAATGTTCTTTTTCTACGCCTTTCGAATACGTTTACCTCTAATTTACTACATTAAAGTAGCAATGTAGCTCTTAAACCTCAAATGTGTGCTTGTTCCTTTTGGAACTAGCTACTTTGAAAACAAATTGGTTATAAGCATCTTAGGGTGAAAATTTGTTAATGGATGTTCCTAATGTTTTATTCCGGTGAGACACAGAATTGAATGAACGTCTCTTACTATAATCCCTTTGTAAATAGTAATACGAAGTGAAGTAGGCATTTAGTAAATATGCCATTACGCAAACAGGCTGAGGAAGCGCTTCCCCTTTACCTCGTTACGGCACTTTGTATCGGTTGTTCTTTCTTGTTCATTATTTGCAAATCTCATTTCCCAGCCAAGGCGGAAGCTTTGTTCGCGGTCCAAGCTATACTGAACGCACGGCTGATTACTGCGGTAGTTTACTGCAGTCGCCTAAAGTGATAGTTGAATGGGCGGTTGTGTGATGCATGCGGTGGCGATGTGTAGATTGTACTCGAGGCGTAAAGCCGACTGACTGTTACTCATATCGGGTCAGCTGGCGTGACGTGTGTGGGTGCTCGCTGACGTGTGTGGGTGCTCGCTGATGGGTGTGCGGGCTCGGTGGACACACTGCCCGTCCGATTGACACACGACTTCGTTAATAACGTCGCGCGAATGTAGATACCGAAATGTGTCTCCGTTGTGTGATGCGCTTTTTTTGTTTATTCGGATTAGATTCGAACACAGCGTTAAGTCTCGCGGTTCCTGTTACACAACGAACAAATGAACGACAAGAGAGCGCATGGCACACGAGGTAGATTGGTGTCGCTTTGAGCAGTGCATTGCTCATATCGTTTCTGCTTTTTCTTCTACTTGTAAATACGAGACTAAGTTATGAATAGACAAATGTTTTTTATTTTTTATTCTAGAAATGATTTGTATTCATAAAATGGAGTTGGAAATTTCGTACGTCATTTTGGCGAAAAAAAAAACAGCGTGGTATATAAGTGTGGTGGTATATAAGTGTGAGCAATAAAATAAATATTAACAGATTGCCACGTATTTTTACGATTATTTCACTTGTAGGAGTAGAGGGAAAATCGAATGTGTTTCTAGTATGCACAAAAATGTATCTTACTATTTAATACATAACTGCATAGAATAGAATTTCAAAAAAGCAGTTGATGACAATAATTGTATTGTGAAATAGACATAAATGAATGGGTTGTTTTCTAAGCAGATTTATTACAGATACGTTAACGAACCACGTTGCCACATAGTTTTGACGTCAAAGGCCCTGTTTCAACTGGTAATAAATACTTACAAATATAAATGTAAAGCAGTTACTTTCGGAAATTTGAGGAATTGTGTTCTCTGGTGGTATCTGTAAATGACGATCCATCTAGTAAATAAACTCGCACTTATATTGTGAATTAGTAGTATTCCTCATTTTGGCCACCTATAGGTCGCATCAATTTATTTCACCGGACTCGGTATTGTAATGGTTGTTATCCTTCATAAAGTAACGTAGCCATGGCAGACTCCGAAACAAAGACAGACGACTAGACTCAAGGCCAGCAATCACAATAATAGTATGGCCTTTCGAACTTTGCTGTGGTTACCACGTTAGTAATCGCGTCAACATGAGGAATTGCACTCGGTGACTTTAGAAGAGTGTGGGATTCTGCAACTTGTTATAACATATTCAAGTTTAGCTCCGTCGTGCTCTGCAAGTTACTTCACGTTGACCCGGCACCTCCACCAAGAAGACAATAAACTGGCTCGCCGTGCATTCTATTTCAGACTGTTGACGATAATAAAGTTGTTTCTATAGATGATAATAAATAACGAATACAATAATATGGGGGGAACTCGACCCGTGGTTAGAACGGAAACATGCTTACAAAATAGAAGTTCAACGGTCGACAGTGAAAAGATTTATACAACAATTTTTAAGAACTTGTTTGGAGTTTTTCTGCAAACCAAAATGTATTACTATTCTTTCTGATGTGTATAAGATAAACATAATTCATATTTTCTCTCACAGTTATAGTTTGTAGAGTTCTGGAACCCTAGGCAGCACATTGAGTTCTTTCATTTATCTCGATCGAGTAACTTGAGTAGAGGTCTTGTGCAACGATTTTTCACGGCTAAGATTTTAAGGTGTTGACAGACTCAATTTTTGTATTAATAAACCTGGATTCACAAAGATGCCTACTCCAAGTTGTTCTTAGTTAGGCAAATCCTAGCTATATAAATAAAAATAAATCTTCTTTGTGTATTACACATTCACAAATTAAATATTATTAGATAACTGTTGATATTTTAATTTATTTTATCTTTATGACATTGCAGAACAACATGCGTGACATATCACTAAGATTTGCCTAAACAAGGACGTCTTAGCACTTGGGCACCTTTGTGAATCAGGTCCCAGGTATACAAATGTCTTGTGGTCTATAGAGACATATTCCATTATCTTAGAGTGTTGATGAAGTTTCGTCGGGCGTAGCTTATGTGTATACTGTATACCCATCAAACTTGAATCATTGCGGGAGTAACAAATCCATTCGGAGGAAGTTTCGCGTGATATTCTACATCAAACAAGACGAGACAGAGTAACGTACTATCTCTATGTCTGCATTGTTGCCAAGTTACATCGTGACTCCTTAGCGCCGCGGCTGAAATCCCATCTCGTTCGTAGTTGTTTTCCAAGCCGATACTGACGACTAACGTGTTCAGTCTCTGATGTAGCCAGCGTGGGAGATAAGATTTGTGTACAACAACGTCAATCGAGACGATGCGCAAGGAACGACGTCACGCCACATTTGCTAATTTATGGATTCGAATACTTAAGTCTTATCTTATTTACACTCTAATAAACTGTAATGCAAAGAACTCCACTGTATAAACTGTTTTGCCGGCTTTTAACTTGTTATACTGTGAGAGTATTTAATCCGCTTAAGCTTATGATGTATGACAATAAATATTGACGTCAAATTTTCTTCTTATTCGGGTGTTTAGTTGTTGCGTTGATTATTCGTCACTTCTTCTTATCCCCGTTGGAAATATGTTACTCTCTCTCTCTCTCAGGGCTCGAAATAAACGTTGTTTGCCACAAGCACGAGAGCGTTTTCCCATTTCAGCATGGAGTCCAATATGACAGCTATTATTGGTGTAAAACACGTCCGATTCTTCAGAAAAAGTAATAGACTTAATTTGTAATAGAAAAGGACGTGAATTTGTCGCCGAAACAGACTTTTCGCGGAAACTGTCAAATTTGTTGTTGACACCCTTCCCAAAACTCGACCATGTGTAGCCGCGACTCGTATCTTCTTTCTCACGTATACAGATTTAGTTTCTGATACTTCTTTTCTTTGGTGTTTGGAGTAAAACGTCACATTTGTAATACCATGAAATGATTGGCAAGTGAGAAATATTTTAAAGATGAGCGACTACTATAGTTACTAGGCATGCTGGCTTCACGGCAGAACATTTAATGCTCTACGTTAGTGCTCTGCGTTACTGTACAGATCATGTTTAAGGTTTTTAAAATTACCAAATCGCACTTTAGGCTGTGTAAAACTATACGGGATATCCGTTAGGCTATTGGCGCCAAATATTCTGATTTTCACAACATAAATTCGGTAGTTTGTTCTCGCCCATCAAAATTAATGTATTTTACCAGCTCGAGCAAAGTTTCATTAGCCTCGGGCGATGCGGGCGAGCGTTAATTTTGACCCCTGCCTTCTCTAGGGGAATTCCTGAACGCAACGTGAGTGACCGTCTGCGTGGGGCTTGGTCTCTCATACAGGTCACAGCCGTTCGTTGGTCTTGTGACTCGTTCTGACACGACATAATAGACCAACAAGAATATAACTGTTGCCATTTTCTCAGCGACACACCCACCCTCATGTTCACGTGTGTCTACGCGCAGGTTGCGAAGAAGTGACTTGTTTTTGTACATATGGTGAAATTAATTAAGGCAAGTTTATTGTTTGCTATAGGTTAACGGGATAGATTATACCTAAAGTTTTCGAACTGCACGACATTTGGCGTTTTTTTTTTAGTTTTTATTCTCATCTCAAGGAAGCTAATTTCGCGTGGTAGATCTTGAGTTTCCTGTTCTAGACATACTGTATATTCTCAGTTGATAGAGCTACAATTAATAGAGTTACAGGTGATAGAGTTACTGTATATTCTCAGTTGATAGAGCTACATTTGATAGAGTTACAGGTGGTAGAGTTACTGTTTATTCTCAGTTGATGGAGCTACATTTGATAGAGTTACAGGTGATGGAGTTACTGTATATTCTTAGTTGATAGAGCTAAATTTGATAGAGTTACAGGTGATAGAGTTACAGGTGATAAAGTTACTGTATATTCCCAGTTGATAGAGCTACATTTGATAGAGTTACAGGTGATAGAGTTACAGGTGATAGAGTTACTGTATATTCTCAGTTGATAGAGCTACATTTGATAGAGTTACGGGTGATAGAGTTACTGTATATTCTCAGTTGATAGAGCTACATTTGATAGAGTTACAGGTGATAGTTACTGTATATTCTTAGTTGATAGAGCTACATTTGATAGAGTTACGGGTGATAGAGCTACTATATATTCTCAGTTGATAGAGCTACATTTGATAGAGTTACGGGTGATAGAGTTACTATATATTCTCAGTTGATAAAGCTACATTTGATAGAGTTACAGGTGATAGAGTTACTATATATTCTCAGTTGATAGAGCTACATTTGATAGAGTTACAGGTGATAGAGTTACTGTATATTCTCAGTTGATAGAGCTACATTTGATAGAGTTACAGATGATAGAGTTACTGTATATTCTCAGTTGATCAGTGCTCAGCTATAAACCATTGTCTTGCCTCTATAATATCGGCAGCTTTGATTCACATATCAATCACGTACAGTGATTCACGATCACGTGATCGTCCACACAATCAGCTCTAGGTTAACTGTGTTAAACGCGTTGTCAAAGGGCATCGGGACTTGTATTAAATAGCTTTGTGTCCGTCTCCACTGATGCTTCACATCAATATCGCATTACCGAGCACGCCTATTGCTGAGAATCGAGCGGAATGTAATTTGCTGCTACATCGGTCCGATCTAACGACGCGTGCCGGATTTAGTTTCAAAGGTTGCCGTTATTTCGTATAGACACACAACGAGGAAGTGAGAGTAGAGTTGTTTCTCTATTGTACACTCGGTGCAATCAGGTGGAACATGTGGATTTTATAGTTTTCATTTGGGCGGAATGGTTCTGAAGAGATGCCGGTGAGTGAACATGAACGACTGATCAGTAGAGTAGTTACAAGTCGGAATTATTAAACTACCAACAATGTAACATGTATATTTCTTTCATTTAATACCTCACTTGACTATATTGAGTTCATTAAGTCGAGAATAGCTCAATTTAATTAATTAATTAATTTTAATTAATAAGTCTTCAACCGGTGATTAGTTCAGTTTGGGGTCATCAATTTTTGGATTCAGCATACTCAAATTAGTCAGTGTGCAAATTTTCACATTTGTTTTACTTTTTGCACTAATTTTAGACATCTTTACTCCACTATTGGGCCTTATAGAAATGGTATTTAATCCAAACGTTAATCAGTTTTTGAATACAATATGTAGACAGATTGGACATGTTTTCAATCGTTCGTATAAAAGTGTAGTTATCTTGTGATACATAATAATAATAACAAGTATGTTCTAACGCTTCTGCTTAGATAGACTTCAAACATGGCTTTGCGAAAGCAGCTGTTACACGTTACTAACACGTGACTTTAGATAGTTATGTCTTATAGAATACACGTCTACTCCTATAACGTTGTAGACAGTAAGAAATGTTAATAATGAATTTGCTGTTGGTTTGGCATTGCCGATTGAACCCTCCGTATGTTTGAGTCAGTGTCTAGCTGTAGAAAATCGAATCCCATAGTTAATTATATGTCCACATGTAAATTTGTATCTTAAATTCCATGTTTGTTGTGCGATTGTAATGCGTGTGTAGCTCCTCGCCTTTGTAAACCGTGCTCATACGAACGCTAAAGAAAGCAATACCGTTTTTGATTTACCTAATTCATTAATTTGTATCCTGCACGTGGTGAAACGTACGTGTTCTACGAAGATAGATTCCTTGAGAGTTCGACCCGCTCATTTCTGGAACAGCTGTCGTTATTTGCATTTTTCCTATCGAGTTTGGGTGCGTTCAATGAATCAAGATGTTGGTGGGGGCTGAAGGTTTAGGGCGCGGGAACCGTACATAGCCCTTCTTTGCTTAGTCTCGCTTTTTGCAAGAATCCTGTCTCAGATAGGTCCATTTAGCCAGTCAGTTGGATCATCAGACGTCGGAGTGAATCCAGTTCCTACAGTATAAGTGCATCGTAGGTGTAAGTGGTTTGACGTTTTTTCTGTCTGTTTTATACTTGCTGTAGAAATTCTTCAAAGTTTGTCCGGAACTCAAAACGAGACTATACAGTTACTTTGGCTCGCATTCCAAACAGTAATATTCCAAACAGTGTAGTGTAATAGAAGAATTCGATTTTCTGTTTGTGCACTTTCAATTCCCTAGCTCGCCGGTCAGCTGCAATGAAGGAAATGCGCTCTAGATTCTATGTGATGACCGCCCGTACAATGCTGACAGTTGGAAACTGGCCGCCGGTCATAGCTGGAACACATAAATAGCGCGTTTATCAACCTCTATTGCTAGATACTGTTATGTTTCTTCCAGTAGACTATCATCTACTCGCTCACTTATCTGACTGTATAGTTATCTTTTTACTTTGGCAATCTATGGTAAGTAGCACTAAGGAAGGATATTCATTCATATACACAAGAAACAATTATAGTTTGAATTTAATAGAGTAGAGGAAAACAGCACACACGAAATCATAGTATGTGGAGGGCTACTATCATAAAGGGGAAAGACAGGAGGAAGCATTGTATACGCTTAGTCTAAATGTATCGATAATGTGTTATTAACCATGTAAATAATTGATATTCATATTGAGTGTTCTAAGACGTAGTGAACCTTGTTTGTATTCTGAATGTATATATTCCATTTTGTAATAGCCTATGTAAAAGCGAAAGCTAAAATAAAGATTTAGTTCGAACTCTCGTTGGAACATTCGTTAAGTCCCCCGACGTGTGGACTTGCTAACCCTGAGTGGTTAATCTGTGATTAGCGTTGCTGCAACGGTAAACGACTCTGATCGCATTAGGAGCGGAGCATGTGTCGAGGGTGTTACCTAACCACCAGGGGGTTGCGTTTCGCCAAACTAACTTCTTTATACAAGTAAGAGCAGCTTACCGCCCATGCTGCGGCTTAAGCTAGATGCACCTTAATGGACGGCTGAAACTAAAGTTACTATTCTCTTAGCGTGATTAGTAACGCAGGCCAAAGAGCGATACAAGTCTCTCTATTAGTTGGAATATTCTTACATTACTGGCTTTTTAATTTAATTTATTACTAATTCTTATATTGTACATACAATTATTGTTTTCGTCACAAAAAAGTCACATTTTACAAAACACAAATAAAAAATTAATAAACTATTAGTTCCAAAAATCAGCCACTTCATACAGGTCTCGATTTAATAAACGTTCGTAAAACGATCAAATTAGTGGATTTTATTCATATCACATATGGAACCTTATTGTAAAATCTTTCGATTCTCAAAATCTTTTTAAAAACTTTCCTGTTCGAGATTTGAATCCCAGCGGAGATCCGTACGCATGCAAACCCGGTAGCGTCGATGCCAATATTACAATGTACGCGTCAGCCCGGTGCCTGTGATTGTGTGGCTATAAGGACCATGCAAAGCTGATTACTCGAACACAAGAGCACTCGTTGCCTTATGAGTAGCGTCATTCATTATCGAATAAAACAAGCACCAGAAACTTCACCAATTGTATACTAGTTGCAAACGGTTAGCTCTTCAACTTGTTGCGTTAATTATACTCTTACTGGATTCAGTATGAACGGAAATGTAATTACCCGTGCGTTGACGTGGTGGTAAATGTAGCTTGATAAATACTCCATCTGTATACATAGGCACGTTACAGTATAGATAGAATATAGACCCACCAAGTTTGTCAGCTTTTCATACCAATAATTTGAATAACAGTGTTTGTTCGGATGGGGCTATGGTATATAATTAATCATTATATACACGTTTGCATTATCTCCGAAGTTCAGCTGTGGAATTAATTTGCAAGGTACAAAGGCGGCGCGATGAGAATTGTAGCCATTATCGTCAAAGTTACCCCATCGAGTATATCTGTCCAATCACGAAGAGGCGTTTTCAGACGTATAATTTTTGCTTTTCTTGGTGCTTGGGCTGTTATTTATGTTAATGGCGACGCTACTCGACGGTCTATAAAAGGGGCATTCTCGCCTTATTGCGCCTCATAATTGGGCCTTATTTCGAAAGCATCAAAGTTCAAAGGAGAGTTTTTTCATTCGTTTATGCTTGAGACAAAAAATAACGTTTATTATCTTCGGTGATCCATAGCTATCAATCTTGTCCGTCTCAATTCTTTGTGAATACAACGATTTTTTAATGGCAGCTTGGGGGATGTTAAAGGTATAATTTCGTCTTCTTTCCACCTCGCATAATGAGGAGTAATTAATTAATCTTTAATCTTGTTTGATTCAGCTTTTAAGTACCTGTTAAAGTGTGTTGACGGTTTTTAACATCGCTTACCCCGAACTGAGTTTGTAGTTTTAAGTGACAAATAGGCCTACCTTACATGAGTTTACCTCGAGTTTGAAATATGTGACCCGAAAGTGAAAAACCGTTACCACCGCCACTGGTTTTGCTAACAAGGTCGCAAACACAATATACTACTTTTATGGTCTTTCTTGAACGACACGTGTTTTCAATTGCTGCTTTCTTTTATTATACTCTATTCATGGCGTTAATCAATGTGATTGACGTTGCTTAATTGATCGCTTACTCCATTAAATGGGTTACTGGAAATAACTTCCCCAATGTACATTGAACATCTATAGTAAGCGTACGTTTTATTTGAAAGTGGAACGAATTGAGAAACCACTCAATTTCGCCGCGTGGAAACCTTCATATTGTGATATTCTTTTGTATTTGCTTGGTTACCAGAGTATTTGGTTGTTCTCGATTCTCTCCTGTTCGTTTCCCATTCAATCTTTGAAAGTTTCAACAGCCATTTTAGTTGGGCGCCATTCAAGTGCTTCTACATGTGCGCTTTGGCTATTCTTATCTTTCTATTGTATAGTTTGTAGTTCGCAGCTGCGCCACCATGGATTGCTTCATTCATTGTTTTTTATTTTTTTAAAGCTTCTTTATGTTTGAATATATCTAATTTATGTTTTTGGATATACATTTAATATTAATATTGTGTTCATGATGGAAGGTGACCGCCAGGTATACTGCGGGGTATACTGCGTGGTATATTCCCTTCCTGTTGCTTTTTAAATCCAGACGAGATCATCGATTTTGACTTTGATAATATCGAGCACGTTCCGCAAGATAACGCATCCAAAGGGCACGCTTAGCTTGACTGTATCTATTTCAAGGCTTCTCCAAGCTTCTCGAAGGATCGAGTTTGTAAATTAGAGTTGTGTGTTATTGCACAAAATAGCTCAGAACTTTCCCTCTTCCAAATTAACCAAGTTTCGAACACGTGTGCTTCGTGTTTCGCCATTAGTTGAGCATATCTGAACAGATTTCTGTCACGTGGGGCCTGTTTAGTTTATATTGTATAAATCATGTTAATTAAAGAGGAAGTGGTACGATTGAGCAGGTGCTGATAACTTTGCTGTTGTGCTTTTAGGCGCAAACAATTATAGTAAAGATTTCAAACTGTATTACATCCGTGCAGTTATAAGACGCTAAACCATACATACATCGAAAATCACAATATACTTGATATCTCAGTCATTCGTCATTACTATCGAGAAGAGATTCTATTGAAAATAGAAAACATGTAGTAACATACACTATTATTATTATTTTACTATTAATATTTATGATATTATTTTATTACTATTATTACTAGAATTATTTTTTCTATCGGCGATTGTATTGTCCCCCAAAACCTTCATGACAGGATAGACTTGACATAGCTAGTCAGAAGGCAGAGTTACTATGTAGAGTAAATTCACTGAATAATCATATTTGTCGTCTTAGCTGAAGAATATTTATCTTTGACATTTGACATTCAAACGTCTCTATGTTCTCATTTCATCGAATACATATATTACAACGCTGCCTACATGTTTTGCCAAACTTCTGTTGATACACCCGATGCCGGAAGCTATAGTGTAGGATACTTATTTTATATGATACTTTATTGAATTACGAAAATGTTTACAAAACATCGTAGGCATATATTAACCATTTATTTAATGTATTAGTGTTAGGTCCAGTCTTACAATGTCCCAATAACTACTTATTCGTCGAATAGTTTGTTTTCTCCATGGCAACGACCAATAAATGCGTGGATGTTTGCTTGAATGGATGGGTTCACGTTCCAGGATGGGCACCCTGACGAAGTTACCTGTTCTGGTGATTAAAACGCATCAGATTACTCATTCTGTTTAGATGATAAATGGACCGCTTTAAAAAACGTTGATAAATCGCTGTGCACGCGAAATACGCGGTCCGCGGTGGATTCCCATGCCCGTGGCTCTATCTAATAACTGCGCGTCTAGAACTGTTGCCACAACAGTCGTTTAGTACTCGATGCGCGCTGTATGTTACGTCCTCCATGTGACCTTGCCTCCCTCGGATACCCTCGAGGGGGTGGAACGCACGTGATGGATCAAGACATATCATGAAGTAATTATCTCTAGCGAGCACGGGGTTACATGCTAGCCGGTAGAGTAATTAGTTAATTTCTCAGAATGCAACATTAGGCTAGGCTATTCGTATGAGCCTGAAACTCAACTTACTCAAATTAATTGACATATGTATGTATGTGTGAAATTGTTATTTTCAGTAAAATTATCTAATGTTAAGGTGATTTATAAAAAATAAATATGCAGTACAAACGTAGAAGCAAGTAAATCTAAAAAAAAAAACTCATAATGTAAAAGAATAATATCTATAAATCACATAAATGTTGGTCTTCCATTAACTGCAGAGTATATTATACTGTTTCCAATAGGTTACTGATTTTAATAACCCCCCCCCCCCCCCCCAGATGCAACCAGAAAACAACTTGAGGACGAAATGTATAGGCGCCGTCGTGGCTATACGTGAAGGATGTAGCATAGGCGATGATCATAGCGAACCTACTGTGCACAGCCTCGGTTGTGTATCAAAGAAGTGTGGATAGTCGGAAAATAGAAAAGTGAGGAACTGTATTTGAATTGGAAATCTCGTGATCGAAATGTATATAATCAAAATATATATATATATATATATATATGCAATCTAGTCAAGATGTCACGGGTTGGAATGTGTATATATATTCTACTTCTTTACTTGTCATGCACACTGACATACAGGTGCACTGCTTGTTAGCGGTTTTGTGTTGGTAAACGTGTGTGCGCGTATTGCTTTGTTATAAAGTAAAGTGGGCCGTCCTATCCACCACTCGGAATATTAGATTGTTATTAAAACTTGACTTGATTAAAGCTTTTCGCGTCAAGTGTCAAAGACATTTAATCAAGTAACTCGTTTTGCGGCGATGATTTACTTCATAGCGTGTTTGTTCGTATATATACTGCATGGATGTTACTGCTAAAGTTCCATCAGAAAAAAGAGCAGACAGCTGTTCACGACATCAAATTGTGTTGGCTATATTTTCATGTGTTGTTTTTGTAAGGGCGCTCATACATTTCGTATGTACACCGTTGTAAACTACGTATAATTGGCTCAAGCTAATTTCATGTGCGCATTGGACATTTGCTAATTTGCATCTACAACCGGGACTGCGTATGTACATATTATTCATGTTACAATAATTAATTACCATAAAAATGAAACTTTGTGATGCGGCCCAGGCCATGAAGCTTATATTTTAATTTATGTCACCTAAATTAATTTCACAGTCCTTGTTTTCGCAGGTGCGATTCTATTACAATCATCCCTATAGGGTTTTCTTGCGCGGATTTGAGAATCTAGGACAACTGATCGAAAATAGCCCTCTAGCTACCATTGTTCTAGTTACTACTTACTGATAATAACTTCTCAACGCAAACAGAACACAATGGATAATTAATTCAATGAAAGCAATTTAATTAAGAACAAGTTTCTAACCATGAAGCGATGCGCAATACTAAATGAAATCAACGGAAGAAAATCCCATCTTGAGGAAAGTTTGAGGTGTTTCCGTGGGTAAGAAAACTTCACGCCAACTGTATCAGATGAGCTAGTGGAGTTAACGAGGGATTAGTTTATCAACGGTAATGGTGATAGCGGGATTATCTACTTGAGTGAATAATGAATACGACCAGATATTATAAACGGCGATTGTCACTTCTTCATCCCAATGCAACTAAATACCTCTTTTCAGGATTGGAGTCAGTTTCTTGGTGTAATTGTATTTTGTTGATATTTAAACTGTTTTAGTTTCTATAAAAGGGCCGTCACACGGGGAAGTTAGAGAAGTAAAGAGCGACCATTACGTAGCAGAGATAGCAATGTAGTTTATGGAACTGTCCGCCTTGCTGTCATACTAAGAAGTTCGAGAAAGACAAAAAGAACTCCCGGAGGTCCCTATAGTTATACGGACTATCAAGTTAAATTTGGGTTTTACTTTTCTAGTTTTCCCGTGTGTATACTAAATAATTACAAACCATTTAATGTTCTGGATATTTTTCACGCATTGTGCAGCCCAGAATGTATTGTTGGAAATTTCTTTACTGAAAAATGTTTTGTGTTAACAAATCGATTGATTTACAAAAACAAATTCATTGCCTTTGAATTGTTTATACTTTAAAATCCTTGTGTAACCATTTTCAGTTACTCTTTTGTGATTTGTCAGTTTTTGTGTAGAGTTCGGCAGTGTTGAAACACCCCGTGAGGTGTCTATCATAGGTCGGTCCAGTCTATGTACTCAACGCAGACTAGCCGGGAAGAACTTCTCCACCCTAATTGGAACTTCTCTTTACACTTGGCTGTATGTTCGGTATTTGAGTTTCTTCATATAAATGTAATTTTCCGATTGCCTCGCGTAGAGAGCTTTTTATTTGTTTAGTTAGAGCGAAGAAAGTTTCCTCGGACGTGAATGCAGTTCAGCTCGCGCTCGAGTGACTTGGCTCGACGAGTCACGTGACACAGGTGATCACGTCGGAGTCTACTTGCTGCACGGCCAAGGCTAACTATAGAGACTATATGGTCCCTCCCCCCCCCCTTTACGTCATTACTGAAACACTGTGGATAATATGGGGTTTGAGCGTGATTCGTAAAGTTGTCGAAGACTATTTTTGTTTTATAACTAAACAAAAAACAACAAAAACAAAACCAACAAAAAAGAAAGTCGCGCACGTGAGTGTTCCTAATGAAGTTAATGCATTAACTTAACCCTTACACAAACAAAAGTTTGAATGATGTGAACTCAATAGACTATTATTATATATTGCAGCCCTTTTTATCCTTTTGTAACTGCAGAAAAGCGATTAATACTTCGTTCCCTGCTCACGGTATAGTTTATTTTTAAATTAAAATATCGTTTATACCAATGGTTGTCCTTGCAGCCGGATATACACAATCGAAATGTATGTCAGAGAAAGTATCGTCCTTCCCTATTACGGCGACAGTTCGGACACGGAGCACACGGCTATGTGTAAGTTTTCAACTAGTTAGTTTTTAACTATTAACTATTGAAAAATTGGATTTCGAGATATATGATGAGGCCAATGTCTTTTTCTACGAAGAACAGGCTGCTCAAAACAAAAGTAACTTTCACCTTGACGTTTATTAAAAGTTAGCCAAAAAATAACTATCAGTTACTTGAAAAAGTTGCCGATTTTGAAAA
Organism: Isoperla grammatica; assembly: GCA_945910005.1. NCBI lineage: Eukaryota > Metazoa > Arthropoda > Insecta > Plecoptera > Perlodidae > Isoperla > Isoperla grammatica. Next base: position 31,985,965 of record OX246739.1, read on the forward strand.
AGTAATGCGTTACCCTAAAAGTTACTAAACAAAGTACGACGAGTCGTCATACAGCAGCGACTGAGAGCGACCACACGTAACAACGTGTACAGGGTCGCTGCAGTGACCGATGACTTCAATGCGGCGTAATTCCCCGATGTAAACAATGCGGTTAGCGGGTGTAATTGGAACACGGGAAGGAGAGACGAGAAATGAACCACTTGTATACACGTATTGCACTAGTCGACACGTATAAATCAAGGGGGTGGGGGTTATTGGCTTCGCTATAGGCACTCTAACTAGAGCACAAGTCTAGAACTTTCAACGAGCGTTTTCTTTATAGTTTTCTAAATTCACTAGACCTGGGTTATTTACGTAGGCTTAGGCCCGGTATTATAACGACCCGCTAAATATTTAGCCCACCGCTAACTTGTTCTCTCCTTTGAAACCACGCTTGCGATTGGTGGTTGCCATGGAGAAAACACTTGTTAACGGTGGGTTAAGTGTTTAGCGGGCCTTCATAACCGGGTCAAACTTGGCTTTCTTTGGCAGCTTTTACGGATTAGGAACTCGTGAACTTATACCCTTACCTGAAGAGGTGTTTGTATACAAGATTTATATATTACTTTTCTAATTATTTGTATGTGTCTGAGAGTGCACGTCTAAGTCTAACTGAAGTTGCCCGTCTTGTGTGGACGTTTGTTTCTTGAAATGATTGAAGCCGGCAGTAGGAGAGAGTGCACATCTGCTCTTAGGCGAAACAAAGTAATAAAAATCCCACATCCCAATTTCAAAACTGTGCACATGCAATTACAGTTTTCCAGTGATGACTCGCAACGGCAAAGAAGTGATTAATGATATCTCTTTGGTAATGTAAGCATAACAGACTGTATGACAACATCTCTAATATCGTAATCAGTTGAGTTGTTATTATTGTATAATCATTTTTATTCCAAGCTATATTTAAAACGGAAACAACTGATCACAATATTGGAAATGTGTTTGATACATTGTGTAATGCTTACGAAACCCAATGCATGCCATTATTCACTATTTCGATACTGTCTAGCCCAGCGTATGTGACTAAAATCTGTAATTTCACAGTTTTCAAATTGTAATTGTGCAAGTTCGAACGTACCTATAAATATTCTCTCTTCCTCTTATTCGTACAACTTTTTAAACGTAACCTTAATAAAAGAATTGCACGGAATAAATTCAACCTCTTTTTAAGCATCAAGTTCAAATGAAGGACACGCTATAGAAACTTGTGTATTCGTATTACAGGGGGGCAGGGCTAGCTCTTCCAATATGGAACCAACTTTCTAGGCAGAGGTGGGGCCAAGCCAACGCGAAGTGTGGACCCCCTGAATAAATCTGGCCTCTTAATAATTTGTAGTTACGAAGAGTTAGGTCCAGTCTTGCAATGTCCTTATAACTATACTTATTCGTCGAATAGTTTGTTGGTTCCATGGCAACTACCAATCAAAACTCTTGAAGTCCTCCAAATAGCTTAAAATTGCTACAAATAACTTTCCTATTAGGACATTGTAAGACCGGCCCTAGTTCTACATACATTGTCACTGGCAAGTTGTTCCTGCATGCAGATGGCTGTCTTGTGCAATGCCATTATTGAATTGAATTTCAAAACATAAAAATGTGACCTTCTCTGGTTTGATTTCATCGTTTCTGAAATTGATATGTATAAAGGTACTTTCTTAGTATTTTGCTCGAATTATCCACGCGGTAATTTACAACGAGAATGTTTCTTCGTTTCTTCACGGGCAAGAGATGCTGTAATTTTTACTCTTATGCTTGCAACATTGAACACAACTTACGAGGGTTTAAGAAACGGTAAGTGCGGTGTTCGTTCGTATATTTTCGTGAAACCCAACTGCACTCTTGATAGTGTGAGCCGCAGGATACTTCTTTCTACTTGTTGGAAACGTAGACCGGAAAAAAGTAAATAGTAGATAGATAGCGCATATAGCGGGACTTCCCCATGGTCTAGGAGCCCACACAGTAATATCATTGTATCATGGGACTTCCCTATTTTTATACTTTCTGCCAGTCTGGCTTGATAGGCCTATCTGCCAACTGAACGCGTTTGTGTCAATTGGCTGGAAGTATTATTGGTTGTGGTTACTCAACAACAATAATAATAATAATAATAATAATATCATCCTCCATAACACAGTATAATAACTTCAGCAGAACTGTACTAAAAAGTACATATTGTGTGTTGCAATATACGAATGTTTTTTTCTTGTTCAAGAACTCTCATTAAATGATAAGCTATTTACGTATCACGAATGAATGCATAAAGCTCGTTCACCTTGCAAGACGGCCACCGAGGTCAGCTCTGGCTTCAGCCTGGCCGCTGAACGTGACTACCCACTTCCGGCCTTCAGCCAGACCGCGTCCGCTAAAACCACCCTTCAACTTCCCGCAGTGTGATGACTGGTGCTACGCGGGAAGCCCCATGAGCTCTAATATGCTATCTCTACTTGCAAAGAATAACTTTCTCACTTTGCTTTTTGCTTTTTCCTGTTTAAAGTTCACCGTGTCACGGCGTCTTTATGATCAAACTTAGAAGATACTAACTTTTGAAACAGAGTTGCGGATTGCTAAAACCGTGATAAGCTTACCTGGATATCTCTACGCGTCCAGTTCGATTCCCTCCACCGGCAAATCTGACGGGTTCCGATTTCTTCCAACAATTTTTTTTATCCTTCTCAACCTAGTTCAAAACTATCGAGATTGTGTAAGGATATAACTGAACTCGTACTGATGCTTGCATGCGTTACATTGATTGAGTGTACCCTGGCCAAGGAATGTCAAGCAGCCTTCTTTCTACCCTAGACAAATAATGTGCCTAGTCACGTTCCGATTAGTTTTTGCGTTTGCATTGGATTGATTCTTCGATACGTATTTTGTTATGGAATCGTGTTTTCTACCTCGGAGAATCGTGTTTGGTTAGTTTTCCAGCATGATTTACGCAAATCCCCCCCTTCCTTGCCGCACACGTCTGCGTTATAACCATAATAAACACGTTTTTAAAACGATTTCTTTTTCCCCGCTGTGGGATACCGCGAAAACCTTCACATGCAATTTACCGTCGCCAGCCAGCACAAATCATAGGGATCTAATTTGCCGGCGGGTAATTGCCGGCTAACTGCACCTGCGGCTCGCATTACTCTCGTTGCTTGCTCGGACATGCACAATTAACACCCCCCCCCCTCCTCCTTGTTTATAGTTGGCCGACGAGCACCCCACGGATGAGCTGCGGGTGACCCTATGCTCTTGCTGGGCCGATAAACGCTACCTCTCGTTGCTAGGACACGCACAACTAACACACCCCCCTCCTTGTTTACAGTTTGCCGACGAGCACCCCAAAGAGACGGAAGAGCTGTGGGTGACCCTCTGCTCCTGCTGGGCCAACAACCTCAAAGTCATAATCCGCTACCTCCTCATCATCTCCGGGATGGCACCGCAAGAACTGCTGCCCTACGTAAGTACTTGTATTGATTCCCGAGCTCCGTTTCAGAATCGTGTTATTTTAGTGTTACGGTGTTTCCTATATAACTAAGTGACGGTGTTATATTTTTATTTGTTTTCTTAAATTGTGTTGGTCGTAAAAAGTGCGGAAACGGTATAGGCCTACATTATATATTATGTAATGTGACATGAAACAGAAAGTACGAAAAAAGTACTCTGACCCCACACCCAAAGTACACGAATCCAAACAAGAAAATAAGGCAACGACGAAAAAATATAAAAATTGTTAAAGTTATTGCTCTTACAAGAAGATTAGTGAATGCTAAAGATTCATCCCCTTGGAAGCCTGAGGATCAAATGTTCATTCAAACGGAAACATAGTAGAACAAGTAAAACGGTTTAAGAACCTAGTAATTGCGCACTGTACCTAATTGTTCAACATAAAAAATTAAAACGCAATATTTCGAACCCTGATCAGAGCTCTTCAACAGGCGAAACCACACTGGCTTGAAAAACTAATAGCTGACACTGACATAACCCCACCGCCACCTACCTCTACCCACTCCACGCCCACCAGACCACACCAAGGCGGTGCACGTCCAAACTTCTCCCCAGTTCCAACAACCACAACAACACAACCTAACCTCACTGTCAACGTCAAACCAACTTTCTATGTCCTCTAATATGGTTAAATTAAAATTAATTAAAAAAATTAAAATGAATAGTTCATACCTTCGTTGGTTTGACGTTGCAGGGAGGTTAGGTTGTGTTGTTGTGGTTGTTGGAACTGGGGAGAAGTTTGGACGTGCACCGCCTTGGTGTGGTCTGGTGGGCGTGGAGTGGGTAGAGGTAGGTGGCGGTGGGGTTATGTCAGTGTCAGCAGCTGTTAGTTTTTGAAGCCAGTGTGGTTTTGCCTGTTAAAAAGCTCTGATCAGGGTTCGAAATATTGCGTTTAAATTTTTTATGTTGGACAAGGAACAGTATACAGTCCAATTACTAGGTTCTTATATCAAATGTTCGTTCAAAATAGTCGTTGCTTAAGTTCTCCTCAACATAGCCTTTTCTCAGACTCGCCCAACCACCAATCACAGAGCAGCATTGTCATGTGGACTGCTCTGTGATTGGTGGTTGGGCGAGTCTGAGAAGCACGTGAGGAACGACTATATGCATTTGATCCTAAGGAGTTTATGAAGTCACTTGTGGATCCTGCTATGATGTGTGGGTTGGACAGACTAATCGACGGATGTCGATGAGACGGGTTGCAGTGTGCATCGGTAAGCAGTGAACCATGGACGAGACACGTCAGGTTTAGCACCACACTCGTAAGAAAACGGGCCATTCTTTCGAATTTGAAAATACTAAGACGTTATTGCTTCAGTTATCGAATTTCCTTTGCGAATCATTAAATAAAATAAATGAATATTTAAATTCACATTTAGAGTCTACCCACTCAGTAACGAAACTGATTTTCAGTAGGGGACTTTAATTAAAGCGACTAAACCAACCCTGTAGGCTCCGAACACCATCGACGAGTGAACAATAACCAATCAAAGATCGATATTTCAAATACGAAACATATGAATCAGTGATTGGACAGTGTGCACACCTGCGGACAAATGTCAGAATCAACAAGGCTGATTCAGAACAACTTTGAATGTATTGAGTGCTTCGTTGCTAGGACGGCTCCAAAGTCAACCGATTGAAATTGACGGACGGCGATGGCCTTCAACTTTGAAGTTTTGATCCAACGTCATCAACAAATCTCTCGTGTGCTGCTCTGTGACAGCTCGAGTGCGATGACGTCATCACGGACGGCCACGTCACGTCAGATCGGTATAAACTCACGTTAAAAGGTGCGCGCCCCCCTTTCTATCCGGTAACCGACGCGGGAAAACAGCTTTATTTCATTGAGGAAAATGGAACGCTGGCAAGCTGGAACCTGCTTCTATTGTGCATATAGCTGTACTTGAAAACATGGTAACATTCATGACGTAGTTCAGCGCTGGCACCAGCGCAGGTATAACCAGTTTTCCTTGTGCCCTTCTTTGTAGTTGGATGAAGTTTGTCCTGATACTTATTACAATATTACAATGATTATAGTTATCGCATCCACAATCTCGCCCATTGTAAGTCATCTCATTGCAACTCGCGCCAGCTACTCGACTTAACGTATCGTTATTGTCCACGTTTTTGGTACTTAGCAATGCGGGCATGACTAGAAGGGAAAACTCTCATTGAGATGACTAATGGATGGTTTGGGTGGCCGGTCGGTCTCCTTGTTATGTTTTTACCGCACAAATTGAGGTCATCCCGATATTTCCCCGCCAAGGGTTTGGCGAACTAATATTGGAGAGCCACTCTCCAGTGTAACAAGTACATTAGCACATGCATAGTTGCAAGTGATGTACATGCCGAGATACGCTCGATACTGTGTTTATTTTGTGCGTCAACAATTAGTGGTGTGCAAACAACACCGCCTCTTCATTAATATTATTTGTTGTTTAACGGACGTAGTCTTCTAATATGGTTAATGTCGTAGTGGGGTGTTAAGAGGAAAGGGACGAATATGACGTAAATGGAGCTAAAGGGAGAGGGGAGGACCTAATTTCGTTGCCTCTTACGTCTCGCAGAGTCACACTGGACCAATTCTGCAACACAAACTTGTAACATGTAACACTGGATAGTGTAGACCTACCCCCGTCACACCGTTGATCACTGTCTCTATGTTCCAATCGTTGAGTGAGTAATATAGGGTAGAGGTGCGATGCAATCGGCAGTTTGTCTACCGCCTTTTACTGCCCAACGTACTTTAGTCGGGTAGTAGGAGTTCGTCAAGCGACGCGATGACGGAGCCTGATTGGTTGTCTACTTCGCCGAAGATATGCGAAGAGAGCCGAAAGCGCTGAAATCGCGTCGCTTGGCAAACTCCTACTACCCGTCTCAAGTGTATTGGGCAGTAAAAGGCGGTAGACAAACTGCCGATTGCGTTGCGCCTCTACCCTATATTACTCAACGTCCCGACGTTGTGTCTTCATGTGCATAATCAGCCCGCATCAGTTACGCCGGCTAAGTGGTAGTGTAACGCTCGAGGTAAATGAGATGCCTGCGCACCCATGGGACAGACAATGCATATATACATTGCTTGTCATTGTTTGGTATATACTCATCCTCCCTGACACGCTATGTCACGCTGTTAGCTGTAGCGTGGTTTAGAAACAGTCGGGGGGGGGGGGGGGGGGCTCTTGAAGCCGAGTGTCCACCTTGATCTTTGTTATGTTGGTATGTTTCTATTTTTATACATGACGCATCTATAGCAAGTTGTGATTTAAGTCAAGACTCGCCATCGTCGAGTGCGTATGACGTGACAGTATATTCAAGTATAGCTTGGCTGTCGTTTAAATAAGAAGAATGCTGTTAGGTTCGTATATATTCTACGGTAAATTGTTAGCTGGTCTATGTTATGTAAAGATGGCGGTAAAGATGGCGGATACGTGACTTCTGCACTAAACAGTAAAGGCCCGTCTACATCCACTTAGCGTACGTAACTTCCAGAAATTAGCGAGTTGGCCATATTGAGTTTACATGTAACCATGCACATTGAAATTAGGAAAATTAAAGTACGTTTCACGACGCGAAAAGTTGATTCAACTCCAACTTTTTTCCAATTTCTAGAATTTGGTTAATTGGCGCATGCGCAATAGAGAGCAAACATACCAACAGTTTACATTGTTTCTTTATCGAAGTGTCAAACCAAACCACATCACAACATTTCTATACATTTCTATTTTGAAAACAAATCTTCAAAACAAACAAGAAACATACAATACTCCCACAACTTGGTTGCCCATAATTAAAAGTTTTAACTGGTGAGCAGTTAAACTATCGCCATACCTCGTTTTCTTCATAATGTTACAATTTTATTATTTTGACAGCTTCTTGTTTGTTTATCAGTTTGATTCATTTGTTGGCTCTGAAGTCAGTTGCAAGTTCCCTATTGGTGGGAAATTCGTGAGCTCTGATTGGTTTACGTTTACTTAAGAAAATTATCAACATTCGATGGGAACGGCTAACGAAATTTCTATAATTTTCACGCGTACGCAAAGTGGATGTACACGAGCCTTAAAGCTTGGCGTTGATTTTAAATGCATTGAAGACTTTGGTGGAGGTGCCGGGTAGGTTTCATTTACCACATGCGATTCTTTGTTCAGATAATCTCACTCATAACGACATTATATCATTAATTTTGACAATTAATTAACTCAACAAACAATTTTGAAATAGTAACTGGTTTTAACGATGCATCATGTCGGCCAAATTAATCATTGCTCCATTACCCCGGTAATATAGAAGCTGAAATAGGCTTGACCCGGAATTAATTGGTACAGAATTTTTTTTTATCAGAAGTTGTTTGCTATGTATACCTACATATTTCGAAGAAAGTTTACCGCCGTCCGACCCCCCTAATTAACGTTATTAATTAAATTGCTAAAATTAATTAATGCTTATATAATCGTTATTTTCAAAGATTTTTCTGATATTGTATATTAAATACATTAAGTAAGGCCTTTTGTAATAAGAAAAACATTGAAAACCTGTATATAGATATTTCGGCAAGCATTAATTAATTAATATCAATATAATAACATTTTTAATAAAATGGTTCCCGTGTATAATTGGTATAATGGAATATATAGTTGATAGTTGTAAATACATAAGTAAACACATATGAAACTACTGTAGAAAGTTTACCGAAATAAAAGTAATATTCATTTGATAAATCAGCATAATTAATGAATACATTAATTACCGATTGTTTAAAAGGAATACATATTTGAATGTATGGCATTATGGGTATCAAAAGAAAGCTGCCGATCCGTGGGTTTTAATATCGGTATCTCCGGGTGAATTAAAAACAAAAAAACTACATTTTTCTTTTGGGGGGGGGGGGGGGGGATGCAGATATTTCGTCAAACGTATGAAATAAAAGCTAATACCTTGTTTTTAGGAAAAGTACCTTAACAGCACGATTAAAAAAATGTACCCTAGTGCTTGGCCTATATATTCGGGTGGAGGGCGGTTGGGGGTGGTGGAGGGGGCGGGGGGTAAATAAAACAGGCACTTTATGAACCCATTTTAGGTGTGATCTAACCAATGATGAAAGTGTGCCGCAGCGCGAATATACTGGTATTTATTTGAATACCAGTTCTTACTTACTTTTTATTATGTATATACATCACATTCTAGCAATAACTAACTTGTTTCGTATGTTTTAAAATACCAGATATAAATAACATTTCAAAATATAGTCAAACAGACCCGATGTGAAATAAACTCAAGTTTGGCTAAACAAACAAGTAGGATCACTGACCCACTTCAACAACAGAACAGTAATTTGCGTTAAAACAGTCATATAATAAGTCGAAAAAACAAGATTACTACGTCCATGGAAAACATGTTTAGTAAGACTTAATTTTAATAAAAGTCTTTAAAATGTTTGCTGAACACTGAAAATTTCACCTTATTCTCTCTTTAAACCTCTTGTAATTGGGTGAAAAGTAGAGGGGAAAAGATCGTTGAGCTACAGCCCTTCTTTCTTACCACTTGCATCACTGGATCTGGCACCAATTGATGTGACGTCATAAATATGAGGTCCGGTTTCTTACTTATGGCCCGTCTACCAAGATTTAACAAAATTTGTAATATTGTCATTACTGCGGAATTTCTCAATGAACAGTATAACACAAAGATTTCACCCGTAATACCAAACAAACTTTAACGTTTAGATAAACATATAGTAAGACTTACATTTTTATGCAATTCATACAACAAAGTAAATAAGTTGTTGATATTGATTACTTGGGTATCGAATTCAGTGAGCGCAATTATTTTTGAGCCGTTCATTTGTGGAAATACAATAAAGTCGATCCTTTGCTCATTTTCCAACGACTTTCGCGCGTCTTTCGAGAGTCATCAGAGGCAACACTATACCTTCAGATTATTGTGTTCCAAGGCAAGATCAAAATTTTTCTCTTGTGTATACTGTTTGGAATACAAAGCCCCAACCGCAATTGTCGGTATCGGGATCGCAATCGCAATTAAGAAATCATAGAAGAGTTAACCTACATGGTTCTCATGGCGCTGTTCACAATAAAATCTTTATGTCGTAATGATTTAGCATAAGAAAATGTACGGTAACGATCCATCCCGACCCCGATTATGATCACGAATATGAATATGAATACGAGAATATGGAATATGAAAAAATAAATAACAATTGCTTTGTATTTTATGGAGGGCATTGACTGCATCGTTTATACATTGGTCTAGAGACAAATCTTATGAAGAGCTGCTATGCAATATGCATGCTTAGTACATCAAAAGCAAATACTAAAATACCACTGTAGTAGTTGATGTTGATTATAATGGGCTATCAACAACAGCAAAAAAAAACATTTTAAACGGAGTGGCATGGTTATAAACGCCCTACAATCCAGTTGAACCAAACATGAATGTTACTTGAGCAGCAAAAATAATTTTCTCACCATCCCAATCAAGTGGCCATATTATTGGTGTGTAATTAACAAATCAAGATTCACTAAGCTTCCTACATCGGGTCAAGACAATAACCTATCATAACAGTACTTCAAGCAAAGATTACAAACTAGTTTGTAATCTTTGCTTCAAGCAAAAGATGATGCCGCACGTAGAGTCATCTAACCATGAGAATTATACCATCATTGCCTGGTGAATCACTGCAAAGTGAATCTTGGTAGACGGGCCTATAATTTTGTATCGGATTATATTATTGGCGGTGTTTAACGACGTACTCGACCCCTTAGGTCATATGACGTCTTTCGAATCAGGTCCATCTACATCGCGAGGTGGTCAATCGTCATAGAGGGAGTCCAGCAAGGGAGGGCAGGGACAAGTGGGAGAATAAATCATCAGGGGATAGTGGGGGTGAGGGAATATCACTGGGTCTCCTTTCGTCACCTCTGGGCTTATTCTAACCCAGGCCGTGACGGGTCTTTTGTATCGGAGTAATCGAATCTCATATCTATGAAGTCACATCAATTAAATTGGGTAAACATTAAAACATTAAAATTGAATTTACAAGGCGCTCTTTTACTTAACCCCCCCCCCCCCTCACCCCTCCTCACCAATATATTAGCCAAGTACTAGGGTACATTTTCTTTTATCGCCTTGTTACAGTACTTTTCCTAAAAACGACGTATTAATATCTTTCGATTGATACGTTTAACGAAACATCTGCATTCCCCCCCCCCCCCTCAATCCCCTAGGAAAATGTTTTTTTTTTTTACTTCTCCCGGAGATACCGATAATAAAACCCACGTATCGCCAGCTTTCTTTTGATACCCATAATGCATACATTCAACTATGTATTCCTTTTAAACATCGGTAATTAATGTATTCATTAATTATGCTGATTTATCATACGAATATTACTTTTATTTCGGTAAACTTTCTACAGTAGTTTCATATGTTACTACTTATGTATTTGCAACCATCAACTATATATTTCATAATACCAATTATACACGGGAACCATTTTATTAAAAATGTTATTATATTGATATTAATTAATTAATGCTTGCCGAATTATCTATATACAGGTTTTGAATGTTGTTCTTATTACAAAAGGCCTTACTTAATGTATTTAATGTACAATATCAGAAAAATCTTTGAAAATAACGATTATATAAGCATTAATTAATTTTAGCAAATTAATTAATAACGTTAATTAGGGGGGTTGGACGGCGGTAAACTTTCTTCGGAATATGTGGGTTTACATAGCAAACAACTTCTGATAAAAAAAAATTCTGTACCAATTAATTCCGGGTAAAATTGCTATTTGACCGGGGTACATATAAAGACGGTTGGTTAGGTGGCATAGAATAAATATACGTTAGTAGAGTGGACAGCAGGTAGTTTAATGATAAAATAGCGCGAGAGAAAACATTTTAATCTTTATAATTGACATTTATTTTATGAAATGTGACCCTGTTTTAGAGATTCAGATTAATTAAGCGAACTTGTAACGTGTTTTCCATTGCAGAGTGTGAACCAACAGTAGATAGAGTTCGTTTACGTGACGCAGCAATGACAATGGCAACACTGGTGCTGAGGCGTCGCTTTACGGGAACAAATGGCAGCGCACTCTAAGTTTCGCGTTGACGCTTGTGGTCAGCTGAGCTTTAACTGCGTCATAACGTTGATCTCATAGCTGTACTTGTAAAACAAACCACAAACAATGCAGTCTTTCAATAAATGTGTGTATTCAGTGTGAAGGGTATGAGTCCGAGTCGTATGAAAAAGGAAAGTGCAGGCTTGAACATGCATTAGGAGTGTCTTGTTATAATCTTGTTCTAGTATACCGGTTTATCATCCTCACGTCGATTCGAAAAGTATTACTGGCTTATTGCAAAAAGAAGTTCACTTTACATATGTATATAGGCCTATAGGGAAACGAATACTTGTATTCGGGACAATGTATTGTTTTCATATGTAAAGAATTCTTGTTAGAATTGGATGTTATGTTCATAATTAATTAATAGTGTTGTATTTAGATCTACTTGTTGTCTAATATTATTTTTGTAATTTGATTGTAAATATGTTGCATGTCCAAAATCTATTTGCAGAAATAAACTAAGTTTCTTAATAAAGATTCTCAATAGCCGAAGCTTCCATTTAATCGTCGTCTCAATGTGTAGCCCACATGCAACAAACCATCAACACAATCTAACAGACAAAAGCCTTCACGCCTCTGGGTGGGATGGGAGTAGGGTACATTTTAATATTAAATCCCGTGTTTTTTTCCCTTCGTTTATCTCATTTTCTAATAAAACAAAGGCCATGCTGCATTCTGATTCATTAACGTTCATTCGCCTAAAATCATTTATTACTTAATTAAGTTTACGTAATTAGTTTGCTCTTGTTGTTGCTTTGGAATGTTAGCGCCAATTAAGTATATACTCGCTTGTTACAACAAGTAACTCATTAGCTTTTTGCCACCCAAGGCAAGGCGCCATGAACTTAAACGAAGAAACAGCGAAACGGATTTTTTGTTTGTTTCATTTTTTAAACTTACTCTGATCCATGCAATAACTTCCGAATAATTGTTATAATTTCTCGGACGAGGAGTTTCGTGTGGAAACTATGTGATGTATAAATCAGTTATCATGCAAAACGAGCAACACAATCGTAAACATATAGAACAAGTTGATTCATAACTTTGAAATACTGTTCTTGGATAGATTTGTTTCGATCTTGATTGTTGTTTATATAACTGTTAAATTTAATCACTAGGTAATTACAGAAGAGAAATAGTATATTGTCCACTGATTGAGGGCTTTGGAAGCAAAGGTATATTATTCTATACCAGCAATTAGCACTTCAGTCAGTATGAATACACTATTAAATGCGTGACATTTATCATGACCGTCTATACGTCTTTCCTCTCTGTGTTGAGTTTGCCGCCTCATTTACTGCCCATTTGCCTTGTTTTGTATTCCGACGTGACGTTAAGGGCTGCACTGCACCCGTACTGTGAACACCAGCCGCGCATGGCGCTGCCGTCAGCCTGCTCTGATAGCCGACGACGGGGTAAATAAAGACGACAATTTATCTCACAGCGTCGCGTCAGTCTTCTCCACACATTTTTATAGCGAGTTGGTAGGATTTACTGCGCAATCGTGGCGGTCTTAGTGAAGTTGCGACCGTGTTTCAAGAGAAGTGGCGACGGGTTGCCGGAATGACTTGGGCGAAACATAAAACCGGCAACAAGCGTCTATAGGTAGGGTATAGAGGAGAGACACACATATTGTGAATATCATGTCGAGGTAGACATAACCAAGGATCGGTCTGCTCTGGATGAGTAAACGTTAGTGGACACGTTGACGTATCTACTTTTTAAGCCGTAACCACAATTGTCGGCATCGTGATCGGAATCGTCATCGTAAATTTTCTCATGCTAAATCATTACGCTTTAATTGTGAACAGCGCCATAAGAAACCATGTAAGTTAACTTCTTGACGATTTCCGGATTGAGATTACAATCCCGATACCGACAATTGTGGTTGGGGCTTAAAACTGTGATTTCCAAAACCGTGCCTGCCGCGCATCGAAGCCGTACCGCGGCGAAGTCGGTGGCGTACTACCTAGTAGATCATGGTTTGATGTGTAACAGTTTTGAATACTGACTTAGCATAGATGTGAGTAGCGCGTCTTCGTCTTCATTCATTCATTACGATTAGCATAGTTGTAAGAACATGAGACGTGCAGTCGAATTATCGTCGTCTGCATCGCATTGCACACAGCACAAACACAAGAACAATGAGTCTTGCTTCAAAACACTTGCGACGAATAACGTCGTCAATCCAATGCGTATTTGTCGAGAGCGTGCTGAGTTTGCCGAGTTGGAATCATCATGCATCAGTAGTCTTCAACTATGCTAATCAAAGATATTAACATTCTGCTATATAGTATATACCCTTATAAGTAAGTAGTTAAACAAAAACGTTATTTATACATTCATGTTATTCATTTCAGTTTTGTATAATTGTAAGTTCTGTTATTGTATTTGCAAATTAGACTCACGCTTGACTTCTTTTGACGTAGTTTAAAGTTACACTTGATTTAACTCTCGAATGTTTCGTACGGTTGTTGCATGGTGGGAGGGGGAGGTAAATCCATGTGAATACGTTACACGATCTAAGCCATGGCATTGTATACATAGCCGTGTTTCTCTCCTAAATGAAGTAATCTCGTGTAGTCGAACCCCCATTGAGACGGCTGGAATCTGGATGCAAGCACAAGCACAGGTAGTCGCTTCTATCCGAGGCTGGGGGGTTAGAGAGCTATACGGAGAGTCCTTATTCACACGGAGCCATGTCGCTGTACTGCGTCAGTTTTCGGGTGCACTTCCTCTACCTTCGTCGGTTGCACTTGGACCGTTTAACCTTGATTCTTCTGCAAATCGCTTTCTGTTCATTTGATTTGTTCTTGTTTGGAAATAACATGGATTTTGAATGGTTTTTGGTTTTTAGCTTCAAAAATCTAAAGAAAGAAAGATAGAAAGAAAGAAAGAAAGAAAGAAAGAAAGAAAGAAAGAAAGAAAGAAAGAAAGAAAGAAAGAAAGAAAGAAAGAAAGAAAGAAAGAAAGAAAGAAAGAAAGAAAGAAAGAAAGAAAGAAAGAAAGAAAGAAAGAAAGAAAGAAAGAAAGAAAGAAAGAAAGAAAGAAAGAAAGAAAGAAAGAAAGAAAGAAAGAAAGAAAGAAAGAAAGAAAGAAAGAAAGAAAGAAAGAAAGAAAGAAAGAAAGAAAGAAAGAAAGAAAGAAAGAAAGAAAGAAAGAAAGAAAGAAAGAAAGAAAGAAAGAAAGAAAGAAAGAAAGAAAGAAAGAAAGAAAGAAATGTGTATTTGTAGTCTACCCCCAGTTATACAAGAACTGATTTTCAGAGCGGGACATATATGGCGAAACATCTAACAATCAATCAATCAATCAATCAATCAATCAATCAATCAATCCAATGGCGTGCACTGAGTGCGCACTAGTGCATCTATTGTATTGTTACAGGCGCACTGTGAGGCCCAGTGCAGCCATTGAAAAATCCCATTCTCATTTTATTGTGTGCGTTTTTTGCTATGCGGCAGCTCTAAATTCGCCGTTTATACATTACAATATTCGTTATTCAGCTTTTTAGTAGGTTTACGCATGAGTTTCCGTAGGCTACTTTGTTAAAAGTAGTACCACGAGCTGTATTGGCATCATGACATTGCATTTGACTTCTGTCGATATACTGAAAAAGATGCGTCTGCCCTTGTGAGGAACTAAATTCACTTTATGATTTCAACAAATTATATTATTTTACAAATATTTTCATTTTCCGATTATTTAATGAAATGAACTAAAAACCCTGTTGCCCATGGGCTCTTTTTAATAGGGAGGCATAATAGCATAGATATTTGCTGGATCTTGAAAATCTGTCAAAGAGCCAAATTACATTTTTATAAAAAGTTACATGATTATAGTCTGTATACTCTCCTTCAAAGCGAGCCAGCCATGTGGCTGATTAGTATACAAAATTGACAAATGCTCAATAGCCCATGATCGTAACATAGCCGTTATAGAAGCTTTTGATGTTTTATAAATCTACTCCTGATGGATGATAAAAGCGTCTGATCTCGTCCAGTCCAATATTTCGAGGTTTTCAGCTCCGCGATCATCGATTGGCCTTGATTGGAACATGTCGCGTGAATCCGGCTCTGCCATTGGTTCGTCCTTGTATGTGTGGAGACTGGAGAGCTTAACTTTGTCAAACTTGAAGCGGGATAAACAACTTTGTTCACTGGTCTACCGAACGAACGAATTGAATCAATTTATTTTTTCATTGGCGACAACATCATTCGAGAGCTGCCGAACGGTCGGCCGCGCGGGGCATCAACGTGCCTTCCTGCCTTTGGACGGTTTAACACGGTTATTAGCGTATGGAGCACAAACCCGATGCTCTGGTTAAGGTGATTACAGGAAGCGATAGGAAAAACTACGTAATCAAAAAATAATTATAATAAAAAAATCACATTTAGAGTGTACCCACTCAGTAACGAAACTGATTTGCAGTGGGGGACTTTAATTTAAAGCGACTAAATCAACCCTCTAGGCTCCAAACACCATCGACGAGTGAGCGATAACCAATCAAAGATCGATATTTCAAATACGAAACATATGAATCAGTGATTGGACAGTGCGAACACCCGCGGTCAAACGTCAGAATTCAATTAATAATAATGATAATTAGTAATGGTAATTACGTTAAAAACATGTTTTCCCGAAAAGGGCAGCGGTCCTCCTCCTAACCGATACACCGCTAACACATGTGCACATTTAGTATGTGTGGTTTGTCGTCTGACTATACAACAAAATATCCTTGTGTATTTTGTCTGCGTACCTGACCCAATGACATAGAAACTATAAAACCCCTAGATACGTCTATCCCGTACGCCGCGAGCTTTGCAGTACCAATTACCAACCTGTCACGAATTGGATGTTGCTCGTAGCTTTCAACCATAGGTAGTATTTGTTTCAACGTTTTTTATATGTCGGCGAATTCGTCTCTATGTGGCACGTCCTGTAAACGCACGTATAATCCTGACAATTCGAATGCTGTAATTGAGTGCTATTAACAACCAAATCTATACAGTTTGCCACGTAGTAGGGCCCATCCAGTAGGCCTAAAGCTAATGTGCAAATTATAGCAGGGATTCATCACCTTCAACAATTAGATTATCTCCAGCCATTATAAGCTCTAAGGACATTATAAGGCCTAATCGTCGTCAGTGTCTGTCAAGGAGGGGGCTATCACTACGCGTTACGTCATAGATTATCATCCCGTCACTCTCTCGCTTTCATTCATATAATGACGCGAGCCAATCCACTCGACACATTTGCTGTGAAACTGAGCGATGGGGCTAAGTCGTTAGCGAGACTTGTTAAATCGTCTGGAAATGATCTTCTTCTTACGTCACTGTGCAGACACGAGCTTCTCGGCGCATCATTTCAAGTCGTGAGATCGTCCAAGTGTGCCAACCAACGGAAGACGAGTCCTAAACGACAGTTATATGTTTGCAAAACTTTTTCAAGATTTGGTGGTTGTTTATTTTTTAGTCATAGAATGCGATCCGGTCCTTCCTGCAATGAATCTGTGGTGGCATTCACTCTATAATCGAGCTGCGCGGTCACTATTCAATGAACGTCACTAGCCACGATAGCTGGTCTTTCTAGCCTATTTCCTGGAATGAATGCTGCTTGATACGGACTTTTCCTATCAATATTACATTTTTTGCACTTAAGTTTGAATTGAGGCAGAATATGTTTCAGGATATGCAATAACGAAGTTACAGAATAGGGCGCGTGGCCACAGGTATCGACCGCCGTATCAATAGAAGAACTACATCCCCTGGCCGCTTGTTTAAACTAAAGTATGTTCTTCCCACGGGTGTTGAAGGCGCGATCACTGGGCAAAATCTATAGCTATACAATTAATATATTTTAAATTTTTCTGTCCTAATGTGTAAACGATGTGTTTGTAGCTGTCAAATGGCTACATAGTACTTGTTTAATCATTGTGAGTAAGATGGATAGAAATGTTTACTGGTTGTCGATTGGGATGTATAGGCGTCTGTGTATTTTCGTTTTCGACCCGTGGAATTACCAAGATGATAGAGTTTACAAACTAAGACGCGGCCATCTTTTCAGCTTGTTTCATATTTGTTTATTTTCTTATACGTTGTACATTTGTACGTTCTTGAATATAATTTAAAACATTATTATTTCTTTCTGTTAATTTTGTGGAAACATTTCATATAGTTGTCTTCTTGAAACACGAGCTCCTTCCCGTATACGTTTTCACTAGTTAGAACATAGCAGCGTTTTGTTGTCGCGCTCGTGTACATGAGTTGAGAAATACACTGCGATGGGTTACACTTCTGTAATAACATGGACAAGTATGGTTTGCATGCAGCTCACAATTGAACAACATTTAGTGCAATACATTTTTTTTTTAAACGATTACATTTTTTGAGGTTTTGTTTTAAAACTTACTGTGCTCAGATAAACTGCACGTTTTCTATTCCAAAAAGCCATTCACCGGTTTTCTGTAGATGTAAAACATACCACACGCACGCGAAAACTCATTTGAAAGATCCAAACCATCATCTTGTCCTGACTTGTACTGTATGTTATGTTATGTATTATGTCATTACAATTTGAAATAAATAATAATAATAAAAATAATGGTTGTTTTTCTCGCTGAATGAAGATGCCATGTGTGCGTTGTATCCACCCCCAGATCTTGTCTCAGAGTCCACAGACTCCAGCGCGTTAGCCAGACACATGGAGCGGCGATGAGGACAATAGTGTTCGGTTTATGCCCACTGAATTATAAAGCAGATCGATTCTACGTTTTGGACATAAAAAATGGAGAGTTCCGTGGCGTAGAGAACATTGAATAAAATCCCGTGTAAATGCTCGTACTTTTAAACGAGATATAGCGTTTAAAGGTTTGATTCATCTCGGCGCCATTCAGGCCCATTGAAATCGGGTGGTCGACATACACAAAAAAACATGTGTGTGTGTTTGTGCGTAATCAATTGGTTTTACATTTATTTATTTATTTTTTTTTTTTTTTTTTTTTTTAAAGGACAATTCTTGAGCCACCACGTTGAGTTTCCTTTTGCTGTAAAACTGGGTTTCTCTTATGTTAGGAACAAAACTTTGAAGCTTTCGTTCACACAAGACGGTCTATGACTATTAAGACCCGTATTCATAGCAACTATGTATGTTAGTTTAGTATACGTCGACAAATTATTAATGCGGACCTGACCCTCTATTTAAAACACACACAAGTCCGAGGAGTCTTGAAACTTCAAACAGTTATTAATTGAGTTTCTGTTCACGTGTTATTTGAATTGAACATTTTTTTCTACATTCGAGTTCGACAATCATTTTGGGCGAATACGTGGAATTAAAAACGTTCGGACGTTTTTCATCTTTTGTATCCTATGTAGGTTTGGTTAGGGGATGGGGCGATACTTTGGACAGTACATATACGTACATATACACATACTTCTAAATGAACACTGTTTGATGGATTTCAGCTCTATTCACCAACCAAAGCTTTCTCGTTACATTACTAATCAATCGTTCAGTCAGTGACTAATATCCCGTTGGTTTCGTTGCCCACGGTTGAAAGGCTCAGGTTCGTATTCAAAGTCTATCTTTCTATACCAACACATTGTTGTTAGGGGATTTTCTGTTTCCCATGGAAAATAAAATACATAGCAACCATGTAGGATGGTGTTAATGGACACACCGTGAATATAGACCTCAATCACATACTTTGGAATTGGAATTATTCGTTTTATATGCTGATGGATTTCGCCGGAACTTCCTGCGCTGTCATATCATTCCTGCAGTATTTTCATTTTCTCTGAGCCAGCCGCATCGACCAATCAGAACATTGCGAGAAATTGCATTTTATTTTAATAGTGTTGATTCCATTATGTCTACCAAAAAACGGATCCTTCCTTTCACTCCTCGTAAATCTAAATAACATCTCTAGAGGGTAGGCATACATAATCTATCACAGAAGTATCTTTCATCTATAGCGGGACAGGGTGATATAGCAGTGATGCCGTTTGTTAGTTGTGTTTCATTGAAATACTGCTGGGCCAACTCTTGTTGCAGGCTAAGCGTGTGGTGCTGTACTCTTGTTGCATGCTAAGCGTGTGGTGCTGTACTCTTGTTGCAGGCTAAGCGTGTGGTGCTGTACTCTTGTTGCAGGCTAAGCGTGTGGTGCTGTACTCTTGTTGCAGGCTAAGCGTGTGGTGCTGTACTCTTGTTGCGGGCTAAGCGTGTGGTGCTGTACTCTTGTTGCAGGCTAAGCGTGTGGTGCTGTACTCTTGTTGCGGGCTTAGCGTGTGGTGCTGTACTCTTGTTGCAGGCTAAGCGTGTGGTGCTGTACTCTTGTTGCAGGCTAAGCGTGTGGTGCTTTACTCTTGTTGCAGGCTAAGCGTGTGGTGCTGTACTCTTGTTGCAGGCTAAGCGTGTGGTGCTGTACTCTTGTTGCAGTCTAAGCGTGTGGTGCTGTACATGGCGCGCGCCAGGCCCGACCGTCTGCTAGACGAGATGATGACGGAGCTCCAGACCGTCGAGACGCTCAACTGTCTCATAGAGCGCACCGAGACGCCGCCGTTGTACCGTCTCATGACCGGTACTGTACTCTTGTTGCAGGCTAAGCGTGTGGTGCTGTACATGGCGCGCGCTAGGCCCGACCGTCTGCTAGACGAGATGATGACGGAGCTCCAGACCGTCGAGACGCTCAACTGTCTCATAGAGCGCACTGAGACGCCGCCGTTCTACCATCTCATGACCGGTACTGTACTCTTGTTGCAGGCTAAGCGTGTGGTGCTGTACATGGCGCGCGCCAGGCCCGACCGTCTGCTAGACGAGATGATGACGGAGCTCCAGACCGTCGAGACGCTCAACTGTCTCATAGAGCGCACTGAGACGCCGCCGTTGTACCGTCTCATGACCGGTACTGTACTCTTGTTGCAGGCTAAGCGTGTGGTGCTGTACATGGCGCGCGCCAGGCCCGACCGTCTGCTAGACGAGATGATGACGGAGCTCCAGACCGTGGAGACGCTCAACTGTCTCATAGAGCGCACCGAGACGCCGCCGTTGTACCGTCTCATGACCGGTACTGTACTCTTGTTGCAGGCTAAGCGTGTGGTGCTGTACATGGCGCGTGCCAGGCCCGACCGTCTGCTAGACGAGATGATGACGGAGCTCCAGACAGTCGAGACGCTCAACTGTCTCATAGAGCGCACCGAGACGCCGCCGTTGTACCGTCTCATGACCGGTACTGTACTCTTGTTGCAGGCTAAGCGTGTGGTGCTGTACATGGCGCGTGCCAGGCCCGACCGTCTGCTAGACGAGATGATGACGGAGCTCCAGACAGTCGAGACGCTCAACTGTCTCATAGAGCGCACTGAGACGCCGCCGTTGTACCGTCTCATGACCGGTACTGTACTCTTGTTGCAGGCTAAGCGTGTGGTTCTGTACATGGCGCGGGCCAGGCCCGACCGTCTGCTAGACGAGATGATGACGGAGCTCCAGACAGTCGAGACGCTCAACTGTCTCATAGAGCGCACTGAGACGCCGCCGTTGTACCGTCTCATGACCGGTACTGTACTCTTGTTGCAGGCTAAGCGTGTGGTGCTGTACATGGCGCGCGCCAGGCCCGACCGTCTGCTAGACGAGATGATGACGGAGCTCCAGACCGTCGAGACGCTCAACTGTCTCATAGAGCGCACTGAGACGCCGCCGTTCTACCGTCTCACGAGCATGAGGAAGGCGTCCAGCCACTCTGACGGGCCGGGCGGAGTGGCCGGCCAGGCGGACCCCAGCGGCAACCGGAGCGAGCTGGGGGTCGAGAAGGGGACCATCCACACCAAGCGACACAGCGGCGAGGAACCGGGCAAGATGGGGTGAGTAGTGACGTAATTGACACCAAGGTCATCTGACTTCGGCTTAATAGGATCCATTGCACATTGTTGGGGTCGTTATAATGGATTCCAAAATAAGGGCGGTTTGAGGTTTAAAGAGTTTTGGAGTGCTTGGGAGGGTTGATGCGCGTTTGAATCGCAAGAAGGGCTGGCAAGTATGAAAAGAGGTCCTAAGCGTATGTCATTCATGAACGTGGGTTTGTATCCCGCATCAGGCATAGTTATTTGTGAAATTGTCCTTTATCTTCATGTCATGTTTCATCGTCGAACAGCATTACTCCGATAATAGACCTCAAGCAACCAGAATCATCATCACAATTCATGCAATCTTATTCTAGGAGTTGTGATATCACTTAAAGTATATAACAGACGCTCTCATTGGCTAAGCTAAAACATGGTCTCAGGGGCGCGCGTTCTCATTGGGTAAGTTAAAACATGGGCTCGGTGGCACGCTATCATCACAATGCTATCATTGGCTTAGTTAAAACATGAGCTCAGTGGCGCGCTCTCATTGGCTAAGTTAAAACATGAGCTCAGTGGCGCGCTCTCATTGGCTAAGTTAAAACATGGTCTCAGGGGCGCGCGCTCTCATTGGCTAAGTTAAATCATGGACTCGGAGGCGCGTTCTCATTGGCTAAGTTATAACATGGACTTTAAGGCGCGCTCTCATTGGGTAAGTTAAAACATAGGTTCAGGGGCGCGTTCTCATTGGCTAAGTTAAAAGATGAGCTCGGAGGCGCGTTCTCATTGGCTAAGTAAATCATGGACTCGGAGGCGCGTTCTCATTGGCTAAGTTAAATCATGGACTCGGAGGCGCGTTCTCATTGGCTAAGTTAAATCATGGACTTGGAGGCGCGGTTTCATTGACTAAGTTAAAACATGTAATAGTTTGACTCGGCAAACGGAAAAGTTCAGCAGCTTTCTCGTGTGTCAGTTACACGTTTAGTGAGTATTCTGAACGGCCCCGTTGTTGCACAGTGATTAATATTCTACGTATACTCGTAAGCGGTTGCCTGTCTATTTGAATGTGACGATGATGCTTGTTGCTATATATACGAAGTCTCAATGATTGCAATCGTGTCCACACGCATCCCTGGGTGTCATACGATAAGGGTGAGCGCTAATCCAACCGCATGAGCTACCGGGGCGGAAGTCTTCACGTGAGATTATATATACAAGTTCATTATTTCTATGTCAATAGCTGTGAACTTAATTTACTATCAGGACGTGCAGAATATACCATACCTGCAGCGTACCATGAAACAAATTGCCAATTACCCCGATTACCCGTGTGATATCCAGCCAGATGCAATATGTAACGATTTTGCCCTCCCGTCCTGGATATCAATACGTTCAGCGAATTAAGGTGAGCTGTGAGACGCCGCATTCTTGTTAGTAGAAGTTTCTCTTCGTTCTCTCGCAATCATAAGACTGTGCGTGTTCTTCGAAGGGAAATGTGAATTAGCCAACGGTTTAGCCGCGGTCGCTTATAGCCGGTTCCCGTAAGGACACCGAAGTTAAGCAACCTCGGGCTAGGTCAGGAGGTGGATGGGTGACCATTCTCTTCCGAAACACTAGTTGCCGTTGGTTATAGAACAAATTGGAAAACCAATTAATCATTAATGATTTAATTAATTGGCTTCCAAAATAAAAACCGTAAGTATTAAAACTTTAGAGACTATTTATGATCCGTTGTTTAGTCTTGCAAAGCTGAATGTCATGGTTAGTAACCACTATCGATATTGTGTAGCGCTGTCTAAATATTACTAAAACAATGTTGCGTGGTTATGGTTGACGCGGCGCGATGTTTGAATTCGATGGTTAGACTCGCGACTGTTGTTGAAAACTTGTGTTTACGAATGGTTATCATAATCTAGTTTGATTATACATTTTTGATTTATAAATACTAGGTAAACATAAAATTGATCAGTCAATCAAGCAAGTAATGCAATCGATGGTATTCGAAAGAAAAGTGTGAACTCATCTATGTAGATTTGATGTTAGATTCGACCCGTTCAATATAACGTATTCGTCCACAAGTAAACACTCAATTCGATATAGATTTCAGTGAAGCATTTTATATATCATTATCGGTATGGTAACATGACTTAATTGACTATCTCGCAGTTGATTGCAAGTTTGCGCGGGTAATGTTCTAAAGCGCACGTACCGTATTTCACGTGAAACATTGTTATTGTAGCCAACGGTAGCCCATGTCTGGCGTGGGGTTCATTTTGCAGACAATCGTGTTCATTGGCTGTACCTATACGCTCGATCTCTGTTTGCGTCCCCCCCCCCCTTTCCTTTTTCTCCTCCTAACTCTCTGACCCGTTCTCGAAGACGCGACTTTCAAGTTCCAAATCCTCGTTCGGTGAATGCAATCGTAACTCTTCGTGGAAAGTTTCCCGCATGAGCTATATATATATATATGCAGTCGGTATATCAACATTATAAGTAATATACCCACCCGTTGGAGAGGAGATTTACATTGTGCGCCCTCGAAGTCACCTTCAGCGCTTCACAGTTCAAGGTCATCTTCTCGCCTCGTTTAGTTCTCCATTTTGCCGCTGCAAGGTTGATCAGAATAGATCGAGGAGAAGCAAGTAAAAAGAACAATTACACTTTGTAATAAAAATTCCCAAATCTAGTTGGTCACGAACAAAATACCTGTCTAACAGTTCTGTATTTTGCCGCTGCAAGGTTGACCAAAGTAGATCGAAGAGAAACAAGTAAAAAAAAATAACAATTACATTTTGTAATACAAATTCCCAGTCACACCTAAAAGGGGGAGAGCCTGCTTAACCACGTCTCTACAGCGCTAGAGCGTTTAACACTCGGTGACAGGTTCAATTGCGAAGACTCAATTCTTCTCTGTGTAGTAGATGCTGTGCGTATAGGCTATATTGACTGGAATTGATTTTATCTCTCCTGGATGCATTGCTAATTTCCCCAAGGCTTGAAAAGAGTTGAATTCACGAGGACGACTCTCATTTTATCTGATTTCATGGTGAATCAGCGAATGTTGCTTTCAATTTAATAAAAGGTCTCGCAGAGGCCAGGCATTCTCCTTTATTCTATATGGTGATTCACGGGTGTTCAGATGATCTACAATCACAACGAACATTACCTAATTTTAGAAAGCAAACTGTGGCATAACTATTTAGTTATTTCAAAGTTCCCATCTGTAACTGAATGTGAGCGGTATGTAAATTGTATACAATACATTGTATGAAGGAAATTATTACTCACCACTTTGAAATCTTAAAGGTAAGCAACTTTTTTATTGTTGCCTCTATCTTAATAAAATTAATTTCAACCCCATTATTTTCCTAAATTGTATTAAACTACAGAAAATAACGTACATTTTGTAATAATTAAGGAAACAATTATTGTACGTAAGAGAGACAAATTTTATTTCAAGTATTACGGTATTATTATAAGTGAAATGTATTTGTCACCTTGTCTATGATGTGATATGCCATATTTTTCTGCCATAATGGTGTGTACAATGATTGAAAATCTCTTCTAAAGCATGAAATTAAAATACGTTTCTGTTGAAAACATGTACACTAACAACCGCAGGGAAGAATGAAAAACAACAACTAAGTATTCTACACCTGGGCCCAGATTCACAAGAGGTCCCTGGTCTTTTTTTGGTCTTAACTCTAAGACCGGCCTAACTTTGAACCTCTAGTGAATCTAGGCCCACGTCCCATAAGGAAGCTACTAATTCCTGGTCGGAACAAAGACGCAATGAACAATCCAATAATATGTTTTACAATTCGGTATCAGACATGGGCCGGGATTCACAAGAGGTTTAAAGTTAGGCAAGTCTTATAGAGTTAAGACAAAAGAGACTTAGGACCTCTTGTGAATCCGGGCCCTGGACTACTTTATGGAGCTGGCTGAGCACATAACACTATCCTGCCGTGAATTGTGTCTGACACTTATGTTATACTGTGTGATGTGTCAGGTGTTTCGAATTGCTTTTAGTTCGCGGATCAGCGCGTCATAAAACGCCCCCGGTAGCGATGTTTGTTAGAAACGTACTTATTGTGTACATTTTGTCGCACGTTTCAAATTAGGCTCCTATCCTATGCACAGTTAATGGAGTCGCGCTGCTTTTGTGTCGTTCTTGAACGGATCTTGCTGCTGTTATATACGGTGCCGAGTTTCATAGTCTATTAGTTGACTTCGCACTTGTACAATGGGGAACATTCTACTTCTGTAGATATTGTATTCCGTTATATTAGATACATCGTTTTGACTACAAAAGTAGTGTAAATTTCAAATTTTAGAAATGTTTTCGTTCATAAAAGTCAGCTGAAAATTGCATACATCATTATAACGGGAAAAACAGGGCATGACATGGTAGTAATGTAACGAATTGTATTCAAATGAACTAGTTTTCAAGTTTTTTTAAATTATTATTTCGCTTACTTACAAGGGCATAAATTCATTGGAAATTTCTTTAAAATGTCAACAATAAGTATACCATTTTACATTATATTGCGACAATGAATGATAGTTATGCTATGATGTTATGTTATCACTTATCGGTTACTAGGCAACTCATTGCTGTAACTTTATTTTGTCCGTAACGTTGTTTTTCAAACCGCTGTTTTTCGTGATCAGCGTGTAGAAATTAAACGATTTACTTTAGAAAACGTGTAATTATGTTTCTGGAATGTCTTTGTATGCTACGAACTAAATAGAAAATGAAGGATAGTTCCCTATTGTTGCGCTCATGTGTGTTTCTCAAACAGTGATTCGTTTAGTTCTTATTGCTAACGGATTGTGTTCTTGAGCTCGTCCGGGTATTAGAGGCAGCTCTATAGTTTCTCAATGCGATGCAATTACTATGTTATCTGCGAGCAGACGTAAAACAACTAAGACACGATTTCTTTGTGAATTGTGCTTTATACGTCAACCAACAGGAAATTAGGTTTGAGATCAAGAGAACTGGCTGTACTTGAACACGATATATAGTTCTATCCGCCTCCACAAGAAAAAGACAAAGAAGTTTGATGGATTTCATCCTGTAGGCTGTCATCAACAGATTCGCGCAAATGCAAATGGTTTTGATTGATAATGCATGGCCTCTTTTTTCAAAGCATTACCAGGTATCAGACATTCTACCGGTTGACAAGTGCGCATGTTTAATTAACTTTAAATTTGTTCAAACATGTGGTACTAATATTCATTCATACGGGTTATTGATAAGTATCCCTTTATACGTCGCTATAGATTACAGATGCGTTCGTCGTAGACTATATAGTAATGGTATTTGAAATGACTGCTCTCTGGTTGGCCGCGACTATTCCAAGATCTTTGGTATTATATTGCATATTGCACTCGGCTGTCTCGTCACTTATACATGAGAAATGACAACTTTATAGAAGGTGAAGATATAACACAGCAGGTTGTTACTTCGGTTTCGTTATGTGGGCAGACAGAATAGCATAGAAAACACACATAGGAAATATCCATGCCAAAGAATCGTAGTTTCAGAAGAGATACGGGGCTCGCATCTAGGTATATCTACTTTCCAAATACCCAAGTTACCGACCGGCCGGCAATCGTCTTGTGACAACGCAGTGTTAGCGAAGAATGCAATAGCCAAGGTCTTTGCTGTTGGCTCGTCGCAGATCTTATGGGATATTTGACGTCACGAATGAAATTGTTTACTCAAAAGACTAGACGTTGGTCAATAGTGCTTTTAGAAGAATCGTAGGTCTACTTGAGACAGTGTCTTGACGGGAGAAAGATTATGAATTATCAACGTACTTTAGTAAATAGCTTATGGCAAATATATTATGGTTTCGTAAGAACTTCAAACTGCATTTAAAGAGTTCCCAGTTGTAATCAGTGCGGTTTGTTAGTTTCTCTACTGATGAACGAATTAATAGTTATTTAGTTCCCTTAATAACAATCGTAATGTTTACAATGTTTGATACGTTACTGTTTCACCCGGTGTGTATAGTCATATTACAAAACCGCATTCAACTCATTTCGCGCCTTTTCAATGTTGTGTGATGAGTTGGTCAAAATGCTTCGCCGCCCCTCGCCTTCCATGCATGGTTCATGCACCCTCCACGACGATCCCTGCACGATACGATCCGGTTCATTCAATGGCGACAATGCCAACGGTTTAGCCGCGGTCGCTTAGCCGGTTCCCATACGAACACCGAAGTTAAGCAACCTCGGGCTAGGTCAGGAGGAGGGTGCGTGACCGCGCTCTCCTCCGAAACACTAGTTACCGTTGGTTAGAGCAGATTGGAGGGTGCTTGTGTAACAGCTTCGTTCTTCTCGTCTACTGCTCGACAGTCCAGATTGGTGGAGGAATCTATATGACGGGTCAAAGCTTCATCGTCCTTTCGGATAGGACGTAAAGCTCATGATACCCTTGGTTCTTTTCGACAGGAGTAGGCTACGTGCCGGTAACAGGCTTCCCCTCTTACCCTCTTCATTATCATTCATCAATCATCACTCATCAGGCTAAAGAGGGCATTATGCCCTACAATAAAATAATATAAATAATGGCGACAAGTTCTGATTCAGGGATTATTGGATGAGCTATTTGTTTATCGGTCTGTGTGCGCGAACCGGCCACCTCCGTCAATCAGCGGCGAACTAGATTATTAAGTCATGTTCGCGAGCAACTTTTCAATTAAATGCGCGGCGTTGTTTTGGTTTCCCCTGGTGTCGCGCGTTGAACGACGGGAAGAGGATCGTTTAGAATACGACCCGGTGTCCCGTCGAGGCCAAGCCCGGCCGTACCGGGAGGAAGTCGAGCATTGTTTTCCGCTGTTTATAATTTGTTCCTAACTTATTAATGTCGCACGCGGCTGTTTTGTCAACCTACACAATATGTTATTGTAACGTTGGACATTGTGTACTTTCATAACAATACAAGGGGGTCACTGGAGAAAATGTCAATATTTGTTTAATAATATTATGAGACTCGCGGTGGTATTCGTCAGTTAGCGACGGTGTTTATTTCTCATGCATCCTTGCGCTATTTGTCATCGACGGTTTGACCGACTTCCGTATGGATGTCTAGGCTCGTCACTATAACTATATCTATGCACACGTGGGCAGTGATTCTATATAAGGAAATCTATACAATTGTCAATTGCATTTTCTATTTCTTTAAAACGTGAACTACAACAGCGATTTTGTAATCTGCTCTGCAATTGTTTGTTTTAGTTCAACAATTTCAATTATTTAAATGTGTAACAATCCACTTATTGATTATTTGATTTAATAGTGGGACATAATAATTGTTGCTCGTGTTGTTATCTAAATTGTTGCTTTTATTTGCTTGTGTTCGGTGTTTTATTATAGTTTCATTGTTTTTTGTAACTAATTGTATTTACTGTTCTAGTTTGTTAATCAGTTTTTTAATTGAATACGAATATGACTACGTTTACAACAAATAAGTTAGTTATCTCATTGTACGTGCGCAGTGCAGAGCAGCTACTATCGCTTCAAAACAAACATGTTTGCACTTGGCGAGGTTGGAGTGTTTTACACCGTGACACATATTATGCGGGTTGGATCAAAACTAAATCGTATCTCGATGTCTACTCGTGTATTAATAAATCCATTCCAACAGAGGTTTCAGATCACGATAACATAAGAATACCATAGACCAGACATTATTATGATTATTATTATTATTATTTTTAATATTATTATTATTATTATTATTATTATTATTATTATTATTATTATTATTATTATTATTATTATTGTTATTATTATTGTTATTATTATTGTTATTGTTATTATTATTATTATTATTGTTATTATTATTATTATTATTGTTATTATTATTATTATTATTATTATTATTATTATTATTATTATTATTATTATTATTATTATTATTATTATTATTTGTTTATTATTGTCATCACAAAACCACATAGGGCCTAAGTAAAAGAGAAAAAACTTTATTTAAAAGTTAAATTCATAAGTGTGACAACAGAAAGACAATCCTGTCAAGAGGGTCCAAATATAAATAATATTGATGATACATCAACCACGTTATCCAGAATTTGTTGGAAATTTCCGTTCTATAAAAAGCGTTGTTTGTGTTACGTTTTATCCTTGATCATGAGCTCTGCCGCTTTTACGACGAACACATTTCATTTCTTGCTTGATTATACCAATCATTGTTCCAGTATTGTGTTTCCCTTGGAGTTGTCTTCATTCCGTACTCTCGCTGACCAAGACAAATCAAGGGTAGAAACGATATCTTCTGTATTAACATATCTTCCGGTTAGTTCATAGTTCCTGGTGGTGTGGACCTTGACAATATTGTCTTGGGTATTTCAAACTATAAAGGACACTCTGACTCTATTCGTAAGTTCCAGACTTGAAATTAGTTTGCGCTAAGGTTTTTTAAGCGCGGTCAACGATACCGATATAACATATGGCGAAGCTTATTTTAATTTACCCCCTGGACCCTTATTCTATAATTATCCCGCTATGGAAGCGGGCCGCTTTGGGTCGAAAGCAGCCGATATGGAAACAATTGCCGTTCCACAACAATATAACTGCCTGAATAATTTCCAAAACTAGTGTTATTATTTCTCATTTGTGTCCATATCGGCCCGCATCCAAAGCTGGATAATTACAGAATAAGGGCCCTGGACAAAGTATTACAAAGTTTCCATAGGTTGCACGTACGTCACATCTGTAATCAAACTTTGACGTTGCCATGGATAAACGATTGAATTGCCTGTTATGGTAGAACACAGACATCTTTAGAACTTAAAATTCAGTCTGTTTTTTTTTTTTTTTTATATAAAATTGGAATGTGATGGGGTACTTAATTTGTGATTTTGTTTTTCTTACGTTTACAAATTCTAAATTACGCTTATTTAATACATTTGAATAATATTCGCCAATGATCTAGGAGAGGTTTACATCAATTGGGTCGCAATCATGACCGCGAATAAAAGAAGATATTACTGTACACCGTTATGTGTCTGCGAGTGTACATCGTGTGTCGTGTTGTTCAGGGAATCTTCAGCACGGCCAGTATTATTGGTTGACCTCACGGCGATCTTGTGTAGCTGCGAGATTAGATGAAGTAATCTCAGTGGCCGTGCATGATCGCCCGCAGCCATCGCCGCGGTGCTAAGCGAACACCTTCCTTGTTATACACCGTCCTATATGCACGGCTAAACTTGTCTAGCTATAATTGAATTATTGGCTATGCCATCATCTCACACAGGAGGTCTGTATATTATTCAACCCCTCTACGTACATATATAACGTACATATTAATCAATCGTATATGGGTATTGTCTGAATCTCAAGCAATTCTCAGGAAACCGAAGTGGATGCAAATGTGATGAACGAAGAAATACACCGGTTGCAAAGGTCGCTTAATCGTTCGCAAATCGTGCCGACAGTCGACCGCAGTCTGCCGCTAACTAACGGCAACATTCAACGCCTAATACATGTTTCGTAAAACAGAACAACTTGGCATGCGATGTCAGTTATGAATAACCGCTAAATATTTAGCCCTCCGCTAACTTGTTTGAGCGGTTGGTGGGCTGGTTGGTTGGCTGCTTTTTCGTAGATTAGATTTAGGTTCCAGGTTCGGATCCCGGCTTGAACATGTGGATGTCATGTGGGGTGTTTTTTCTTAGTTTATCTCCTCCTTGTCGGCTGGAGTAGAATTATTGTGTAGTAGTGTGATCAGAACAAAGAATATCTTGAATTGTGTTGGGTTGTGTAGAAATCGTCAATGTTTAAGAAACGCTTATTTTTTGGGTTCGGGTTCGACTCCCTATATTCGTATGTACAGATGAAAAGTTAAACTTCCTCGTGTTACGTCCCTGCAATTGTACAGAAAACAAGGGCGAAAGGGAAACGATTCATGTCCTGCAAAGCAGCGCAATAACGACCACATATCTCACGCGGCCAGTGACTTGTGTGATTCTGATCGAACCATGTGTCTTGGTTGTTTCTCCGCGGGTGCGTCCCGATCGAGTCCCGGCCGCGTCGCGTCGCGTCAAGACCGGATACCGACGCGTCGCGTCAAGACCGGATACCGACGCGTCGCGTCAAGACCGGATACCGACGCGTCGCGTATCTCCGCGTGCACAACAACGAGGATCGAATGCGACATATTGATATTGTTTTGTCTGCATTGAACAGATCCCCGTCGCGCCGTGTCAACATAAATCATGTGACTATACTAGAGAATCGTATTCGAACCGAACGCGTCAACGACGACGCAAGTACAGTCACGGGCGCAAGTAGGGGGTCACGCATGAATACGGTGGTGCCATCGTGTCTTTGCTGAGAGACCCGGCACCTCCACCATTCCGTATAACTCAACGTAGAACACTACGCAAATCATTTGTTTGACGGTGAAATACTTACTTTACATGAGGTACAGCTGTTATTATATATGAAATTTGATTGAAAGCTCACGTTTCCGGTGACTTGCATTCCTACTATACACACTCACTACACTTGGGCCTACAGTTGGTTCCTGTGCCTGGATTCACTAGGGGTCCTAAGTCTTTCTGGTCTTCTCCAAGACTACATGGTCTCACTTTGAACGCCTTGTGAGTCCAGGCCAATATCCGAGAGTAGATTTGAAAACATATTATTGAAATGTTCATTGTGTCTTTGTTCCCACCAGGAATTAGTATAGCTTCTTCATGTGACCTGTGTCTGGCTTTACGAGAAGTTGAAAGTTAGGCCAGTCTTAAAAAGACTTGGGGCCTCTTGTGAATCCAGGTCCATGGATATTTAATGATGATGATTGTCGATGATTTTTGGGTTTACGTCTCATAACAATGCTAATCAAGACGATGAGTGGGTGACTATGAATAGGCCTATGAAACATCGTTACATGACATCCATGCATTAATCCAGGACTCGAATCTGTAAAGACTGCGGTTTACTAGTCTAGTTATAAAAGCGCCTAATCGTTCTCGGCCAACCACGCTGGTCTGGTTTGTAACGAACGACAACTAAACGCGTTTATAATGGCCAATTTCCTCAGTAGGAGCACCCGTGTGTATTCTATAGAACTCAACATATTGTCAACACTCATTCACGTATAATTTTACCTTCTCATTATATTGTATTTCACACAAGGACTAACAAAATATGTAATAAAAAACACTGTAGTACTTACACAGTTAAAATTTTTCGATGTTATTCAACATCACGTCACGCAATATTTCGACAGCAGAGCAGCTGTCGAAATATTGAGTTACGTGATGTTGAATAACATCGAACAAATTTTAACTGTGTAAGTACTCCAGTGTTTTTATTAAGTACTAACAACATTGAGTTTGTTACACTAACAAACTCAATGCTAACAAGGTGCGAGAGGGGACTATACTTTAATGTATAAAGTCCGTTGTTCTTTTTTCAAAGTCGTTTTTCAACTGTGTCGTCCTTTCGTCTGCCCTATTTTTAAATAACACCGCATATATGAATACACCATGCACGTATTATAGGCTAAGCACGCAACGACGGCATTACCGCAACAGGTTTAGAAGGGATAAAGTAAACATGGAATGGTGTGTGTGTAACGCGCGCTTATCTGTCAACCACTCGGCTGTACTTTAAAGTACAATTTAATAGTTTCGACTTGATATGCATGAGCTTGGTGTACACATTTGGTAACGTGTATAGCCGTGTACGTGTTGGCGTTAAGTCGGTTACTAATCAGTAGCAATAAATGTCAGCTATGTGGTGGCTAGTTGAATGTCGCAATAACAGGGCTTCTATTTTCTCCCGCTAGGATACGCGAGTGCGCTGCTAAAATAATGTATATTGGAGACCCGGCGCCTCCACCATTCACAAATATCTTTGTGCTTCGCTTTGTTGGAGGGTGAGAAACACCTTCCTCACAGCATGTATTGTGAAATATTTAGTAAGCTACTTTCTTGTTTTATCCATGACGTACGGGCTTCCCATTGGTTGTTGCCAAGTTACTAGCCTTCTAAATGTTCCATCATATAATAACGGG
Source organism: Isoperla grammatica (assembly GCA_945910005.1). NCBI lineage: Eukaryota > Metazoa > Arthropoda > Insecta > Plecoptera > Perlodidae > Isoperla > Isoperla grammatica. The sequence continues at coordinate 32,019,536 of OX246739.1, forward strand.
CCTCAGTCAGTTAGTTACAAGACTATAGAGTGGCCATTTGTAATGCAAAAGAGTACTATTTTCGTATTCGATGTGCATTCCAATAGTGTATGTTACCTTGTATTAACAGTTTTTTAATGCCAAGGATTAACTAAAAATATTAGAAAGTTAAAAATAAATTGTAACTAAACACATGTGCACGTATTTTGAGTTTAGCTCAAAAGTGGTAAGCAATCGTTTTAAACAGTAAGGCCGGAATTCATAGTCGTCCCCTAGGGGTTCCCGAACCCCTAGGGGACCCCTAGAGGACGACTATGAATTCCAGCCTTATTGTTTATAGAGAGCGGTGCATTATAAGATTGTCATATTCTAGCATAGAACCTTTGAGGCAATCTAAAAAATTGCCGCTCTAGAGTGTGACACAGGTTAGGTTTGGTCTGGCACACGGCGTATCTGTCTGTCTATCTGTCTGTCTGTCTGTCTGTCTGTCTGTCTGTCTGTCTGTCTGTCTGTCTGTCTGTCTGTCTGTCTGTCTGTCTGTCTGTCTGTCTGTCTGTCTGTCTGTCTGTCTGTCTGTCTGTCTGTCTGTCTGTCTGTCTGTCTGTCTGTCTGTCTGTCTGTCTGTCTGTCTGTCTGTCTGTCTGTCTGTCTGTCTGTCTGTCTGTCTGTCTGTCTGTCTGTCTGTCTGTCTGTCTGTCTGTCTGTCTGTCTGTCTGTCGAGAGTGAAATGTCAGCGACGTTTGGTTATATTTGGGTTCCCCACAAAACCACCGCACGCTGTCGAGAATGCTTGCACAACTCGTTAAATAGTTCGTTGCGGTAGCGAACAATGCTATAGGTAACTGTGCGTTGTGGCCGCGGGGAGCGCCACTGTAGCGTCTCATCCACATATATGTACACAGCATTCCTCTCTCTTTGGTAGGCCCGTGACGTCATGGCCATAGCGACATTTCGGGCTATACGAGAATAGACACAGCAGCTTTCTTTTTAAAATTATCCGTCGATCTTATTTTATTATACATTGAGGTATATTTACTTAGTAAAAACTTTCTGATGAACTTAAAACCAATTACTCTATCACTACGTTTATCAAGTGGACTGGGTTCGGACTGACTTCAGTACGCACTGAGTTCGGAACCCGTTTAGCAAGTATACTTCAATCCGGACTCCTATTAAACCCTATCCCTATTTCTATTAAACCGGGCTAGATCGGCATCTTAACAGAACTGAAATAAGCTCGAGCTGAGGTGTTTATCAGTCGAACTCGTTGCGCACTAAACTCGGCTCGCACCGCTCAGTCCGCACCCAGTCCGCTTGATAAACGTAGTGATAGGTTTTATTGTGTAGGATAAGTTAGTCACAGATAATTGTATAGTGCAAGAGTCCAGTAGTAGTATTGTGACCACAGTGTGCACGGCGTTCAAATGCGAGCCGCGGTGACGTAATGGTGATACCGGTGGTGCCACTCTCTGCGTTCAACATTAGAGTTGATATGTAGGCCTACGAAGTTTGGAAGATATTGCGTTCTTACTTACTTGTATGAGATTTCTCCAATTGCTATTTTTATCGCTGTGACGTCACCTCGTGTTTCCCGCCGTCCTTTGTGCTGGTAAAAACATGTTTTGATCTAACGAAAGAAAAAACTATTTATGCTCGTTTGGAACGGTAAAACATTGAATTTAAAATTACATACTGACGTCACGTATTATTTTTATAGAAGCACGAGAGACGAGTAGGTAGACTCATTGCGTTTGACAGGTTTTAATCGAATCTTGGTGTGTATTGTTAGTGTACGTCCGGCCGTTGCCTATTCATCGCAGTATCTGCAGGTGTAATTATACGCTTTTGTGTTGACTTTTTGTACAACACGTCTCTCTCTCTCTCTCTCTCTCTCTCTCTCTCTCTCTCTCTCTCTCTCTCTCTCTCTTCTCGTGTCCCAGATGGAAGTACACACGAGAACTCTTCGATATATCTCTACCTCGGTGCTAGAACACACTACTAGTAGTGATGCAACGGTAGCAATATCGCACGATATATCCTTGGACTCGCTGCAGTGAAACACCCGTAGGGCTTGTGTGTCTTATTATTGGTTCCGTGAGCAAAAGGTTTGCATTACATACCATGCATGCATCCTATAACAATTGTACCCTGCCAGTGTCAGTGTGATGTGTTCTTTGTTTGTATCTCCATTCGATCCGTTTTTGAGAATTGCTTTTTTTACGATTTCGCGATATGAAGGTTGATTCGCGAGTTTCAGGTCGCGAGTTCAGGCGAGTTTCACCGTGATAGCCGCTATGCTTGTCGTACGAGGCGTTACAACCTCGTAGCCAAGTGCGTCTCTTCATTCATGCGAGAGGGCAGTCGCGTCTGTAGAAGCCCTTCACCGTTCACGTGACAAGGAGATCTCTGTTCGACCGCTTACCCGTACCGTCGACATGTTAAATAAATAAAAATAAAAATACATTCACATTTAGAGTCTACCCACTCAGTAACGAGACTGATTTTCAGTGGGGGACTTTAATATAAAGCGACTAAACCAACCCTGTAGGCTCCGAACACCATCGACGAGTGAGCGATAACCAATCAAAGATCGACGTGTCAAATATGAAACATACGAATCAGTGATTGGACAGTGCAAACACCTGCGGACAAATGTCAGAATCAACAAGGCCGATTCAGAACAACTTTGAATTTATTGAGTGCTTCGTTGCTAGGACACGGAATATGTCAGTTACACTAACAACGTGTATACTTACTTGTAGTACTTGCATGTGTTAACATTATTCAAGTTGATCACGAATGTTCTCCAGCCTAAACTTTGGATTATGAGTGTAGGTACATAATAATACTGTTGGCCGATTTGTTGTAGCTAGCCTAGAATTTGGTTTTAGTGTTGTTGGATGGATGAATGGTTGGATAGATGGATAAATGTTTGTAACGGTTCATTATTTCAAGGTTTGAAAATGTCAATATTTTATCATTTAACTCGTGCATTTCAGTGATATTATTATTATAATACGGCAAGCATTTTATTATACCAGTCATTGAAAACGATCATACTTTTAGACCAAGTTGTCTGTACTGTTTTCAAGAACTCCAATATCTTCGCTCGTCACATCGCAAAGATTAGCCATGCCTTGGTTCCTCCACAGCCACTTATGTGCATAGATCCGTACACCATGCATTAACAACTGTAACAAGGTTCAGATGGATGTCTGTAGCGCATATATCGCTGCAGATTGTTCAGCCAAGCAAACCACTGCACGGTGGAAAATAATTATTGCACTGGTTCATAATTCACATAGACAAAAATCGCGTTTTTCTAGAGATAACTAAATCAACTCCATTTTATCTGGCTAAACTATAATACATTCAGTTTATGTATTCGATAATGTATGGTTTACGAGTGGACGTTATCGGTGTGAGCCGAGCACATAACAATGCATGTAATGGGAAATGATGTAATTAGGACGTGCAAGTTAAATACACACGCGTTCGGACTAGAGATTAACTCGCCCTATCGGTAGTGTGTTCGACTGCAATTTTACAAGATACCGAATAACGTGTTTGCCTATTTTTGATATCAGCGGTTTCATCCCTTTGATTAATATTAATCTATAATTTATTATACTATTATACCTGCATAATGATTGTGGGTATTGTATCAATACTATTTTTAGAAAGATTTACCTGCAACGATAACTGTTTCATAATGGAAATGAGCCATAAGAATAATTTAAATTAATTATTATTTTTGTAAATAGCTTTATGTAATATATGAATAAATGCATAATAATAATAATTCAGTCCTGGATTATCGCTGTGCTATTGCCTCGTGTGATAACCATATTGCAGCTTCATTATACTAATGAACTCTTCATCGAGTCTTGACAATGACAGACTGTATACAATATACAATTTGCTATAAATATGCCAAACACACTACATGGTGTACTTAGCCTACATGAGTAGGCCAATATTATTTTCCAATTTAACTGTTATTTAGGATTGTAATGTATTCGGTCTGAAGTTTGTGCACATTCATTCCTGATTTTGTGTAACAGTAAGATTAATGAATTCATAGACTCCGGTATAAAACATAGATTTATTTGCAGAACTCTTCCTAAGGCCTCTCAAAATTATTTGTTTTTAAACATTCCGTGTTCAAACAGTTATTTGAATAGTTATAGGACATTGACAGCTAATTACATTCTAAAAATTGCTCAAAGATGATCCAAACTGCATCTTCTCGCTCAATAATTCTAATAGAGTGGCATTGCGATGCCAAAGAAGGAACGTTCTTGGTTTTATTATTAATTCAGTCGTTAAAGAAGTTTAACGTGCTCTTGTAAATGTGCGTTGTCAGGTTAACTTAATGAACGCAATAAACACACGAGTTTTATGAGCCAGGTTATAGACACTCTGAAGGTGTTCATCATTGCAAACTACGTAGTTCACATTTTTTACCGATAGAGATCGCTCGCTAGGCTCGGCTCACTTTATACCCGCGAAACTTTTTAATAAGTTATCGAACCAACAGTCGAGAAGTTGGAACTTTTTTCATATTGGAGACTAAACAATTCTCAGGATTTTTTTTTACAGACGCAAGGCTGGATCCGTTTCATTGGCTGCTTCTGCGGGCCCGGGGTACAATTCTTGGTTCGGCTGGAGTTTTATTTATTGCTAGAACTAATTGTATATAGTCATGATTACGACACTAGCGTTCATGTAAATTGTGCTTTAGTCACAATCTATGACAACTACAATTTACAACCGATCGCAAGCAGTATAGCCTAATCATCTTTTGAAAGTATCCATTCACGCTATAAGAATATTGCAACGGTATTTGAAGCTTGAATAATGAGAAAACAGTTCATGGTAAAATTCGTCCGGAATGAATACTTGCCTCGCCATGTCTTGTTTTAATTGCATCATATTACTCATTCTCCGCGCCAGTTAATATTCGGCATATTACGTCAATCACGTACTGATTTATTGAGTTGCTGTTTGACGTTTAGTGTAGCGCTTTAATGGTGGTAGGCTGTAACTTTCAGGCCCAGCCCAGACTCTTTCACTGTCGTACCATGGAACGAGGTTGGATGCTAATTGTGTGCCCATGCAAAGCGGCTCATAATAGCACACGTGTTGCGCGTTGTTACTCGTAGTAACGTGCCCTAGTACACCTCCCCATTTGGACACCTACAAAAACAAGCCTAGTTGACAATGCTATTAACTCTCGACATTCGAAACAAATGCGAAGCTTGATACAGACTTGGGCCCGGATTCACAAGAGGTCCTAATTCTTGTTTTGCTTTCATCTCGAAGACCGGCCTAACTTTGAACCTCTTGTTAATCCAGGAAAATATCTGAGAACAGACTTCAAAACATATTATTGGAATGTTCATTGTGTCCTTGCTACCACCAGGAATTAGTAACTTCTTCATGTGACCTGGGTCTGTTTTTTGCAGGAGGTCCAAAGTTAGGCCGGTCTTAGGGTTGAGATCAGAAAAAGACTTGGGACCTCTTGTGAAACCGGGCCCAGAGTTCGATTATGCCTGTATGGCCGGTTAGGGCTGTTTTTTTTTGTACTTAACTTTAATCTATATGATAGTGGTGTGCATATGAACACTGTGACTTTGGAGCCGTCATAGCAATGCAGCACATAATAAATGGTATAAATATTCCCCACTGAAAATCACTTCTTTTAACAGGTATAGATTTACCACGAGCACATCTCCGCGCGCGAAAGCTTGCGCGCGCATCCGGGTCTAGTCTATTCGGTTTTTTAGGGGCGGCCGGTAGTGAAGTGCAGCTAGCAGGTGTCAGTTGCTATCGGCAGTGGTCGGGAACACATCTCTCCTGCGCGCTTACGGCAGAGCTATACGGCCGGCCGTAGCCCGCAGGCTACGGCAAAACTACGTTCAGCCAATATTCAACTCATGGTTTCAAGATAACCAATACGCGCATCAAACATTGAATCACATAAATACTTTTGTCTAATCTTCCTCTACACGATGATGTGCACTATATTTGTCAAACATTAAAAGTTAATTAAATAATGCCATTAAAGCAGAGCAATGTTAGTGGAAACCTTTTCGAAGATTTCTACGTTTTTTTACGATCGCAATTTGTATGGTTTACAAGAAACCTGTCACAAATATAAAACTATCGTCGTAAGGTATAACTGTCATCTTTCTTGTGCCGCTTATAATATTGCTCTAGCTCGAATAGTTTTGGAAATAATGCAATGTAAGTGAAGCCGTGTTTTGCCGCTACCGTTCACGCGGTGAGTGCGAGGAGCACGCGTTTATGCGCTATCACACCACAAATCACGTACTCAAATGTGTATTTATTTATTTATTTAAAGCAGTTGGTAAAATGTTGTTCATTTCATAATATGTGCGAACTGCCTATCTGTCTTGTTGCTGTCATGACGGCGTAGAAAGCCGTGAATTGTCGGTTCTCGGTTAGTGTGAAATTTGGTTGAGAATATATTAATTAATGTTAATTAATGTATTTTAGAGGAATTTGGGGTGCTTTGTTGGAAGGGATACATTACACATACATACATACATACATACATACACACATACATACATACATACATACATACATACATACATACATACATACATACATACATACATCCATGCATACATGCATACATGCATACATACATACATACATACATACATACATACATACATACATACATACATACATACATACATACATACATACATACATACATACATACATACATACATACATACATGCATACATACATGCATACATACATACATACATACATACATACATACATACATACATACATACATACATACATACATACATACAAGTACAACAATTAATATATTATTACAACTTATACAATTTCACCTACGGGAGTGTTTCCTGACTGAGCAAATAGAGAAATTAATACGTAAATTTATTTTATGTTTTCCGTAAGTATAGATGATTTGCAGAGTATTACAAAAGCTGGAATTTCCGGTGAGGGGGGGCTCTAGACTGCCTGGATACGCCAGTGGTTGCAAGAGATTCGTTGCACGCTCACAGTATAGACCTTGCAAAATGTCCAATAAAAAGTCGAATGAAAGTGTTCGCACTCGATTCCACCGAGGGTGAGGTTGTATTAACGACCGCCGTAAAACTGAACAAATTGGCTCCGCGGAGTATTTTTCACGAATACTCAATTTACTACGGGCTGAATTGGGTAAGGATTTATAGTCTGATTCTGATACAACTCGCACAAGATTTTAATAAGCTCAAATAGCCATGAAGTGTTATTTGTCAGCTGGTGTTCACTTATAATGGCCCCGAAAAGACAGTCTAGTCTAGCCACCTATAGTGCGTAACATGAGCATTCAGTTAGGGATTTTAGTATAGTAACATGTTCGTTTAAGAGGACCTTGCTGGTATACACATAGACGTGCGCAGAGGTCGATGAATGCGTGGTTGGGATGAGGGGGGGGGGGAAGGGGGGCATTAAATTCCGGGACAAGTAGTAATTGAAGGTACCACTAATGGGGGTGTAGGGGGAATGTCCCTTGCAAAATTTCACCGCAGGTCCACCTTCCGCAATTGGTGTTTATACTGTTTACTCATTAGTGCTTCAATACGCAAGGGGCTTCGTGTAATTACCTTGACAACATATTGTCTGTAGCCGTGGAAGAATAGTGACCAGTCTGTGCCAGCGAGTGTGCAACGCTCTTCTCCACTTGTTTCAGGCCTTCCTCCAAGTCGGACTCTGCAATGCGTGCCCTCGCCGGCTTCCCCCCTGGGACGGACAAGGCGCGGACAGCCAGCGGACCCGCAGTCCTGTCTGATGACCTGTCCACGCCGACCACCGAACCAGAGGTGAGACTCCCCCCCCTCCCCCCCCCCCCCTCAGACGGACAAGGCGCGGACAGCCAGCGGACCGGTGGTCCTGTCTGACGACCTGTCCACGCCGACCACCGAACCAGAGGTGAGACTCCCCCCCCCCCCCCCCCCCCCTCAGGCGGACAAGGCGCGGACAGCCAGCGGACCCGCGGTCTTGTCTGACGACCTGTCCACGCCGACCACCGAACCAGAGGTGAGACTCCCCCCCCTCCCCCCCCCCCTCAGGCGGACAAGGCGCGGACAGCCAGCGGACCCGCGGTCTTGTCTGACGACCTGTCCACGCCGACCACCGAACCAGAGGTGAGACTCCCCCCCCTCCCCCCCCCCCTCAGGCGGACAAGGCGCGGACAGCCAGCGGACCCGCGGTCTTGTCTGACGACCTGTCCACGCCGACCACCGAACCAGAGGTGAGACTCCCCCCACTCCCCCTAGATGACGTGTACGCCCCCCCCCCCCCCTGGGACGGACAAGGCGCGGACAGCCAGCGGACCGGCGGTCCTGTCTGACGACCTGTCCACGCCGACCACCGAACCAGAGGTGAGACTCCCCCCCCCCCCCTCAGACGGACAAGGCGCGGACAGCCAGCGGACTCGCGGTCCTGTCTGACGACCTGTCCACGCCGACCACCGAACCAGAGATTATACTCCCCCCCTCCCCCCCCCCCCCCCCCTCAGACGGACAAGGCGCGGACAGCCAGCGGACCGGTGGTCCTGTCTGACGACCTGTCCACGCCAACCACCGAACCAGAGGTGAGACTCCCCCCCACTCCCCCCCTAGATGACGTGTACCCCCCCCCCCCTCAGACGGACAAGGCGCGGACAGCCAGCGGACCCGCGGTCTTGTCTGACGACCTGTCCACGCCGACCACCGAACCAGAGATGAGACTCCCCCCCCTCCCCCCCCCCCTCAGACGGACAAGGCGCGGACAGCCAGCGGACTCGCGGTCCTGTCTGACGACCTGTCTACGCCGACCACCGAACCAGAGATGAGACTCCCCCCCTCCCCCCCCCCCCCTCAGACGGACAAGGCGCGGACAGCCAGCGGACCGGTGGTCCTGTCTGACGACCTGTCCACGCCAACCACCGAACCAGAGGTAAGACTTGTCGCCCCCACTCCCCCTAGATGACGTGTACGCGCCCCCCCCCCCCCCCCCCTCAGACGGGCAAGGCGCGGACAGCCAGCGGACCGGCGGTCCTGTCTGACGACCTGTCCACGCCGACGACCAAACCAGAGGTGAGACTCGTCGCCCCCCCCCCCCCCTTCTAGAATCTAGATGTGTTCATCTTGACCCGGCTCCTCCACCAACGAGGAAAAAATGCTTTATTGATAAGTTTTGTTCACAAATTTGCTTTTTAACCCTCTTCTCTTATGGCCTAAACACAAATTTGTAGGCGATACTCATAATTTCAGAATTCACCTTATGATTGAAGTAAATCTCGGAACATGCCTTCTATCAGATGGTAATCGAACGCGTACCCCTTTGAATTGTAACACCTCTAGCGCGGTACTAACGTATAATCCAATGTGTTTCGTTCTTATGTTCACTTTCGTGTACCGGAATCTAGTAGCGTATGTCGGTAGTTCTATCATCCTTGCGTCTTATTATTTATAATATATGAGTACAATAAGTTAATTATTTCTGTTACACACGCCAATTTGGCGTGGTCTAGTGCGGCCATGTTTGAGTTCTGGCTTGGGCATGAATACCACGGTTGTTTCATCTTCTCCCACTCTTTATCTCTGATATGCTAATCGTTATCAAAACATGGGACGTAAAGCGAAACACCACCATTATTCTGTTTCACACGCCCCACAAACTTAGATGACGCGTTGTGTGATTCTAATTGATTAAATTAATATCATGTGCACATTGTCTAATCAACTGCTGTGTCAAGTCATTATGTATTGTAGCCAAGGTCGTGGGGGCTAGTGATACAACATAGGTATTGTGAGCTAAAGCGTGGTTCACAATTGAAATAAGAGTTGGTTTAGTGAAATAGCAATAAGGTTTAAGCGAATTGGAACATACAATAACAATGCTGTGGTTCACATCCGTCACAGTGGATTGAAGTAGTCATAAGAAATGAATCAATTCCATTTCTTATTTCAACTTCCCATGATGCTCCTTATGACGAACCAATCAGAACGCAGAAGAGCCATACTAGAAGGTCAACTACGGAAAACAAAACAAAAACAGTGGTAGTAAGTACACACGCTGCTTTGACTACAGAAATAAGTGTCGGTTGTGAACCAGTTGCTTGTTATTTCACTATTTCACTGTTTCTTATTGCAACTCTTATTTCAATTGTGAATCGGCCTTAAAGCACGATCGATGTCTCAGTACTGAAGTTGTGTACGCTTACCATGTTTAGATGGTGGCCGTTGAGGACGGCTTCATACTGCGTTCCACGCAAGGGGACAGCTACAACATACCTCAGCCACATCCCCTCCCCATGCCGGAGTACGGGGGCTACTTCGCTCCCCTCACAGAGTACCTGCCAAACAGCTCGCAACCAATCAGCGGCTTCCACAGGTATTTACATCCGTATATACGGTCAACATTCATGATTACTTCATCGTCATTGTCTTGGTCTTATTTATATTGTTATCTGGGGCGGTATCAATAGATCAACAACACGGTCCTGCTGATAAACATGATGCAAGAGACTAATAAAGATAACAGATGTTTGAGGTAGGAAAGAAGTAGATCTAAGCGTAAAAACTAAAACAATTTTGCCTAAAAAGCTATAGGCGACAGTGCGCGTTAATGATATCGTGCTAATCAGTAACCAGGCCGCTAATGATATGATGATTGTAATGATATAATGATGGTTGCGTCCTCATAGATTATGTATCAGTAAAGTGACGATTGCAACATTTCATCTCGTTATCTGCATCCTGTATTGTAGTAATAGTGATCAGTGTGTCTGTTGGCAGTCATTGGCAGGTATAATTCTCCACAACAAGCAGGTATATCAGAAAAAATGCCGCGTGTTTGCATGGAGTGCCCAGTCTCTTCTGAGAATTTTTCTGTAACGACGACAGCACATTGGTTGACTTGAACTGTGTGATGCGACAGATGCAACGTTGCCATGATGCTGCACATTGCTTGACTTGAACTGTGTGATCCGACAGATGCAACGTTGCCGTGATGCTTCTGACGGACGTGGTCGTGGACGGTGTCGACGTCGACTGGTCGATCCACGTCCCGCTGATGTTGCACATCCTCTTCCTCGGTCTCGACCACAACCGTCCGCTCGTCCACGAGCACTGCAAGCAACTGTTGCTCAACCTGCTGGTGGTTCTCTCGGACCACAACGACCATCTGACCGTCGCCCACGTGTTGCTCAACTCCAAGACGGCTCAGCTGGGGCTGGGTCTGCCCACGCCCACCCTGCCCGTGTTGCCGCACGTGTTCACAGGTGAGTGTTGCTCAGCTGGGGCTGGGGCTGGGGCTGGGGCTGGGGCTGGGGCTGCCCACGCCCTCCCTGCCCGTGTTGCCGCACGTGTTCACAGGTGAGTGTTGCTCAGCTGGGGCTGGGGCTGGGGCTGGGGCTGGGGCTGCCCACGCCCTCCCTGCCCGTGTTGCCGCATGTGTTCACATGGTGAGTGCGAGTACAAGACTCGGAAAGGGTGGGCAAAATTCTAGATGTTTCGATACGATGTCGATATCGATGCATGCACTCAATATCGGTAAAAAGAATTACGGAATTTTAAAACCTTCTTTTTGAATTTGGCCAAGTCCATAGGCGTGAGTTAGAAAACGATTTTCATCCTGGTTTGGTATTATTTTGTCTTAGTTCCAATTCCAATTATCTTGGTGAATTTGGCTTAATTCTATCCACATATACTATTTTAATTTTGTTGGCATGTTTACGTGAAAGGCCGATGTTTTCAGACTCGGACGCCGAGTTCGACAGCTACCTCCAAGGGCCCATGCCGCCCGGCGTGGGAGCCAGCGCCATAGTGCTGCACCCGGCCGGTGGTTCCCCCGCCATTGTCGTTCCCGCCGTCAACGAGACGGACAGTCTTGCGGTGGGGGGGATGAATGCCCCTCCCCCTGTGATTATCACCCCCGAGGACGGGCTGACTTGGACCGGTCCACAGCCGGGGCCCAATATGCCCACACAGGATGTTATCAAGTCCCTCATCGACTTCCTCGCCTCCAGGTAAAGTCTCACTCTTACCTTTTCACCTGCGTGATATACTCGATGCCCTGAAATAAATTGGTGACCCAACTATACTATAGGCCTACTTGAAATAAATGTTAATTTAGATTAGATGGCTTGCATGGAAAGATTCGTGATGAGTGAAATAAAAACGTCCAAGTTAAAACATCTTAGGTTATAAAGATGCCAAAAGTCAGGTAATGTATGATTGGTAAAAGGCTAGGCCTACTCTAAAATTTAGAAAAACATAGCATTTTGCCAGTCTATTCAGATTCATCCAATCACAACCCACAGGTTGAGAACTACCGATCTAGCAATTCGAATGGTTTCCGCTCGAAATATAGCATTCATCTCCAAGTCGCTCATAGTTTCCTCTGTTGGGTGAAAGATGTTGATGTGTCAGAACAGCTGGACACTTTCTTTTATCATGTGGTACCTGTACTCCAGTAGTCTGGTACTACTCTGTACCACATCAAGTTCCAACCTTGTTCACGGGCTAAACCCCGTGAGTTATGCATTGTCCCTATGGCGAATCAGGGTGGGAAATTGATCTCACTAGGGTGTGTGTCTGTGTGTGTCTGTAGGCAGAACCAGCCGCTGTGGAGCTACGAAGACATCACGGCCAAGGTTTGGTCGGTGCGCAGTGCAGAACAGCTGGACACTTTCCTTCAACATGTGCTTCGTGTGTTTCGGGACTCGCTACCTCACGCCCTCATTAGCGAGCGCTGGGCCCAGACGGCACTACAGGTAGGCTACACGTGGGCGGTTGGAGGGGTGGGGGGGGGGGGGATGCTCTTTGCATTTATTGTAACTCTCATGACGCACTATGCAGATTTACTGAACAGATGATATTTTTCTGTCATTATCACATGGTCATACTGCAAACAGATATGTAGTTTTTTCTCTTTGTCTAAAAGTTGGATGAGAGGCAAGGCTCTTCCAAATCTATACGTTATAAGTTTTGGCATATTCTAAGAGAAGGTAATCTCGAGATTGATTAACTCATTTTCTTTTTTTTAAATAAATTTAATTGAATTCACCATAGATCAATCATGTCTCTTCATTATCATAATGTATTTATATTATCGTAATATATTTCAGCTTGGCCTGTCATGTTCATCGCGGCATTACGCTGGGCGGTCACTGCAACTGTTCCGAGCGCTGAGAGTTCCCATCACGTCTCGGATGTTATCTGACATCCTGTCTCGCCTCGTAGAGACGGTGGCAGAGCAAGGGGAGGATATGCAGGTACGATGCGGCAATACAACTTACGTCCTTATTAAAACTTGGCTGTCGGGTTTCGCCGCGTCCATGGATAAAAAAGTCCTGACGTTTCGGGCCGATTGCACGGTCCATCTTCAGAGGAATAAAAACTCTAGAAGAGTACACACACGGAACAAACCTACTCAATCCAGCCCGTCCGTGTGTGTCAACCCAAACCAGTCGTGCAGTTAGTTTTATTCGTTAGCTGGCGTCTGCGCACTGTCTTCCCGCCCAGCTATTGACGTCACTCTGTTCAAATCCCGTTTGAGCCGCTCTATGGTCGGTTTCCACGTTCTACTAAGTTTCAAACCATCTTCACGGTTGAAATTATCCGGGTGCTTTTCAATTTCCACCGCCTCCCGGACAAGACGAGGCCTGTAGTTCTGAATAGCCGCCAATACCCGGGTTTCTTCAAAGTTGATGCGATGACACTTGGTAACGCTATGCTCCGCCAACGCCGACTTGTCAGTATGCCCTAATCTTGTGTGGCTCATATGTTCTTTAAGGCGAGTGGATATTTTTCTGCCCGTTTGTCCTATGTATACCTCATCACAAGCGCCACATGGTATTTCATATACCCCCGGTACATCTAAACGTGGGAGCTCATCCTTAACCGGATTAAACATCGTGGAAAGCTTTCTGTTAGTACTGTAAACAGTATGAATACCTTGTTTTCGTAACAGTTTGCCAATACGATCTGTCGTATTCTCAACGTACGGCAAGAAAGCACGAGAAACACGTTCCGGCTGTACTACTGGCGAAGCTAGAGGTAGGGCTGGTGCACACGGTCTCTTTCGAAATGCCTGTGAAACCTCACTATTCGTATAGCCATTCTGTAGAAGCATTCCACGAAGTGTACGGCATTCATCGGCTAGATGTTCTTTGTCTGAGATTCTTCTGAGAATAGTGAGGTTTCACAGGCATTTCGAAAGAGACCGTGTGCACCAGCCCTACCTCTAGCTTCGCCACTAGTACAGCCGGAACGTGTTTCTCGTGCTTTCTTGCCGTACGTTGAGAATACGACAGATCGTATTGGCAAACTGTTACGAAAACAAGGTATTCATACTGTTTACAGTACTAACAGAAAGCTTTCCACGATGTTTAATCCGGTTAAGGATGAGCTCCCACGTTTAGATGTACCGGGGGTATATGAAATACCATGTGGCGCTTGTGATGAGGTATACATAGGACAAACGGGCAGAAAAATATCCACTCGCCTTAAAGAACATATGAGCCACACAAGATTAGGGCATACTGACAAGTCGGCGTTGGCGGAGCATAGCGTTACCAAGTGTCATCGCATCAACTTTGAAGAAACCCGGGTATTGGCGGCTATTCAGAACTACAGGCCTCGTCTTGTCCGGGAGGCGGTGGAAATTGAAAAGCACCCGGATAATTTCAACCGTGAAGATGGTTTGAAACTTAGTAGAACGTGGAAACCGACCATAGAGCGGCTCAAACGGGATTTGAACAGAGTGACGTCAATAGCTGGGCGGGAAGACAGTGCGCAGACGCCAGCTAACGAATAAAACTAACTGCACGACTGGTTTGGGTTGACACACACGGACGGGCTGGATTGAGTAGGTTTGTTCCGTGTGTGTACTCTTCTAGAGTTTTTATTCCTCTGAAGATGGACCGTGCAATCGGCCCGAAACGTCAGGACTTTTTTATCCATGGACGCGGCGAAACCCGACAGCCAAGTTTTAATAATGACTCCGGCCGCGAAAGCCTACGACAAGTCTTAACTTACGTCCTGGAGCTGTCGCAAACTACTTAGTACAATTGAGTCCCCACACATAACAAAGTTAGGTTTGAACTTTTAACTACGTTATTGTCATCCCCGTTAGCTTCGTTATAAATCTCCTTGACTCGATTTAGTTCGTTGAATTATATGTATATTATGCATACACACATTTTGGTGATAGCTCGTGTGTGTTTAGTATAGTCTACTTCGCATTCAAAAACCAAATTCTACTTTGCTTTATAAATAATTGCATAATCAAAAGGATGTCATTTATGCAGATAACACCCGGTCTAGTGACTTCCAACTAAATGTTTTGGGTGTCAGCGGACATGTTTTCAAAGCTTCTGATGTGGTAAACAAGTTAGAGACTTTAGTACCTAGTTAGTGGATTCAAGACATAAAACCAGGCGTAGGTGCATTCAACCATAAAATGATACATATTTCCCACCTCAGTTTGGAAGATGTAACCATTTTTGACCAAGGTTGTGTTTCAAGTATCGAGTGTTGTGTGACTGATGCTGGTTCTTGGTGTCAACGTGACAGGGCTACGTGACGGAACTCCTTCTCACCCTGGAGGCAGCCGTAGACTCGCTGGAGTCGGACTTCCGCCCCCTCGACTTCATGAAGGAGATCTTCAAGTCCACCCCCAACCTCAACAACAAGGACTCTGTGGGGGTGGTCGGGGGCAAGCGCAGCCCCGGTTGCGGCGGCTACCCCTGCAGCGCGGGACCCCTAGCGCAACACCTCAGTCAGGCTGGCCACACGCGCAGCACCAGCTACTCGGTGGCCTACTGCATGCGCAAGGCGTCCGGCTCACCTGCCACTGACAGTAAAGGTAATTACATGATGTGAAGCCTATACATGCGCAGCACCAGCTACTCGGTGGCCTACTGCATGCGCAAGGCGTCCGGCTCACCTGCCACTGACAGTAAAGGTAATTACATGATGTGAAGCCTATACATGCGCAGCACCAGCTACTCGGTGGCCTACTGCATGCGCAAGGCGTCCGGCTCACCTGCCACTGACAGTAAAGGTAATTACATGATGTGAAGCCTATACATGCGCAACACCTCAGTCAGGCTGGCCACACGCCCAGCACCAGCTACTCGGTGGCCTACTGCATGCGCAAGGCGTCCGGCTCACCTGCCACTGACAGTAAAGGTAATTACATGATGTGAAGCCTATACATGCGCAGCACCAGCTACTCGGTGGCCTACTGCATGCGCAAGGCGTCCGGCTCACCTGCCACCGACAGTAAAGGTAATTACATGATGTGAAGCCTATACATGCGCAGCACCAGCTACTCGGTGGCCTACTGCATGCGCAGGGCGTCCGGCTCACCTGCCACTGACAGTAAAGGTAATTACATGATGTGAAGCCTATACATGCGCAGCACCAGCTACTCGGTGGCCTACTGCATGCGCAAGGCGTCCGGCTCACCTGCCACCGACAGTAAAGGTAATTAATTACATGATGTGAAGCCTATACATGCGCAACACCTCAGTCAGGCTGGCCACATGCGCAGCACCAGCTACTCGGTGGCCTACTGCATGCGCAAGGCGTCTGGCTCACCTGCCACTGACAGTAAAGGTAATTACATGATGTGAAGCCTATACATGCGCAGCACCAGCTACTCGGTGGCCTACTGCATGCGCAAGGCGTCCGGCTCACCTGCCACCGACAGTAAAGGTAATTAATTACATGATGTGAAGCCTATACATGCGCAACACCTCAGTCAGGCTGGCCACATGCGCAGCACCAGCTACTCGGTGGCCTACTGCATGCGCAAGGCGTCCGGCTCACCTGCCACTGACAGTAAAGGTAATTACATGATGTGAAGCCTATACATGCGCAACACCTCAGTCAGGCTGGCCACACTCGCAGCACCAGCTACTCGGTGGCCTACTGCATGCGCAAGGCGTCCGGCTCACCTGCCACCGACAGTAAAGGTAATTACATGATGTGAAGCCTATACATGCGCAACACCAGCTACTCGGTGGCCTACTGCATGCGCAAGGCGTCCGGCTCACCTGCCACTGACAGTAAAGGTAATTACATGATGTGAAGCCTATACATGCGCAGCACCAGCTACTCGGTGGCCTACTGCATGCGCAAGGCGTCCGGCTCACCTGCCACCGACAGTAAAGGTAATTAATTACATGATGTGAAGCCTATACATGCGCAACACCTCAGTCAGGCTGGCCACACGCACAGCACCAGCTACTCGGTGGCCTACTGCATGCGCAAGGCGTCCGGCTCACCTGCCACTGACAGTAAAGGTAATTACATGATGTGAAGCCTATACATGCGCAACACCTCAGTCAGGCTGGCCACACGCCCAGCACCAGCTACTCGGTGGCCTACTGCATGCGCAAGGCGTCCGGCTCACCTGCCACTGACAGTAAAGGTAATTACATGATGTGAAGCCTATACATGCGCAACACCTCAGTCAGGCTGGCCACACGCAGCACCAGCTACTCGGTGGCCTACTGCATGCGCAAGGCGTCCGGCTCACCTGCCACTGACAGTAAAGGTAATAACATGATGTGAAGCCTATACATGCGCAACATCTCAGTCAGGCTGGCCACACGCGCAGCACCAGCTACTCGGTGGCCTACTGCATGCGCAAGGCGTCCGGCTCACCTGCCACTGACAGTAAAGGTAATTACATGATGTGAAGCCTATACATGCGCAGCACCAGCTACTCGGTGGCCTACTGCATGCGCAAGGCGTCCGGCTCACCTGCCACTGACAGTAAAGGTAATTACATGATGTGAAGCCTATACATGCGCAACACCTCAGTCAGGCTGGCCACACGCGCAGCACCAGCTACTCGGTGGCCTACTGCATGCGCAAGGCGTCCGGCTCACCTGCCACTGACAGTAAAGGTAATTACATGATGTGAAGCCTATACATGCGCAACACCTCAGTCAGGCTGGCCACACGCACAGCACCAGCTACTCGGTGGCCTACTGCATGCGCAAGGCGTCCGGCTCACCTGCCACTGACAGTAAAGGTAATTACATGATGTGAAGCCTATACATGCGCAACACCTCAGTCAGGCTGGCCACACGCAGCACCAGCTACTCGGTGGCCTACTGCATGCGCAAGGCGTCCGGCTCACCTGCCACTGACAGTAAAGGTAATTACATGATGTGAAGCCTATACATGCGCAACACCTCAGTCAGGCTGGCCACACGCACAGCACCAGCTACTCGGTGGCCTACTGCATGCGCAAGGCGTCCGGCTCACCTGCCACTGACAGTAAAGGTAATTACATGATGTGAAGCCTATACATGCGCAACACCTCAGTCAGGCTGGCCACACGCGCAGCACCAGCTACTCGGTGGCCTACTGCATGCGCAAGGCGTCCGGCTCACCTGCCACTGACAGTAAAGGTAATTACATGATGTGAAGCCTATACATGCGCAACACCTCAGTCAGGCTGGCCACACGCAGCACCAGCTACTCGGTGGCCTACTGCATGCGCAAGGCGTCCGGCTCACCTGCCACTGACAGTAAAGGTAATAACATGATGTGAAGCCTATACATGCGCAACATCTCAGTCAGGCTGGCCACACGCGCAGCACCAGCTACTCGGTGGCCTACTGCATGCGCAAGGCGTCCGGCTCACCTGCCACTGACAGTAAAGGTAATTACATGATGTGAAGCCTATACATGCGCAGCACCAGCTACTCGGTGGCCTACTGCATGCGCAAGGCGTCCGGCTCACCTGCCACTGACAGTAAAGGTAATTACATGATGTGAAGCCTATACATGCGCAACACCTCAGTCAGGCTGGCCACACGCACAGCACCAGCTACTCGGTGGCCTACTGCATGCGCAAGGCGTCCGGCTCACCTGCCACTGACAGTAAAGGTAATTACATGATGTGAAGCCTATACATGCGCAACACCTCAGTCAGGCTGGCCACACGCGCAGCACCAGCTACTCGGTGGCCTACTGCATGCGCAAGGCGTCAGGCTCACCTGCCACTGACAGTAAAGGTAATTACATGATGTGAAGCCTATACATGCGCAACACCTCAGTCAGGCTGGCCATACGCGCAGCACCAGCTACTCGGTGGCCTACTGCATGCGCAAGGCGTCCGGCTCACCTGCCACTGACAGTAAAGGTAATTACATGATGTGAAGCCTATACATGCGCAACACCTCAGTCAGGCTGGCCATACGCACAGCACCAGCTACTCGGTGGCCTACTGCATGCGCAAGGCATCCGGCTCACCTGCCACCGTCAGTAAAGGTAATTACATGATGTGAAGCCTATACATGGGCAACACCTCAGTCAGGCTGGCCACACGCGCAGCACCAGCTACTCGGTGGCCTACTGCATGCGCAAGGCGTCCGGCTCACCTGCCACCGACAGTAAAGGTAATTACATGATGTGAAGCCTATACATGCGCAACACCAGCTACTCGGTGGCCTACTGCATGCGCAAGGCGTCCGGCTCACCTGCCACTGACAGTAAAGGTAATTACATGATGTGAAGCCTATACATGCGCAACACCTCAGTCAGGCTGGCCATGCACACGCGCAGCACCAGCTACTCGGTGGCCTACTGCATGCGCAAGGCGTCCGGCTCACCTGCCACTGACAGTAAAGGTAATTACATGATGTGAAGCCTATACACGCGCAGCACCAGCTACTCGGTGGCCTACTGCATGCGCAAGGCGTCCGGCTCACCTGCCACTGACAGTAAAGGTAATTACATGATGTGAAGCCTATACATGCACAACACCTCAGTCAGGCTGGCCACACGCACAGCACCAGCTACTCGGTGGCCTACTGCATGCGCAAGGCGTCCGGCTCACCTGCCACTGACAGTAAAGGTAATTACATGATGTGAAGCCTATACATGGGCAACACCTCAGTCAGGCTGGCCACACGCGCAGCACCAGCTACTCGGTGGCCTACTGCATGCGCAAGGCGTCCGGCTCACCTGCCACCGACAGTAAAGGTAATTACATGATGTGAAGCCTATACATGCGCAACACCTCAGTCAGGCTGGCCATACGCGCAGCACCAGCTACTCGGTGGCCTACTGCATGCGCAAGGCGTCCGGCTCACCTGCCACTGACAGTAAAGGTAATTACATGATGTGAAGCCTATACATGCGCAACACCTCAGTCAGGCTGGCCATACGCACAGCACCAGCTACTCGGTGGCCTACTGCATGCGCAAGGCATCCGGCTCACCTGCCACCGTCAGTAAAGGTAATTACATGATGTGAAGCCTATACATGGGCAACACCTCAGTCAGGCTGGCCACACGCGCAGCACCAGCTACTCGGTGGCCTACTGCATGCGCAAGGCGTCCGGCTCACCTGCCACTGACAGTAAAGGTAATTACATGATGTGAAGCCTATACATGCGCAGCACCAGCTACTCGGTGGCCTACTGCATGCGCAAGGCGTCCGGCTCACCTGCCACTGACAGTAAAGGTAATTACATGATGTGAAGCCTATACATGCGCAACATCTCAGTCAGGCTGGCCACACGCGCAGCACCAGCTACTCGGTGGCCTACTGCATGCGCAAGGCGTCCGGCTCACCTGCCACTGACAGTAAAGGTAATTACATGATGTGAAGCCTATACATGCGCAACACCTCAGTCAGGCTGGCCACACGCACAGCACCAGCTACTCGGTGGCCTACTGCATGCGCAAGGCGTCCGGCTCACCTGCCACCGACAGTAAAGGTAATTACATGATGTGAAGCCTATACATGCGCAACACCTCAGTCAGGCTGGCCACACGCACAGCACCAGCTACTCGGTGGCCTACTGCATGCGCAAGGCGTCCGGCTCACCCGCCACTGACAGTAAAGGTAATTACATGATGTGAAGCCTATACATGCACAACATCTCAGTCAGGCTGGCCACACGCGCAGCACCAGCTACTCGGTGGCCTACTGCATGCGCAAGGCGTCCGGCTCACCTGCCACTGACAGTAAAGGTAATTACATGATGTGAAGCCTATACATGCGCAACACCTCAGTCAGGCTGGCCACACGCACAGCACCAGCTACTCGGTGGCCTACTGCATGCGCAAGGCGTCCGGCTCACCCGCCACTGACAGTAAAGGTAATTACATGATGTGAAGCCTATACATGCACAACATCTCAGTCAGGCTGGCCACACGCGCAGCACCAGCTACTCGGTGGCCTACTGCATGCGCAAGGCGTCCGGCTCACCTGCCACTGACAGTAAAGGTAATTACATGATGTGAAGCCTATACATGCGCAACACCTCAGTCAGGCTGGCCATGCACACGCACAGCACCAGCTACTCGGTGGCCTACTGCATGCGCAAGGCGTCCGGCTCACCTGCCACTGACAGTAAAGGTAATTACATGTTGTGAAGCCTATACATGCGCAACACCTCAGTCAGGCTGGCCACACGCACAGCACCAGCTACTCGGTGGCCTACTGCATGCGCAAGGCGTCCGGCTCACCTGCCACTGACAGTAAAGGTAATTACATGATGTGAAGCCTATACATGCGCAGCACCAGCTACTCGGTGGCCTACTGCATGCGCAAGGCGTCCGGCTCACCTGCCACTGACAGTAAAGGTAATTACATGATGTGAAGCCTATACATGCGCAACACCTCAGTCAGGCTGGCCACACGCGCAGCACCAGCTACTCGGTGGCCTACTGCATGCGCAAGGCGTCCGGCTCACCTGCCACTGACAGTAAAGGTAATTACATGTTGTGAAGCCTATACATGCGCAACACCTCAGTCAGGCTGGCCACACGCACAGCACCAGCTACTCGGTGGCCTACTGCATGCGCAAGGCGTCCGGCTCACCTGCCACTGACAGTAAAGGTAATTACATGATGTGAAGCCTATACATGCGCAGCACCAGCTACTCGGTGGCCTACTGCATGCGCAAGGCGTCCGGCTCACCTGCCACTGACAGTAAAGGTAATTACATGATGTGAAGCCTATACATGCGCAACACCTCAGTCAGGCTGGCCACACGCACAGCACCAGCTACTCGGTGGCCTACTGCATGCGCAAGGCGTCCGGCTCACCTGCCACTGACAGTAAAGGTAATTACATGATGTGAAGCCTATACATGCGCAACACCTCAGTCAGGCTGGCCACACGCTCAGCACCAGCTACTCGGTGGCCTACTGCATGCGCAAGGCGTCCGGCTCACCTGCCACTGACAGTAAAGGTAATTACATGATGTGAAGCCTATACATGCGCAACACCTCAGTCAGGCTGGCCACACGCTCAGCACCAGCTACTCGGTGGCCTACTGCATGCGCAAGGCGTCCGGCTCACCTGCCACTGACAGTAAAGGTAATTACATGATGTGAAGCCTATACATGCGCAACACCTCAGTCAGGCTGGCCACACGCACAGCACCAGCTACTCGGTGGCCTACTGCATGCGCAAGGCGTCCGGCTCACCTGCCACTGACAGTAAAGGTAATTACATGATGTGAAGCCTATACATGCGCAGCACCTCAGTCAGGCTGGCGAACGCGCAGCACCAGCTACTCGGTGGCCTACTGCATGCGCAAGGCGTCCGGCTCACCTGCCACTGACAGTAAAGGTAATTACATGATGTGAAGCCTATACATGCGCAACACCTCAGTCAGGCTGGCGAACGCGCAGCACCAGCTACTCGGTGGCCTACTGCATGCGCAAGGCGTCCGGCTCACCTGCCACTGACAGTAAAGGTAATTACATGATGTGAAGCCTATACATGCGCAGCACCAGCTACTCGGTGGCCTACTGCATGCGCAAGGCGTCCGGCTCACCTGCCACTGACAGTAAAGGTAATTACATGATGTGAAGCCTATACATGCGCAGCACCAGCTACTCGGTGGCCTACTGCATGCGCAAGGCGTCCGGCTCACCTGCCACTGACAGTAAAGGTAATTACATGATGTGAAGCCTATACATGCGCAACACCTCAAGTCAGGCTGGCCACACGCGCAGCACCAGCTACTCGGTGGCCTACTGCATGCGCAAGGCGTCCGGCTCACCTGCCACCGACAGTAAAGGTAATTACATGATGTGAAGCCTATACATGCGCAACACCTCAGTCAGGCTGGCCACACGCACAGCACCAGCTACTCGGGGGCCTACTGCATGCGCAAGGCGTCCGGCTCACCTGCCACTGACAGTAAAGGTAATTACATGATGTGAAGCCTATACATGCGCAGCACCAGCTACTCGGTGGCCTACTGCATGCGCAAGGCGTCCGGCTCACCTGCCACTGACAGTAAAGGTAATTACATGATGTGAAGCCTATACATGCGCAGCACCAGCTACTCGGTGGCCTACTGCATGCGCAAGGCGTCCGGCTCACCTGCCACCGACAGTAAAGGTAATTACATGATGTGAAGCCTATACATACGCAACATCTCAGTCAGGCTGGCCACACGCGCAGCACCAGCTACTCGGTGGCCTACTGCATGCGCAAGGCGTCCGGCTCACCTGCCACTGACAGTAAAGGTAATTACATGATGTGAAGCCTATACATGCACAACACCTCAGTCAGGCTGGCCACACGCGCAGCACCAGCTACTCGGTGGCCTACTGCATGCGCAAGGCGTCTGGCTCACCTGCCACCGACAGTAAAGGTAATTACATGATGTGAAGCCTATACATGTGCAGCACCAGCTACTCGGTGGCCTACTGCATGCGCAAGGCGTCCGGCTCACCTGCCACCGACAGTAAAGGTAATTACATGATGTGAAGCCTATACATGCGCAACACCTCAGTCAGGCTGGCCACACGCCCAGCACCAGCTACTCGGTGGCCTACTGCATGCGCAAGGCGTCCGGCTCACCTGCCACTGACAGTAAAGGTAATTACATGATGTGAAGCCTATACATGCGCAACACCAGCTACTCGGTGGCCTACTGCATGCGCAAGGCGTCCGGCTCACCTGCCACTGACAGTAAAGGTAATTACATGATGTGAAGCCTATACATGCGCAACACCTCAGTCAGGCTGGCCATGCACACGCGCAGCACCAGCTACTCGGTGGCCTACTGCATGCGCAAGGCGTCCGGCTCACCTGCCACCGACAGTAAAGGTAATTACATGTTGTGAAGCCTATACATGCGCAACACCTCAGTCAGGCTGGCCACACGCGCAGCACCAGCTACTCGGTGGCCTACTGCATGCGCAAGGCGTCCGGCTCACCTGCCACTGACAGTAAAGGTAATTACATGATGTGAAGCATATACATGCGCAACACCTCAGTCAGGCTGGCCACACGCACAGCACCAGCTACTCGGTGGCCTACTGCATGCGCAAGGCGTCCGGCTCACCTGCCACCGACAGTAAAGGTAATTACATGATGTGAAGCCTATACATGCGCAACACCTCAGTCAGGCTGGCCGTGCACACGCACAGCACCAGCTACTCGGTGGCCTACTGCATGCGCAAGGCGTCCGGCTCACCTGCCACCGACAGTAAAGGTAATTACATGATGTGAAGCCTATACATGCGCAACACCTCAGTCAGGCTGGCCACACGCACAGCACCAGCTACTCGGTGGCCTACTGCATGCGCAAGGCTCACCTGCCACTGACAGTAAAGGTAATTACATGATGTGAAGCCTATACATGCGCAGCACCAGCTACTCGGTGGCCTACTGCATGCGCAAGGCTCACCTGCCACCGACAGTAAAGGTAATTACATGATGTGAAGCCTATACATGCGCAACACCTCAGTCAGGCTGGCCACACGCGCAGCACCAGCTACTCGGTGGCCTACTGCATGCGCAAGGCGTCCGGCTCACCTGCCACTGACAGTAAAGGTAATTACATGATGTGAAGCCTATACATGCGCAACACCTCAGTCAGGCTGGCCACACGCACAGCACCAGCTACTCGGTGGCCTACTGCATGCGCAAGGCGTCCGGCTCACCTGCCACTGACAGTAAAGGTAATTACATGATGTGAAGCCTATACATGCGCAACACCTCAGTCAGGCTGGCCACACGCACAGCACCAGCTACTCGGTGGCCTACTGCATGCGCAAGGCGTCCGGCTCACCTGCCACTGACAGTAAAGGTAATTACATGATGTGAAGCCTATACATGCGCAACACCTCAGTCAGGCTGGCCACACGCACAGCACCAGCTACTCGGTGGCCTACTGCATGCGCAAGGCGTCCGGCTCACCTGCCACTGACAGTAAAGGTAATTACATGATGTGAAGCCTATTTGAAGCCTAGATAAAGCCTATAGGTTATCGTTTTACCACCGAATAATCTGGAACATGCAATTGATTAAGTTGGTTTCTTAGTATTCATAATTGAATTTATTATTTATGTATATAGACCTATAGTAAAAGTAGGTAGGTTGTTGTAAGTTGATCATTATACTATATTAATGTTACAGTAATTTTACAAAGGTACTATTAGCACCCTCTGGGAATTTGTATATAGGTATTTACTTTTTATCAGATCCTGTGTATAGGCTTACATTGCTTTCCGTGCAACGGGCAAGGCTGAATCATACACTAATATTTGCCCTTAGACTAAGGGGTAATTTGTTATCTTTTTACAAAAAAAGTATATGTATAACCTCAGACCATAATGTTGACGTATGTATTTTGTTTGAGCATAACATTTGAACAAATATTGTTAGGCTATAAACATAGGCACCAGAGTTGTGATAAACACCACAAAATGCTCTTTTGAGATTTATGTAATTTTTTTTTTTTTTACAATTTTACCACTTTTTGTTTCATTTATTTATTTGTTGTCTATCCTAGTTAGTTTTTAAAACTGTGATTGTACATATTATATTATTGCAGTAATTACTGTACTGTGAATACTTAGCAGTATTTGTACATCTCTGTATAGTTGTAGACATGATGCGTGGGGAACTGGAGGCTCGGTCCGGCTGCAGCCTCAACAAGTACTCGACCAATCTGTCGCGCTCTCGCTCGGCCCAGTCGCTGAAGCTGCTCGGAGACTCGGCCACGCAGGACGACAAGATGACGATACTCGCCCAGCTGTTCTGGCTGTCGGTCTCTCTGCTGGAGAGCGACTACGAGCACGAGTTCCTGTTGGCGCTGAGGCTTCTGGGTAGAGTGCTGCATCGGCTGCCACTCGACCGGCCGGACGCTAGGGACAAGGTGGACAAGCTACAGACACAGCTCAAGTGGACCGGCTTCCCGGGCGTACACGCACTCCTGCTCAAGGTACGTCTATGTGGCGCTAAGATCGATTCAATTGTGCAAATTACACTAAAAAAAAAAAACATTTTAATTTTGGAATGTAAAAAATGCATACAGTAGTCCCTCGTTAATACAAACAAGGTTAATTTAAAATTATGTATAATTCAAACTATTGATGGAGTTCCAGCAGAAGATTTAGGTATGGTGCATAGTGTTAATGTTCTTTTAATTCAAAATTTTGGAATTCAAATTGGAGTTTTTAGAGTCCCTTGAAATTTGAATTAAAGGAGGATGACCGTAGTGTGTAGGCCTATTTCTTGTAACTCCAATAGACATCCAATAAACAAACAATAACAGAAAAGTAAGGTCATGAAGTAAATAATAGTGCAGAATTTCTTGCATGTTACACATACTTTTAGGGTCAAGAAAATAGGTATGGTAATTATAACATTTTTTAAATAGTAAAACAATGAAAAACAAAATAAACAAACTGATCAGCTTCTATATTTAAAAAACATTCAAATATAAAGGTTGAATGCCTTTTAAAAAATCGGTTTTCAAAATTTGTTACAAGTCTAAATTTACATTGAAAACTTTGCTTTACAAAACTAAAATATTCCCATTGTTGCTTCCAGGGCTGCACAAGTCCCAACACGTACGAGCCTGTGGTCACGCTTCTGTCTCAGTTCACACCACTACTGGATCTACCAGTGGTGGACCCTAGTCAAAGTCTAGCCTTCCCGATGAACGTTGTTGCTCTCTTGCCTTATATGTTGTTAAATTATGAAGATGCCAACGAATTGTGCATACGGAGTGCAGAAAATATCGCACAGGTAAGCACAAAATATCTCATTCATTAAATCGTACTATGAAATATGAATGTGCATGAAATATTCCTCATAGTAAACACAATAGTCCTTACATTTATACGTAATTTTATTTGGTGTATTTAATGAATGTGTGTGAACGTTTTTAGTGAATGTGAGTGTGAATGTGTGAATAAAGTTCACCTTTATTAAGTATTTTTAATTATCAAGGGTAATCTAAGGTCGTTATCCTAATTTTCGATACTTGAAATTTCGAGACAGTCTAGGAGCAGGTCAAGCAAGTTTCGAGAGGAAACCTTTGCTACATTCTATTTTTTTGTAGCTTGCAAAACATTACTTTTGTAACCTTATACATAGGCAAATTGTATAAAATTTCATCCTCTGTACAGTTAAAATTTTTTGAACACAGAAAATGTTATAAAGGTGTTTTCGTGTACTTTCAGGCCAGCACGGAGAAGAGCAAGAAACTGGAGAACCTCGGTACAGTGATGACTCTGTACAGTCGACGTACCTTCAGCAAGGAGAGCTTCCAGTGGACCAAGTGTGTTGTCAAGTACTTGTACGACACGTACGCACATCTCAGCCTGAACATGCTTGCCTTCCTAGTCGAGGTGAGCAAACAACTCGTGTGACGCTCTAATGACAGAAATACTATAACATTCTTTTGTGATTATAATTTTGAAAGAGAATCCCATATCTTCTAATTATGTATATCATTGAGATTGAAATTTGTAACAGAGAAATAACTAGTGGTCAAAGTTGCTTGCTCGAAACTAGAGCCAAGAAAAGAGGATGATTTTAATTGTTTATTATTTGTACTAACACTTTGGTGGTAGTGCCGGTTCAAAGGTAGTTTTTGATTCTGTGTTGAAGGGCACAGAACTATGCTATGTGATAATTCAATACATTATAAATATTTTCAATTGGATTTACTCTTATTAATTTTCAGTTGGATTACTTTTTTAAAATTTATTTTGCTATTCTATGTTTGATTCACATACTCTGTCTCTAACACCAAGTGGCTGTCGTATGGAACAAAGCCATTTACCGAGATTGTTTTCAGGTCCTGGAGAAGGGGCCGGCAGTGATCCAGCTATCCGTACTCAGTATTATTCATTGCGTCCTGCACTACTTTGACCTTGCGTCTGCCGCTGCCCAGCCAATCAACGCTGACTTGCTTCGAGTCATCGCCAAGTACATTGAGGTAACATATTATATTGACCCTGTGACTGGATTTAACGGTACTAGACTAGAGCTATAATAGCGTGTTTTTGTTATTATGTTATATATGTTTAAAGGAAATGTTTACTTGAAATGTAATCCTAAATTGAGAGCTTCGTGTTTGATGAATTGGCCCTGTCATCTGTAATAATTGTGGGTAAATATGTTAAGTGTACCAAAAATGCTAACCTGAATGATAATCATTTGTTTTTATTCCTTCTGCAGGGACCCCACTACAAAGAAGCACTGAAGATCTTGAAGCTGGTTGTCACGAGATCTTCCACCCTTGTTGCTCCCCCCACCTCACTTCACCACCCCTCATGGGACTCGTGCTCCCCTTCCCCCCACCCATCGTTCACAGAGAGTGAGATATTCGCCAAGAAAGAGCTTCCAGGTAACGTTTGTTCAATGTGTTACCTTACCTCACTCATGGCTTACTGATGATATGTGAACAGATACAACTTAATATGAAACGTACTGTCAGGGGCGTGTCCAGGGTTTTCGTTCGGGGGGTGTCAATTCTACCTGTAAGGGAATGACAAGAAGACTTGCTCCTCAATAGAAACTGGGTTTTCAGCTGCTTCATATGTTTGATTTGGAGACATTAGATGCAAGATAAAAAAAGATTTGTATAAAGGGTACTACAATTATTAATGTTATGATATGAATAACTAATATTGAACATTGTCTTGCTAAAATTTCCTTTGGAAATCAAACACTCTGATCTCCCTCTTGCTACGCCCCCATATACTGTCTATATAGGCTACTAAAAAATATAAAGCTGAAAGAAGTTAGGCCTACTCTAAAATGAAAGAATCCCTTGATCAAATTTAACAGATTACTCAACAGAAATTTAAAATATTTTTAATTGTTTAATATTTTAGACATTTTATTATATATTTTGTAACAGGTCATGTTTTATAACTATTAGGGATGTCAACGATAATCGTATATCGATAAATATCGATAATATCGATTATCGATAATATCGCGATATGGCTGGTCATATCGCGATAATCGTACGATATGTAATTCTGTGCGATATGCCGATAATCGGCAATGACTTGATATTATATTTGAATTTGTGTGCCCGTCGAGCGCCCTCATAGCTTTAGCTTTACCTTTCAGTAAATAATATACTTCGGGCGGTCCGCCATCAAAGGGCTTACACAGCCGCGCAAGATCGCTTTACGACACTACCCTAACCTTCCCCCCCCCCCCCGACCCAACCCATCAACCCGCCGACCGTGCCAGCGCCCGCCCGTCTGACCGGGCCCATTATCCCTAGCACGTGCGTATTGTGTCGTTCTCAGTTGCCGAGCGATGTGTTTTGACAGGCCCTGCTGTAGAAGCTTCGTTGGCCGTGACGCGTGATCGCGGTGAGGCCGGTCGGCCGCTAGACCGGCCGGCTCGGACGAATTGAACCCCCCCCCCCCCTCCCCTTCCACTCATCAGCCAGCGCCAACAACGCTCGGAGCGCACAAGCCACTCTTGCGCTTCATTACGCTCGAAAATAAGTCGATGACGATAAGACAAACTTTAAAAAAGTATTGAATACTCAATGTACCCATACCTATTGACTATATAGGCCCATAATAGGCCTATTATCGTGACGATATTCCCGATATTAATTTAAATATGCAATATCGCCGCGATATTTTTTGATGGCGATATTATCACGATATATCGCGATTTTTTAAAAAAAAATTTGCGATTATCGATATGGAATTTCATATCGTTTGACATCCCTAATAACTATATATATATATGATGATCACATAAAGGTGTGTGCCTAATAATGTCTCCCTTATCAGGTCGCACGATGGACTTCACATTCGACTTATCTCAGACGCCCGTGATTGGCCGACGCTACTTGGTGCGCGGAGAAGAGAAACTGCCCCAGATAGCGCCCTCGTCCCCGCGAAGGTCGGCCTCTCTGTCGCCTGCTGACAACGCTATCGTCGCCGGCTGGAAGCGACCTTGGATGTCGCAAGTAAGAAACATATACGTATCTTGTTCCAGTTTACAGATGTACTATTTTGTTTTCTATCTCCACGATGTGTTAATTCCTATGTCAATAATGCTGATGGAATATTTTATTTGTTACTAATTGATTTTCTACATCATTTTTTTAGCATTCAAATAGTGAAGAGCTATGTTATTGCACTTCTAATCTTTGTCTTTTATCAATTCAATTGTTCAGCAATTGACAGCTTAGTATCACTTTATTATTGTAGTTAATTTTCTTGCGACCGGAATGCACACAAACTCAGAATGCTCTGTTTTTAGTGCCCTTAATGCAGGTTCCACCAAACTTTAATTTAGAGATTCACTCTTAATCAAAGATCAGGTAGTGAAAATATAATGATATTTGTGATCAACTAATCTGCATTTATAATAGTTTGGAAAAACTGGGGCTACCATTATACTTAACATTGTGTGAATGTTGCATTTCCAGGGTCGAGTGCGCGAATGTCTCGTGAACCTTTTGACAACGTGTGGCCAAAGAGTCGGTCTTCCCAAGAGTCCATCAGTAAGTATCGCATTTTGGTTGAAAAGTCGCCCACGACAACCATCTTGCCTCTTGTTAATGTACAGTAGTGCATGTATTGATCAACTGACCCTCTTAAACAATCGTTGCCTGAAACTCATCGTAGTCTAACTCTAATATGGCTGTTACCCACCCCGCAAACACTCACAAGTTGTATGCAACTCATGCAACTACCAATTTGCGATTGGAAGTAAAAACAATATTTTACTAGTGCATTAGAGTATAGAGTTTATCTTTATATTCACTAATACATTTTGAATGCTTTATTTTGAGCAGTTTCTTAAGTAGGTATTTTTGCTATTTACTATTTATAAGGATTTTACAATATTTATTATTTATAAAATCATGTAAATGTTTTAAAATATAGTTAGGTATAACTTTTATGAATTTGGAAAATTTTACATTTTACAGGTTACATAACATCTAAATTAACTGATTCGTTTACTTTATATAGAAGAGTTAGCAGTTTCCTGATACAATATTCCGACAATGCTTGGAACCTTGAATGAGAAGTTATTACTAGGTGGATATGATTCTCAAATGAACCTGGTATATGTGGTACCAGTTAGGCCTATTTAAAATAAGTAGTAATGTATTATTAGGTACATGTATTTAATAGATCTAGTTTCAGTACATGTTTTAGTACTTTCTGTAGTGAGTAATCTTAATTCATTCAATATGTATATGTATCATAATTATTGATTTTCCATCTTAGTGTTGGAATTTAACAAATCTTTTTGGTATGATTTCAGTATTGGTAAATTTTCTTTCAAGATTTCTTCCACAACAGGTTTACCAAAAATCAATGTAATCCTGTAGAACCGTTGATTTGAAATGAGAGATATAATTTATTTGTAGCATATAGATGAATAGAATGTTGCTCGATATTTTGTTGTGATGATTGTTGGGGTTTTGGGTGGATTGGATTGCTTTAGCCAATAGAGTATTTTTAATGTTGGATCTTTCTTTGTTTGTTTGCATATTCTGATGGTGGTTGACTCCTGTCTCTCTTATCTAGGACGGTTTTATTAACACAATTACTAAGGTAACACCATTACACCGTAACACAATCAATAGATACTAATCACAGAAGTATAGTACTACTAATGTAACACACTGTCTTTAGATATCTGTTCAAAATGTTGGTCCAATTCAGCTGTATGAGCGTACCACCACCGTCTTCTGGCGAATAGAAGCATGACTCATCATTTTGTTTGATGTTTATACTATTAGGCCTAAGGTTTTATATTTATGCTTTTAAACATTTTGTAATTTCTCGTTTATTGTACAGTATATGAATGAGCATCTCATTGAAATCTTTAACACTTTGGGTGCTGGACGTTTTAGACAGGTCCTTCCCCTGGTGCTGGGGGTTTTTGCCACTTTTCTCGATATTGTACCGAAGGAAGTATCAAAGGTATGTATGTGGGAGTTATACCTAAAAAAAAGCTTGACTCTTGATCTTCAAAACGATTTTTTTTTTTTTTTTTTTATTTTCATACGAATAAGTCATAATTTTGTAAAAAAGTGACGATTTTGGATTTTAGAAAAATAAAAAATAAAAAATTACAAAAATTTTTTTTTTTAATTTTTTTTATTGACTTATTTTGAAGCTAGAACATTTTCACTCTGTACTGATAGTAATAATAAAATAATAACAATAAAATAATAAAACGCCCACTAAAAGCCATTTACACTATTCACGCAAACATCTAGAAATTTTGGCGCCAACAGAAAATAAAAGCGGCTGCCTATGCCATCCAACGGTAAACAACAGTACCAATGTTCTCGCAAAATCCGAGCGGCGTAGAAAAACGTCGGCAGTCACTAGAAGGTTTGATATATGCCCGACGTAATAATACGCCGCCCGCCAACCTGGCACGACATCGCGCGACGTAATATTACGCCGGCCGCACGCTAAGTGTTAAGGGCTCGTGTTTTCTTTGTGCTTGTCTACTTGTTTGTTTCTATGCACTCGCACATGGGAAACTTGAGCTTTATCGTGTCTGAGTCGAGTCGAGTCATATTCAAGAAGATACGTCTTAAAAGTTAAATCCAACAATACAATATCTTCCGTCTATCCATTTAATTTCTTGCTCTTTGGTGTGGTTGTTGATCTGCCTTCTTTATAATAGAAAGGACTAAATACTTAGTAATAAATAATTTTGATTCGACACTAATGATTTTGCTTCAAGTAAATTGAGAAACAGGAAATCAATGCATGGGCTTCTCCGAATGCTCCAATAAATTGTGGAACTGACTTTTCATAGTGACTCAACTCAACTTTACGTTTAAATTTGGTTTTCTTATATGTTACCAAGTAAGTAATGTTCTGATGCTCTGTGCAAAAACCATATGTACTCGTATAGCTGTGCGCACCTTGTTTTCACTTTCCCTGGATTAGTTCTTTCACATGTGGTGTTTTACTTGTTTTCCAGAGGAAAAATGTCCTTGCATTAGAATATCTCTGTGTAACGCTATTTTGCATCAAATCAGTTCAGCATTATTTTCCCGTGCTAATACACGTATTGCTTTGTTATGTCGTCTGTGCGCATAACTACTACTCACTATAAACATACACGTACACGTACGTACACTAGATAATACACCAACATATCTTTGAATTTTGTTAATTTTGTGACTCGTACACATCAAATAGCGTCGCTCATAAACCGTTTGAGGCATTTTATTGATTTTGGTATTTATTCTTTAGCATCATCAGTGCATAAATCCTTGTTTCA
The DNA here is from genome assembly GCA_945910005.1 of Isoperla grammatica. NCBI lineage: Eukaryota > Metazoa > Arthropoda > Insecta > Plecoptera > Perlodidae > Isoperla > Isoperla grammatica. Next base: position 32,053,106 of record OX246739.1, read on the forward strand.
TTTTAATAGTTGTAAACTTGTAATAAACACAATTTTACTGACTTCTACTTAAGTACTAAAGTCTAAAATCAAATATAACTACATACATATTGAATTGTGCTATAAAGTCCATGTACCATGAGTTTGTGTTATTGTGTTGGTAACTGCGGTGAATAGTGCGGTTCTCATGTTTTTCACACTGGATTATCCTAGCAGTGATGTGTGTGATGTATTTCTGCATCAACACTGTACAAGGAGAGCTTTGCAATGTGCAGTTAAGTTGTGTGTTACTTGTCTCTATAGTAGTAGTATTTTTATTTACCAAAATGAGCTTTTGCACTTAACAATGGCAAGTAGCTACAATACACTTGTGATATGATTATGAACACATGAAAATAAAAGAATAAGACAATGAAAGTTCATTGAAAAAGTTACTTCATAGATTCAGATAGTTCAATGTGTATAAACAATACAGTAGAAAGTATAAGCTAAGCTCTAATCACAGCTGCTGGTGGTGGTGGGTAGTGGGTGGTGGTTCATAAACTCGTATAGGTAAGCCAAAATCCAGAATTCAGCAATCGGTATCACTCAATGAAGTTGTCCAATGTATTCTAAAAAGAAAGTAATACTAATAAAAGTTCTAAGAAAATATTTGTGCCAGAAATCAAAGATGGCTCTTTCTTTAGTTCCAAAGGCCATCGTTGATTTGTGCACAAGACCGTATTGACTTATCATCACATACTACATATTGAAAGAAATCAGTCAGAAAGTGCTTGTTGAATTCTGAAAGTTGGCTACATATTGGTCTTCCACCTTTACAAACATGGCTTAGATTTCAAGAAATGTGACAAACACTGCCATGAAGACAGATCGTAGCGATACGCATTGTATTTGCAGCTGTTTATGTTATGGTACTGGAGAATGTTTAAGGAACAGTGAAGTTTTAACTAACTATGTAAGCCCTACTTCATTGTTTATTAAAGTATGTTGTTACTTGTTATGTGAAGTTAAGGAGGTACTCCCATTATTATTATTGCTTATTATTAGAGATACGTGAAAATAGTGTTTTGTGTATAGATGCTACAAAGCGCTATTTTTCAGTAGAAACTAAGGTTTTTCTGTTCCAATTTTATTATATTTAACATAGTAATTATACTTTGTTTATGATAAATGCAATTTGGTTGATTTTAATTGTAATAGTATGACATGATTTCAAAATAAAAATTTGAGAAAACTTCATTCTCAAGTTTTTTAATCTTGGCAAAAAAAATAGATGCTACAAAACGCTATAAAATGACAATTGAAAATGCTATTTTCACGTATCACTACTTATTATATTTGTCCCCCCATTTACAGTTTTTTCAACGCTTTTACTATTGTTTCATTGTAAATTGTAGGCCTACAGTTTTATTTATTCTACTCCTTTGTAGGTCAGTTTTATAAGCTGAATAAGATAGACATTATATAAATATAAATAAATAGCACTTCTCTGTGTGTGAAGTTTAATATCTAGATTTACCCATAATTTAAACAACTAATCAATAAATTAAAACTTATCACTGAAATTAGAAATATTTGTACAGAAAAGATTGTACACTACAGAGAGAAGTGCATTTCTTAATTTAAAGCCAAGTTACAGGTATAACATGAAGATACTGTCACATATTTCTAAGACATCCTATATATATTAATAACTAAGTTCAGAGACAGCTAGGACTTTGAGTCACCTGGTATTGAAATATGCATAAACACGAGTTAATGGCAATGTTTAGCGTTTCTGTTTTTGTAGCTTGATCACGCACTGCTCGCTCAAGGGATCGCATGATTTTGCATGATACCTTGTATGGTTGCATGTTTCAGTTTGTTTCTTTATCTGTCACAAGCAAATTATGGAGACGAAGGAAATGCAAAGTATGTACAACTCTCCCCATAGTGTACTGTATCGTATCCTGTCTCAATTCGTAGTCCTCTCCACAATCTTCACTACGCTTACTATTCAAATGATTGTGAAATTAACAATTTTAATAATCCTCGAAATGTTATACTAATACACAAGTATGTAATGTAGAATTTATTTTTTATTATTTTTAGTGAAATTCAGTATCCCTCATAGTAAATCTCAAATACGTGTGTTACTTTCATTGATGTAGCAAATTTAGTTTCATATTATTCACTTGCTTAGAAAATGATCCTTTTATTTTCCCACCAATTGTCTTTCCTTTTTCTTTAGTATTTAAAGTTAACTAGTTTTGGGTTTGTAGTTTCAAAAATGTAGCAAAGTCCAAATATACTGGCAATACCTTTATTCGTGTGTACTGTGGCAAATCTTTTAGGAATTGCTTCTTAAAGTAGACCTTATTAGTTATTATAATAGTTTTTTGTATTTTGTATACATATACAGATCAAGGTAGGGAAGTTGGCTTTACTGTAATTATTTAATAGCAGGCCTATCTCAAATCTGGGAATCTCATTTAATTACATAAACTTTTGTGTAATATTTCCTCTCATTTCCTTGCAATGAAATAAGCTATTTATTCTCTTTAAATTGTATTTACAATTGTTTTGATACCTTGTTTAAAGTCCCAGCAACCTATGGCTGTTGAAGGGTCATCGCTCATTTTATTATCATCTGTTAAGTGCTTATCAGATCGCCATAACATCCCTAAAGATATTCTAGACCAAAAAAATCTTTGTAAAATATGGCTATCTCACATTTTGCTGCCATTTTGTTTCAGAAACATATTTTGTAGTAACTATGGTGTAACTTTGTAACTTTTCAAACGATTTTGTCACAAAACGATACACCTTCAATCCACATCGAGGCTTGTGGATGGTCCAAATTTCAACTTGATCGGACTTTCCGTTCGACCGCTATCGACAGACATAGAAACAAAAAAAACAAAAACAACGAAGTGCCATAAAGATCTAATGGAGATGCTCGCTTAATTATTTAGGCCTATATAGCTTTAATCATACCATTTTTTTTTTATAGCAAATCTTGTATGGTTTTTCTTTCTCTTTGCTCGGTGTTTGTTTCTTACCGAGACTCGTTGATAAAGCTGACCGAGTGTTGTGCCCCCCGCAGGTGATCTTCAGCCAGAGTTCCGACCTGATGGAGCGCCAGTCGAGCATGGCCTCGTCCACAGAGGAAGTCTCGGGTAACAACGATCTCTCGGGAGGTTCTCGACGAGACGAGGGAGCTGCCGACCAGTTCGGAGTCTTCAAGGACTTCGACTTCCTCGAGTACGAGAGCGAGAGCGTGGAGGTCAGTTCATTCAAACATCCATTATTCATTTCATGTGTCGCCGTCTTTGTTGACAAAGTGTGATCACAGGTTTTAGATTTGCTTAATTAAATGGGAAATATAATATGTTGACGCTTTCTCATCTCTTTGTTGTCTGATTGTACTGAGATAAATTGACATGATTTTGCACGTAAAAATATTTAGGTGTAGGCTAAGTGGTGGTTCAGAAACACATCATAAAGTCTTGAAATTCAACTTCAACGTGAAATCAGTTGGTGAGTCGGGACATAATTTGTCTATTCTATTTTATTTATTTTGATGTAACGAAACACTGTTGTTTTCAGGGTGAAAGTACGGACAACTTTAACTGGGGAGTAAGACGCCGGCCTCTTAGCGATGGGGAGGCAGAAGGGGAGGCAAGTCTACGCCAACTAGAGGAGAGCTTCAGTGAGAAGACACCAGTTCTGAGCAAGAGAACGGTACGTTAAACTCCGTTGACAAATGTTACATTTTCATCTTAAAATGAGTGTGTCATCTGCAGTACCCAAGTTATATGTATTGCATGATTTATTATTAACGTATCATTTTTATTGTTGTCTCAAACATTAGAGTTAATAATAAGGAAACCTGCTTCATAGTGTCGAGAGAGTATCCTAAACGAGAGTGTTAAGTAAGCAAGAATGAAATCAGCATTCACTTATGGTAGATAGGCTATATTTAGGCAGATAATTAGTGGCAAACCAACCAAAACATAATAATTAGTAATTATATTTAAAGCAGAGCATCCTGCTAGATTTGTAGACATGTTTCTTATTTCACTGAATGTTCATAAGTTATTCTTTACCACAGTTCGGTTCATGATCCACGGGTTGAAACATCAGGACATAGTCAGACCATCATTTACATAACAACTAGGGATGGGCGAACGTTCGAAATTCCGAACCCGAACCGAACTTTTTTAGAAGTTCGGTTCGGTTCGAGTTCGAAATTTAAGGTTCGAGTTCGTGTTTGATCAAAATACCGAACTTTGATCGAACTTCATCTTCAAATTTGACGTAAATGATGTTTCCGCAAAACATTCACGTAAAACACAGCAAACGATGAACGCCATATTGAATATCAATCACAGCTGACTAGTGACTTTGCAGTGCCTTGAAAATGTACGTAGTCCCGTGTAGCGGGCTGTGCGTGGCTGTGATTGGCCAGATCAGCCATTTTCGCACGGCTTGTGGTCGAGTGTTTTAGTACATTGGATCTCCGCAAGGTCGCGCGAGCGTGCACAAGCCGATAACAGTGTTGTCCTGCTAGATCGACTTCGTTTTCACTTTTCGACTAATCGAGTTTCGACTTTCAAGTACGCCTCCAAAAGTTCGGTTCGAGTTCGAAGTTCGAAACTTTTTTTGTTTGGAAGTTCGAGTTCGGTTCGAAACCAAAAAACCAAGGTTCGCCCATCCCTAATAACAACACATAATGGTTTTAAATTCTTTGTATGCATTATGTAGTTTTCTAATTGTTGTATTTAGTACGGTATGCTTGACACTTGTGGCCACCCAGTGTGTGCTGGACAGCAGCCAATAAACTATTTTTCTCTTTACCGCACTTGTTACGTGACAGTATTGGATGTTAACCTGTTTCAGCGGGGTATGGCGGAGGAATCTTCCGATGACGAGGTGGGGTCCGAGTCCCCGCTAGACGACATGGCTGCCGCACCAGAGTTCGGGGGCAACTCTGCGGGGACCAGCGGGGTCTACCCCCCGTCTTCGCTCGGCCTCCGAGAGCACCGCACGCGACATGACTCGGGCACCAGGTAGGCTGTTAGATCTCTTAGAACGTCTCCAACTATTCACGCGTTACAGAGAGGGACAATTATATGACTTTGCTATACCTTATTTTATATTTAGCAAACCATAAAGAAAGATACAATGTTGTTTGGGGAGAAATGAGTATTTGAAGGTATAATTGACATTAATCAAAAAGTAGAAACATCATATCTCATAATTTGACCACAATTTGTGACATAAGTGTCCTGAAATTGGATTCATAGTGCAATAATGGTAGGATGATACTTAATACCAAGTCAAGGGTAGTTTTCTCACATAGGTTTGCAATTTTGGAGTTTTATATGGAAAAAAGCATTACAAGTTTGGGGAAGAAGGGATACTGTTATTTTTTTATTTTAACTTAGCTTATGTTACTTTATTGCACTGACACAAAATTGTTACGGAAAGAAATGTTTCAGCAGGGTTCTAATGTACGGTACGTGACATAAGTAAACCATGGGTTAGGCCAAACATATATTCACTATTTACTCTCATAACTCTTCCCACTTATTTCTTATCCAATACAATTACTGATTGTGATCATTATTTCTCATGAACATTGAACATAATATGCTGCCTATAGATTCGTTAATTATTTTGAGCCAAAAAGTAATAGATTTACGATTTACCGCAGAAGAGTGGTTATAGTTAGATAGTAAAAACATCTTCCATCCAACCCTTGACAAGTGATACATCACATCGCTAACTCGTTCGTTTGTGACTTCCAGCGGTTCGAGTGCCGGCGACCTTGGTGACGTGACCCCGTGCAACGCGTCACCCAACATGTCCGCCATTATGACATTCCGACCAATCGCACGCGACGATTCAGAGGAGGCTTGGAGGCCCCAGATCCAGGCGCTTCTCAACCGAGTCCACACCTCTCCCATGGAACTCTTCCAGCTTCTACACAGCCTCATCAGAGTAAGACTTAGCCACGGACATACAAGAATTATAAAAGTATTAAATTAAGACGTTTTAATTTCGTGTTGAATTAACAAACTTATACTACCATAAAGGGGACATGCTACCATGTTTTATACTGGTATCACGTCGAAATATGCACCTCCTCCTGTTTATGTGCACTCAATACGACACGAATGAACATGCGCACTGCATTAGTTCATAGCTCGCATTTCAGATATATCCCGTTCAGTACAGCGAATAAGCCTTATCGTCTTGATTAGCCAAGTTGCAAAAATATAAGACGTTAAGCCCAAATATCTATCAATCAATCAATAAGCCTTCAATGCACAAGCTGGCAAGTAACACATACACCAATCAGTAGATGTTGATAATGAAAGCAGTCGAAAACGAAGTTGTTATTTTTCTTTCCTTAGCAATATGTATCACAGTTGTGCTGGTGACACCAATACAATCCAAGTGCTCTAAGCTGTACGTGTGTTTTCAGGACGTGAGCAGCAAGACCGTAGCACTGAGCCATCAGGCCTGCCACCAACTGAGCTTCAGTGCCTCCCTCCCCGCTGTGTTCCCGCGTGCAATACAACCCAAGTGCTCTAAGCTGTACGTGTGTTTTCAGGACGTGAGCAGCAAGACCGTGGCACTGAGCCATCAGGCCTGCCACCAACTGAGCTTCAGTGCCTCCCTCCCCGCTGTGTTCCCGCGTGCAATACAACCCAAGTGCTCTAAGCTGTACGTGTGTTTTCAGGACGTGAGCAGCAAGACCGTGGCACTGAGCCATCAGGCCTGCCACCAACTGAGCTTCAGTGCCTCCCTCCCCGCTGTGGCCCCGCTGTGTTCTCGCGTGCGGGCCGTCACTGAGCTGCTGGTCACCAGGGCCGAGCCCCCACACGTATGGTTTGTTCCCTCGGCCCTCTCCAGCCCCCGACTCCACGAGGCGTTGCGCTTCGGACTCCTCGAACTACAGGAGCACTGGGAGACCTTCCTGGACCGCAGGGACCATGTCAAGGAGGTGGGTATTGGCTGTTGCACCAGTCTTGTCTATTGTGCAAACATTATACTATTGATTGATGTCAATATTATCGAAAATTTATTCAGTGGGCAAGTAACAAATATGTATAACAAAAAATGTTTTACCACAATATCTATGACATCAATACCGAGTTTTATATATGCATATTATATTATTATTACTTTTTATTACCGAACATGATATTGATATCTATCTATCTATCTATCAACATAACATTGTTTTATATGTTGATAAATAACATCTGCGATGTTGATGTCTTAAATTTATTGCTGGGAAGCCCTAAAAAATAGCGATATTTCTTTGCATCCCAAGCTTCAACGACGCCCTTGCAGCCTGCACACAAGTTGTGTTGTGAACGGTATTGAGTAGGCAAGCAAAATACTATTGCCATGCACATTCAACTGGTATTTTCCCCAAACACACTTTGAAAGCTGAAGCTTTGAAGCATTTGCTGAAAGTTATGTGATATAAAGAATACAATAATGTAAAACTTTCTGGATTTTTTAGTTAAAAAAATAATGTAATTTGTGTATTGTTAAGCTTATATGTTTCAAAATTGTTTGTGATTCCTACACTTCCACCACTCAAGGTCTTGTGTATGTGACTTTAGTGCGTGGATGCCCTGAAGACCACTGCCAAGCTTCAACTGCTTGGAGAGAACCAGGCAGATCTGGGAAATGAAGAGCTTATGCTGGATCTCAGCCGAGCCCTGTACAAACTGCTCTTCCAACTGCTGTTGCTCATTGATTCTTCCAACAAAATGGTGACCGCCCTCACAGCTACTGCCAAGAGCAGCCAGGTACGCTGATTAGTGATTATTGTACTTCTATGTACCGTACTGCAAAGAACACACGAGGCCAGAACGTTTTGTGTTTGTTTCTGTGTTGTTTTTGTGTTGCTTTAAATGTTGTAATGAAAATAACACGTGTGTTTGGGGAGATTCTTAAATTCATTGTGGTCTATAAAGCTATTACCGTATTTAGAACCTTGACACTACTACCTTGTACTACTGTACTACTATATATACCGATATGCATTGGACAACTGCTAACTCACTCTAATGTTACATACCGGTATGCTAGAACTTCTCTAGTTTACAATAATGCACCCGTTTCATTTATTTACTTTTCTCGATATTTTTTATACTACAGTATACTAGCCTCAATTATAATTCATTATTGATACTGCTATTCACTTTCTCTTGTGGAGTTACACTAACACATTGTATCCGTATAAGTGAGTAAATAATCTGAATCAATTCACTGTGATACCCTTGACTTATATCGGTGAGTGTACATGTCCGCGTGTGCCACAGTTGCAGGACGTGAGTGTACATGTCCACGTGTGCCACAGTTGCAGGACGTAAGTGTACATGTCTGCGTGTGCCACAGTTGCAGGACGTGAGTGTACATGTCCGCGTGTACCACAGTTGTAGGACTAAGTGTGTACATGTCCGCGTGTGCCACAGTTACAGGACGTGAGTGTACATGTCCACGTGCGGCCCAGTTGCAGGACGTAAGTGTACATGTCTGCGTGTGCCACAGTTACAGGACGTGAGTGTACATGTCCGCGTGTGCCACAGTTGCAGGACGTGAGTGTACATGTCCGCGTGTGCCACAGTTGCAGGACGTGAGTGTACATGTGCGCGTGTGCCACAGTGGCAGGACGTGAGTGTACATGTCTGCGTGTGCCACAGTTGCAGGACGTGAGTGTACATGTCTGCGTGTGCCACAGTTACAGGACGTGAATGTACATGTCCGCGTGTGCCACAGTTGCAGGACGTGAGTGTACATGTGCGCGTGTGTCACAGTTGCAGGATGTGAGTGTACATGTCTGCGTGTCCCACAGTACATGTCTGCGTGTCCCACAGTTACAGGACGTGAGTGTACATGTCTGCGTGTGCCACAGTTGCAAGACGTGAGTGTACATGTCTGCGTGTGCCACAGTTAGAGGTTGTGAGTGTACATGTCCACGTGCGCCACAGTTGCAAGACGTGAGTGTACATGTCCGCGTGTGCCACAGTTGCAGGACGTGAGTGTACTTGTCCACGTGTGCCACAGTTGCAGGACGTGAGTGTACATGTCCGCGTGTGCCACAGTTGCAGGACGTGAGTGTACATGTCCGCGTGTGTCACAGTTGCAGGACGTGAGTGTACATGTCCGCGTGTGCCACAGTTGCAGGACGTGAGTGTACATGTCCGCGTGTGCCACAGTTGCAGGACGTGAGTGTACATGTCCGCCTGTGCCACAGTTACAGGACGTGAGTGTACATGTCTGCGTGTGCCACAGTTACAGGATGTGAGTGTACATGTCCGCGTGTGCCACAGTTGCAGGACGTGAGTGTACATGTCCGCGTGTGCCACAGTTGCAGGACGTGAGTGTACATGTCCGCGTGTGCCACAGTTACAGGACGTGAGTGTACAAGTCCGCGTATGCCACAGTTGCAGGACGTGAGTGTACATGTCTGCGTGTGCCACAGTTACAGGACATGAGTGTACATGTCTGCCTGTGCCACAGTTGCAGGACGTGAGTGTACATGTCCGCGTGTGCCACAGTTGCAGGACGTGAGTGTACATGTCCGCGTGTGCCACAGTTGCAGGACGTGAGTGTACATGTCCGCGTGTGCCACAGTTGCAGGACGTGAGTGTACATGTCCGCGTGTTTCACAGTTGCAGGACGTGAGTGTACATGTCCGCGTGTGCCACAGTTGCAGGACGTGAGTGTACATGTCCGCGTGTGCCACAGTTGCAGGACATGAGTGTACATGTGCGCGTGTGCCACAGTTGCAGGACATGAGTGTACATGTCTGCGTGTGCCACAGTTGCAGGACGTGAGTGTACATGTCCACGTGCGCCACAGTGGCAGGACGTGAGTGTACATGTGCGCGTGTGCCACAGTTGCAGGACATGAGTGTACATGTCTGCGTGTGCCACAGTTGCAGGACGTGAGTGTACATGTCTGCGTGTGCCACAGTTGCAGGACGTGAGTGTACATGTCTGCATGTCCCACAGTTGCAGGACGTGAGTGTACATGACCGCGTGTGCCACAGTTACAGGACGTGAGTGCCGAGGTGGCAGCCGTGGAGAGTTGCCTGGCGAGGGTGTTTGACGACGGCAACGACTCCGACCAGGGCACCCCCACCCCCTCCCCCGCCCCCTCGCCGTCCCCCGGCAGTGACGAGCTGGAGATGGTAGTTGTGGAGCTGCTTCAAGGAGAGAAGTGGGCGGCGGCTCTCAGGCACATCAGGCATAACAGGTACTACATACGACATGCGTTGTTGATTCTGTTATAATACAGGCAGATCCCAACTGTGTGGCCTATTTTCATTAGTATCTAGTCTTCAAACTGTCCATTGCTCTGTCACACAGAAACTTTTTTGTGCTAACAAGAAACTGAGTGCATGTGTCTTACCAGTTGGCTTTCTACAAAACTATGATTCAGCAGAGATGCACTTTTTCTTGCAAATACGTAGTGCACATCAGGAGGAGGTAGGTAGTGCAAGATTCCTGCAGTCAGTTTCTTCATGCATTGCTCTTTGAGAAATATAAGTAACTTGTTATTTTCTTCTGTTCCAATGCCGTGATGTGTCATGTTACAGAGGGATTTGGGCAAGCGACTCATTCTGTGGGCAGGAAGATGACATCACAGCCGTCCTGAACATGTTCTGCAGACACCTGGCTGACAATAAGACTGGTGAGTACTGTAGTTACTTTACTACAGAACTGCAGCCACGGGACCATAACTAGTGATCATGTTTATTGTAATTATACCTCCTACCTGCAAACAGTAGGCCTACAACAATGCATCATAACCTGCTCTGTGGAAAAAGACGGTGTATCTAGCTATAAAAGTAAAGTTTTGGGAACTTTCTTTCCAAGGTCTCTACCGATCACTGCATGATGTGTAGCCACCCTCGGCTAAGTCACTGTGTTTCTGTCCTAGACGTGTTTGTGGTTACGCGCTCGGAGCAAGACTTGGCGGAGGTGTTCAGCCGACTGATGGACAGTCTCTACCAGGTGTTAAGTGCGATCACTAGTCTCGACCATCAGGTGAAACAACAGCGCGAGAGCAACAGCAAGTCTGCAGATTGTTGAACCAACTGACGGACCAAACATTCGTGAGGCTGTGAGAGGCATGCATTAACCAACAACGAAGCCAATCATCTTATTATATATATATACACATACTCAATATCACTCAAAAACAGGCCAAAGATTGAGAATGATATTATGTAGATCATAGTCCAATTAAATCTGCATTGAGTGTAATACCGAAAATGAAGTAAATTATAATAATCTTTCGGCTGTCAGCATGAAGTATGTATAATTGTATAGAACTGGCATCCCTAGATTTGTCTTGTTTCAAGACTTGTTATTTTTTCTATTGTGATCACACTTTGTTGTCATCGTTATAACTGGTATGGCAACATGTGGTTGGGCCTAGGCTTAGTCGGGCAGACTGCAGTGTACCTGGACTGATGCTAGTCCCAGGGTATAGCTTAACTGCAAATGCAGTAAGCGCCCTGATTGTCATTGCTCCTGTACATTGATACGTACTACGATCATACGCAAACGGAACACTTTGAGTTTAAGGTACATCTGAATTGTGATCTTAGTTGGTACAGTACTTTACTAGACCAAGAGAAATAGATTTATTCATGATAGGCTGAAAATCTCAAAAAAGATGAAAAAGTTATGATAGTAACGGGACAGATCTAGCAAACTTTGGTATAGTACTGAAGTATCATCTATGCACTTGGGAGGTGAACTAAACACATCAGCCTAGATTGCATCTTGTAACGAGAGGCGTTTGCAGTAGTGTGGGCATGAGAATGAGTGTGTTACTTTTGAAATATCGGTAGGTATTGTAAGGATTAAAACTCACCCATTTGGGTGACATCGAGACTGATATTGGGGTTTAACGTCCCAGTTTACGGTGATGTCTGGCTGAACCAATGACAAATCCTGATAGCATTTATATTAAATGTTATATCACTGAAGCCAGTAGTTATACGATTAACAAATAATAATTGATAGTGAAGTACCTAGTTTACTATTTTCAACTTTCTAGATAGTGTACTACAAAGGATCACATGGAAGAAATGCAAATATATTCTCTGTTAATGAGGGAGGGCTGTACCAATATTAAACCCACATGAAACTAAGTTGTTTTAATTATTGATATCATTGTAGGCCAATATTGTGTAAAATAAGCTAGATGTGGATTTGTAAGACCTCCTCAGGTTTCAAATACGAATTGTACCGGTAATCATTTTGGTTGTTATTTTGGTTACTAAATTAAACTACTGATACCTTAGTTTGTAAACAAAAATAACAACCATACAAATTAGATTATTTAAAACATTGAGTGTAGTCTTTAGTCGTTATGAAACAGCAACTAGCCGATTAACATACACATTTAGGCCTACACATTTTTACACATTTTTAATGTACCTATTGTGTATCAAAATATTGTTTATTAATTTCAATAACAAATTCAATTTTGTGATTTTAATATTGAGACTAGTACTACCCTTTCCCATTAATTAAGATGATAAATACAGTATGTAATAATTAGGGATGCACATCGATAAAATTAAAATTATCGATAATCGAAAAGGTGACTGCATTATCGATCGATAATATCGAACGATAATGTCGGCAGAACAGACGCAATTCTTGACGGAGAGTTGATCCCGAGTGGCGAGTGCACGCTGCACGGCGGCTAGGCCCCGAGGCTGAGGTGCGCTATCTCACTCGCTCTAACGCTCATACCCATTTGCGCGCTCTCTCACAGCTCGGCCCCTGCTGGTCCGACTGATGCCTACGAGGCGCGCTATCTCACTCGCTCTTTAGCTAATACCCATCCGCGCGCTCTCTCACTCACGTAAATCCCAACCGTGAGCCGACGACAAGAGTCTCGGCAGTTTGTTGATTGCTGATACAACAAACATTCGATGAAATGGGATACCACGGGCAGGAAATAAAACAGTACGGCCATTTGGCGTTGAATATTCACTAATTATTAATTAATAGCACCAAGCACCATTACCAAAACGGAACACGAAGCAACTTTTTACTTGTCTACGCGATCTTTTTTCTGCCGCTTACCACGATGAATGAATTGAAAGGACTAAAAGGAAAACACAGCGGGTGGCTTTCCGTGGCTACAAAACATAGCACCGTCTCAGTCCCTCTTTAGCTCATAGACATTTGTGGGCTCTCTCACTGATTGACTCACTGGCCAGCAACCCCGGCTGTCGGCGACAACAAGTCTATGCAGGATCGAGGCGGCTGAGGTTCCGTGCTCGACGGATGATAAATGAAAAATATCGATAATATTTCTATTATCAATTATCGGCGGTGTATTGATTATCGAATGAATAATTCGATAATATTTTCTTTATCGATTATCGAAATTATATTAATTATCGAATATCGATCGATAATATCGATTATCGTGTGCATCCCTAGTAATAATAGGACTTCATTTCAGATGAACCTGACACAGTAAACGTATCATAATTCAATGTAGAGGCCTAATTATTTATGACCTAAGTCTTAATAAGAAACTGAAAATTAACACATCAGGTTTTTGCATAGCGTTGAATGTGGGTAACATCTTCATTCTTCCTTACAGTATAGAGTATACTGACATGTAGTATTACTAACATTAAAGGCATGCCTTCTAATGAAGGCCTACATTCTAATTCATTTAGTACTAGTACATAGAGTGTACTGTACTGTATTTTGATTTTATGTGCATGCATGTATAGGCTACAAATGTCTGGATAAATGTAAAGATATTTGTTTATTTATTTATGAGAAGAAATCTTTAAAATATGTTTTTAAAAAAAAGTTTTGAATACATTTGTAGTAAAGTGCACCTAGGCTAGCCCAAACGGAAGAAAAAAAACTGTGGTTTCTCTTTAACATTCGTAATTTGAACGTGATAAAGAACATACAGCCTCAAAACTGTTACATGCATCCATTTATATTATTTCAACTACCGGTATTTTACAAACACAATAATTTCTCCTCACATATTTGTATATTAATTTATTTTGTATGTTATGGTATTTGTTTTTACTTTTATTGTTTTCTTTATGAGTAATTTAATGTGTATTTACTATTTAGGATTAAGTAGAATAACTGCATTTAAGCTGAGATACTTGAATGCAACCAACCTTTAAAAATGTCCATTAAAAATTCAATCTAACTACGTAGGCTTATGTATATATTGCACTTACCCTACCAGATGAAATGAAATATCTTTTGAAGTTAGCTTTAGCTTAATTTATAATATGTAATTTCTCCGTTTCCTTCTATAGAGAAAAATATGACTATTTATTTTCAATATTATGTATCGACACTTCTGACCAACTAAAAATCAATATTCAATAGTCAATACTAAGTAGGCACAACATATAGAATTAGGGCCGGTCTACTTGAATTGTTTGACAAGCATCCAATACGATATACTCAAGGAATAAAATTCTAGCGTTCACTTGTTTTAGGATTAGATTGAATTAAAACTTTCTGAATGTGTAATTGCCGTCTAATCCAAACGTTACAATTCAATTTTAGACATAACTGTTTTGTTGCAGAATAGAGCAGAAAAACGGATTTAAAAAGTTAGCTAGTAGGCTGCAGAATTCAAACACACAGAGGTGATGGTTGTACAATGTACAGATACTGCACATACAGCGCCTGGACAAAAGAATACACTCGCTCTACTGAGAGTCATAAGTTGACACTGAAAAGAAACTGGTGGCTTCATCAAGCAATGCCACACCTGGTAGCCTGACCACGTGGAGGGTTTTACTATTCAGTGTTGAGGCTAGCATTGGCAAGACCCTCGGCAACAAAAGAAAGCTACGTACTTACCCACCATTTGACTCTTGGGCCCAATAAGAAGTATGCCTACAAAATACAAAGTGTACATTCTAAGGTTCTGGTATAGAATAGAGTGAAACTCATTTGTACTGCACATGCGCACCCAACAAATAAGCAGGTAAACAATATGCATTTTCCAAATACACTGATCATGAATACAGAATTAGACAATTTTTGTACTGGGCCTATCTAATATTATTATAATTATTATATTATTATTATTATTATTATTATTATTATTATTAAGCATGGGGGTGGATACGAAGGAAACCAACAGCTTACCTTGTTGTTTACGGCCTTCAGAGTTGGTATGTTTCTACCAACTCTGAAGGTTGTAAACAACAAGATAGCTGTTGGTTTCCTTCCTATCTACCCCCATGCTTAATATCCAAGCCCTTAGGCACTCTTAACACGTACATTAATATTATTATAAATTATCGTTTATTAATTTTTACTTTATAGCCTATGTAGGCCTATTCTTAAGCTCTAAAAGAATTGCATATAATGATTAATAATGACTATAGAATTAAAGCTAAAATGTATTGCATGCAACTAGATGATTGAATGAGATGAAGCGGTGCACTGTCACAGGCTCCTTGCTAAACACACATCTCGTCAAGGTGCTCAGACTCGAATAGCCTCTTTGTCTTCACCTTGTAGGTGGGTGCACTCTCAAGTGAGCCAGAAGAGGATGTTGATCAATGGACAAATGTTATTAAAGTGTGGCTCGATATTGTTTGCTTGCACTGTGTTTTGACTAGGCATCATTTCACATTTTACCAGTAATCACAATCTCAGTTCCATCAAAATACAATTGTATATATTATTATGTGCCAACAGATTTGATTATGTAAGAATAATGTATACAATGCAAATAAAAGTAGAACTACCTACTGTACTTGGTTACTTGGTTGTATGCCCTATTGTGCCCTTAACTTTGACTCAATGAAATTTTAATCCAACCCATACTACATACGTACATGTATACTATACTCATACTTAACACTCGCATAAAAAGTGAGCATAGTTCAAATAGCAAGTATCATTCATTCATTCTTCATTACAGTTGTCATTACTCAATGATAATCAAATCATTTAATTATTAATTCTTTATAGGCCTATAATTAATTTAGATTGGCTTATCTTATTCCCTCTTGAAACGCTATAATCCTTGGTCCTATAGGTGGAATGGATGTTACAATAACCGTAACAAATATTATTGGCTTTGCTAAGCGTGCTTGAATTTTAATTTAACGATTGGCAACTCAATCGCACGGCTGCATGATGCCACACAACTTCATAGTAAAACTATGCTAATAAACACTTAATGGCACAGTCAATTGTCAAGTTAAGTACAGTATACGATTTGTTGCTATTATTACATGCTACTTTCTATAAGGAGAACAAACTCGATAGCAACCATAAACAAATTCCTATACTTGACTCGACTGACTGTGCGTCTGGCTCTTATTAACCTAGACCACTTACCGTACTTAAACAAAACATCGGAGTTTCCAGATGCATCCGCAGCACTCGTATGGCAACTGACAGTGCCGCCTCCAACAGCAATGAAGTCACAGTGTGATACTGATTGATTAGTGATTACTGATTACAAAGTGGATTGCAACTGTAATTAAAACTTTAAATTGTAAATGACTTGTCAGCATTTTTAAGTTAGTGGGACCATGACTTTTAGGAAAATGGTTTGAAATCAAGATATTTAAAAGCAATTGTATATTTAAAGCTTTCAAATCCAAATTTATGTACAAACATTCAGTCAATTACAACTGGTAAAATTTCATACTTTACACCCCAATAAAAAAATTGCATACATTCAACAAAATCACTACCATGTCGTCTTATTCGTTAATAATGTACAATTCACACATTAAACTACTTACTTACCTATTATTCTTATTATCACGGTGACGTAATCCAAGTGTAAAAAATATTGAATTGACTTTACCTCAGTGACATCTTTTTTCTTTCTAGGCCTAATTAAGGACATTATCTAGTGTACCCAGGTTACCAAGTGTATATGCATGTGCTTGTGTGATGTGATGTGATATTGATAGGGATAGCCAATAAAACTGTTCAAATAAAATGTTAGCTTGTACAGTAATGGCTATAAAGAACTACAAACTTTGCACGTGCACTCCAGTTGGTTAAAAAGCCAAAACAGTTGAAAGACTATAAAATAAATGCAATATTCAACAAGCTCAATTTGTACACTACACTGTAGTGGAGACTAGTAATTTATATATAGGTCATCATGATTTTGTGTTAGTTCCAAATATTTTCTAAGAAAGTATGCTAAGAAGTGCCAAGAGTGGGATCAATGTTTTAGTCGGCACACAAAACATGTTCTCCCGCATCTTGTAACACATTTTGGTGCAACCTTCAGACATATACCTGCTGTTTGTGTGACAGGGTTGGGCGTTTATTAACAAAACCCCGAAAGATGCAATTTTAAACATTATTTCAAAGGTTGGTTTGGATCTGAAGAACTCTTGTGATTATAAAGAGTTTCAAGACATTTTAACAGTTTGAAGACTTCAATGCTAACCAAAATTGGGTTTGCCCAACCCTGGTGAGTAGGTAAAATTTATAAATTCTAATTTGTTTTGTCAGAAGAGTGTGTAGGCCTATATTATATGTCTCTAGTAAACGCTTAGTTCTACGAAGTGTATCCCACCATGACAACTTTGAGTTACTTACTGTGACAAATTTGATAAGTACAAAAGACCCATTAAAGTACTATTACATGTATTCATATTAGGTATCGTCCAGTCATCATATGTGGTAAAACACGTTCAAGATACGCATTTTAAGCTTTTGGGTGGGGTAGGACGTTTGCTTGTAATTGTACACTAATTATGTATTTAAAATGTTTGTTGCAGTAGAGCAACATAAAAAAGTGGTGTTTTTCTTCTTTTCTTGAAGTGAGAACTAACAGGGCATCATAATTGGAACCTATTTAGCACTGAAACTTGTTGAGAACTCTCTTACTCTAGCGCTTTGAAATGTTTTGGTCTGGTTTTCATACGAAGAACATGTCCTCTTTACCTCTTAATAAACTGTATCGTGACAACATAGGTAGTCAAGTGGTCATAGAAGTCACGGACACTTAATTCATTCAGAGTAGGCCTCCGAGTTGTTATAGTGTTACGTTATCTAGATAAAGTTGGTAAAAGTCTGTGCTTAGAAGTTATAGTAATCTTATTGTAAATCCCTTTGGTTTTCATAAGTTGTAGGTATGATCACGTGTCGTAGATTGGCAGAGGATGTGCTTCCGAGTTGAAGACGTACTTGTCGAGACTTATCAGTTGGCGGTCGTCGCTGAAGAGAAGGTAGAGATACTTAAGAGTCTCACCAAGGAAGAATGACTCCATCATGTCTCGTGGACGCAGGTTCTGAATGTTGCGAACGTTGCCGATTGATGTATAGCCATTTGTCACTTTCGTGTATTTCTCAAATGCCTGAAATATTGAGACCACCTATCAGTCGGCAGTTGTTTTGGACATTTCTACAATGATCGAGCATGAGCGGTTCCATGAATTATTTTTGTGATTAAATATTAAATTCAACAACTTGCTTAAATACAGTTCATGACTATGAGCACGGATGGCAGCTCATCAAATTATTTAGTTATATTACCAATTAAGTTACAGACTAATACAGTAATAGCTTAAAAATACACAAACTCCTGTTAGAACATTTCCTTTAGTTTGATTTAAATACATACCTTTTCAAATTTGAATTACGAGGTTCATTTGGTATTTGGTGGCAACACCCCCTTACCTGACAATGATGGAACAAGGTGTACAATATGTATACATTTTTTAAAAAATGAGTGTAGGGCTGCCTACCTGGAATATCTGCCAGCCCCAGTCTTGGTAAGTAGTGTTACCGGTCAGTTGGTACATGTACCACAGACTCTCAATGAACTCTGGACGCAGCAGATTGTGAGCATCATTTGTCTTCACATAGAGGTCTTCTTTAGTTCCTGTTCCTTCCTGTAACAATCATCATCACTTGCTAAACCTCCATGTCTCACATTGTAAGAGAAAACTGGAGAAAAGCAACAAGATTCTACTATGTATTGTGACTTCAGTTAGGATTGCCGGGTTAAGAAGTACATGGTTAACTTACTAAGGCTAGGCCTAGAGGCCAGCCGACTTTATTGCCTGGCAGACGCCGTCCAACTGACAGAAGTCCGCCCCCCGATCCTATACCGGATACAGCCTACGTCACAAGGACATGGTACACACAGGCGCGCACGTAGGCCCGGATAGACGATACACAACACTATGTAGAATAGAAAGATCTCTTGTTGCCTGCTTTGACGATTGGGCCAAAGATACAAAACATAAAACGCCGTCTCAAAAGGGTGGAATACGTCGTACATTAGGTTAAATTCTATTAGTTTCCACAAATTATTAGACATAATTAGACAATGACTTAAGGTTAGGCCTAGATTGGGAAGAGCTCCAACTCAATCAAATTCAAACAACACAAAATACATTTCGAAATGGTATAATAAGTTGTAGGTAGATTAGATTTAACTCCATACTTCACGTTTCTTCTTCACGCCTTTAGAGTTAATCTAAAATTAATAATTTTCTGCCATTTAATGTTACATAGTAGGCCTATGTATGTAGCCTAGTTTTCATACCTGGATATTAAAATAAGTTATCTCAGGAGCTAGGAACGTCGGTTGCTGAGCGTAAGTCTGGTAGCAGGTGGCAAGTAGATCCTCTGCAAGCTGCATGTGCTCTTTAGGTAATCCATTATGTACACCCAGCGCAAGTGTGCCTGGTAAATAGCACGACAAGTGGTCCTAAATAGAAACAACAAAAGTGTGCATTAATCACATGATAACTATTGATGATGCCAACGCAAACAATGCTGCGTTTCTTGATGATACACATGCCGCTTGGAACAACTTTCCTAGAGAATCGACATTATTATTGGGTACCCTAATCTATATAGGCTTAAGGCTTATTCATAAATCAACTGACACAAATTGAAACTGCAATTAGTAAAGGCTTGATAGGAAGTTGGTGTGGTGTGTGGAGACTGAGAAGTGTCACTCATACAGTCATCAGTCTTGCATGAAGGTTGTCATTGTCATGCAAGTTGGTTAGCATTTTGTATTGTGTATTGGGGGGGTATGTCTTACCATTTTAGGTTTGAAATCCCTCCCTCCAGCCAAGAGCTCTCCTAGGAACAGATACTTGTTCTGTGCTGTTCTTTTTACGAGATGTTTCTTCACTCCTGCCATAGCTTCCATGAAGTCATCTCGCAAGCTGTAAGTAATTACGTGATTTCATGTTTACACTATACAGCATTATGCCAATGAAGACCAAACATATTAAGTTAATTAACCCTTTGTAATACAATTATTTTGTTTAATATTTAGAAGCAGTGGCTTTGTTGGCTTGTAAGAAGAGCATTTTTTACTGAAATGGGTGGTACAACAAAGGGAAATTTGAAAACATTTTCTCAAAAAATTAATTTTTTTGGGAGGGTTTTTTTTTTTTTTTTTTTTTTTGTCCTGTGCAGAGTTGGCCTCTTCAACCATTCTTCTTTCTTGCCATCCAATACAAGGCTGCCTCCTTCTCTGTCCTGCTCATTGCGTCGGGCAGGGAGTCAATGTCATTCTTGAGGGCGGCGCATCTAAATAGGTGCGCTCTGTCTTGATCTTCCAACTCACACAATCTACAGGTGCCCGGTTCGTTGCTAATGTTGAAGCGATGCAGGTGGAGTTGCAAAACGTCATGACCTGTTGCAAGCCGGAACTGGGCGGTGGCCGTCTTCCTCGACCAGTCTTTGTCTGGCCCTTTCTTGATCTCGGTCCACCAGCTTTTTTGTTGTGCGGCCTCTTCCGTGGTGTTGCTGAAGATCTTTTTCGTGATTGACTTGATCTTGGTTTTCACGTTTTGGAAGGAGAGAGGCGCTGCTGGTGGTTGCGGTGCTTTTGTGGCACTCTTGGCCAAAAAATGTAAATACATGCATCATGCTTCATAATCATAAGGAACATAAACAACATCTTCTAAGTGACAATTTATAGGTGTACTGACTACTGATTATCTTATCCAAGAGCAAGCTACAGGTAAATGAGGTACTCACTAGTCTATGGTCCGGCCAGTCTGAATCCACTGCTTCAGCAGGTACTCATAGTAGCTGTCTCCCCGAGCTCCAAGTGTTATTGTAGAGTACGAACGGAACTTTCCTGTGTTGGCGTTAATGAAGATTGGCACCAGGCCTTCAGTCTTTTCCAAAGTGTGTATGTGAAGAGACACTTTTGAAGCAGCCTCCTAAAACCATTAACAGACAGGACTGATGTAACTTTCATGAATTACCTTCATGCACGAGTGCAGTCAGGCATTGAGAACAATTACATTTAAAAAGAATGCGTCCTTTTTTCACGAACTATTCAGTTCACTTTTCTAGATAATTTAGAATGTAGTTTAAGAAAATTATTTTCTTTGTTTTATATATAGGCCTATATAATGTCCCTCCCATTCAATTAAAAAACTGATTTACAATATGTAACAAATAAAACCAGCCTATACAATTTAAAACTAAACAATAGTAGGCCTAATAACTAAAAAGTAAAAACAGTAAACACCAAACAAAATAAAAACAGACTAGCTTACTGCTTATGGACTGCATACTGTGGTAGGCCTATTATATTGTCGGTCGATAATGTATTTGTTACCGGTACTTAATAACAAAGACATTGGTGTCATCTTGATAAATTGTTATGAAAACTAAAGTTAGTGATGAAGTATTAACTCATATTTGAAAACTACGTAAGTGATATAATTTAAGCCTTTATTTCATATTATGAACAGTAGGTAACACTGGTATCATAGGCCTACCTCAAACTTAGGGTCTCCACTCGCTCTGCTGAGATCTCTAAACTCTAACTGCACCGTCGTAACCTCCGACGTGCTGCTATCCGGACTCCACTTAGGCGAGTGGGCCTTGCGTGTCTTGAGGTTCACGTCTGAGTACGGAACGCCCGACTCGGAGCCGAAGCATGGCAGAAGACGATTTCCAAGGTCAATCTACAAGTAACATAATATGTACATGTATAGGGGATGTTCCTATTTACGTC
Organism: Isoperla grammatica; assembly: GCA_945910005.1. NCBI lineage: Eukaryota > Metazoa > Arthropoda > Insecta > Plecoptera > Perlodidae > Isoperla > Isoperla grammatica. The sequence continues at coordinate 32,075,120 of OX246739.1, forward strand.
ATCAATGTTAGTTCCGTTTTTACTCATGAAATCACAGCACGCGGGATGGTACAAACATTGCAGTCTGACAGATGACAGCTGTTAGATATTTTCTAATGTTGCAAGATTTCTAAGCCCCTAACCACATCAAATAAATTCCCTTGACAACGTAGCTAGGCCTATGGGTCTAGTCTAGGTGAATATTATAAAAACAAAACAAACAAACAGAACGAGTGCCGTAAGAGTAGAATGGAGAAGCTCGCTATACTCGCATGGTTATTAAAAACCAAACAACAAAGAGTACACTTACTGCTTTATCGAGAAACATCTTGTCGCCAGACAGGTGATAGGTGCTAAGCAGGCTTCCCAACACACGTATGGTTACCTCAAACAGATTCACGTCTTTGTTCACATCGAAGGTGAGATGCGTTGCCACCCAGTCTCGTGCTTCTGCAAACTCTGAAATTGAAAATGGGAAATTTATTTAGTTAGTATCATAGGGTGACCAGACTTCTAATTTTTTTATTCTCTGTTGCAGTGTCCCAAAAATAATTCATGAGACAGCAACATACTGATGGTATTCACGTAGGTCTATTTCTTCCATACATTTTAAAGTTACTATTTAAATTAGTACGTACTGATTAACTGTAAAATATGTTTTCATTTTTCAACCATATAAATCAACAGCAACATAAAGAATTATATTTCATATTAGAAGGGCTATGTACTGTACTTCCGATTCTATATATATATCTATTTCGTCACGTTAAGCAAGTAATCTGGGCCCTCGTTCCAGTAGGGCCTACCGTACGTTAAGTTGCAACTTGTGATCAACAAATTACTGCATATGCAATAATCACTTACATAACACAACTAATATACTATAGATAGATAGGTATATCTAAAAACAATTAAAGAGCCAGGACCAAGCCAAAAACATGACCGCCAAATAGTAAGCCTATCCGATATGTTATATGCCTAAAGAGTCTACCTACGTAGCTAGAATCTTACGAGCTGCTTTAATGTAACTGTCACCTTTTTTCAGTCCCATTATGTAGATCGTGTCCATTGAATCAACAATCGTAAGGCCAAGAGTAAACCAGTCTTGGTAAGTGGATGATATTGGCTTCAAGTGGTCGTGACCCCAAGCAAACTGTTTGTAGCCTCGCCATGCGTGTTGCAACGCTTTGACCACCTGAGTTTGTCGCTCTGTCGTAGGTCCTGGAAATAAAGGAACGAAATTATGTGCCATCGTTTGCATTTGTCACAAACATGTTGGGGTAAATGTATTTATGAACTGTACTAATTTTATATATATACACACATGATCTACTTAAGAAAGGGGTTAATGCAAGCTTAAGGGAATGTAATTAGTAATATGTGAATGACAATGTATTTATTATCGATTTTGAAATAAAGTAGGCCTACTTCTTCTACCAGTATGTTGAACAAAGATGAACTTGGCCAATTCTTCTATTTGGGAATTCATAATGGTACGCACCAGAAAATTTGACTCCATCTTTAGATGGAACGCCAATTTGATTCAAATCATGTCCAGCATCATCCTCTGCAATAAACTCATTTGTATCCTCTTGTTTGTGACGTTGAATGTCTGGAATGTTATTGACCTCAGGTGGGTCCACTTTAATTGGGGCATCTGTTTCCTAAAAGGACACAATATCATAAGAAATGAGAACAAATAATATAGCTTGAAAACTAGCAGTTTAATAATCAACCCCGACTGCGGCTCAATCCAGAAGTGCTACCTAGGTTAAGTATTCAGCACAGTACTTGCCTCGCTGGCATTGCCATTACACCATCCGGGACACATAGTGAGTGCATCATAAAAACTGTAGTATCCATTATCCAGTATCCTGTATCCATTACCTAACATTATTCATCCACAAGGCTATTTGAGGCAATAATTGAAAATACTGAAAATTATATTTAAGGGATTAATAACAGTTCCAACTACCTATTTTTATTTTTGACTGCACCGCACTTTAATCTGACATTGACCAATTATATGGGCTGCTACTAACTAGGCCTACTTCTTCAAGCCAAATAACCTGAGCGGGCTAGAGAAGGAAGCACATATTTATTGGATAGCTAGGAAGAAAAATGATTGAAAAATCAAACTTTCGGTTACGAGATAGATTTGAACGAACTGACGAGAGAATCGCAATGGATAGAAAGCTTTGTTTAAGTTTTAGCTTGTTGTCAGTGACTGGGAGTAGTCATGTACTTTTAGAGGCAGAAAGACTATTTGTGCCGTCAATGGGGAATTGCAGATCCCGACTGCTACACCGTGTCCAGTAGACTACCGATAGTTCAGAAGACTACATGAGTTATCGTTGCACCAAACAAGCTGTACAAAAATGAAAATGGACACAAATTACAATGAAACCCAGTAGTGTCTACGTTTTTATCGGTGACTATATCTGGTGTACCGTACCTTACTAAAAGACGGCGCTTGGGACAGTGGCAGTTGGTCAGTATCTTGTGTGTTCTTTTGATGTATTGGTTGTGGTTGTGACCCATTGAATGCATTTCTGTCTCCAGGATAATAGTAGATTATCACTAGTATTATCACTAGTACCACCATGTAAACAGCACTTCGCTGGAGTCTCGATAACTGGTTCCATAACTGCAAAATGAAGTGGTACTTTGTATTATGAGAGCCCGGCAAGTGCTGCTAAATCTTCTCCCTTGTTGACATTCAAACGACAAAAGCACAAATATTTCTCATAGCTTCCTCTGCACGTATTTTTCATAATAAAAATAATGTAAAACAATAGAGCCTAATATATGGATTTTTAAGCTAAATCCAGCTTTATAGATAACATATTACAGAGATACCGGTAAGGCAATAAATACTAACACAAAACGATATAGGCCTACACCTACTGTTCGATCAATCATGTGTCAACAATCACAAAAAAATAACAAGTTAATAGACGTGTGTTCCCGTGCCCCTGGTAGCTTTAATGGAAAGAGCAACGGAGGGTCTTGGTTTGATCCCCAGTCAGGGCACACTTTTATTACAATTGCTATATATATTCTTTGGCACTACGTAATGTGAACGAAGGTCCTCCAGATGGTGGTGGATAAGTTTCGCTGAAACTCTGATAGGAAGATTGACAGGATCTTGTTTACTATTTACAATGTAGGATGGGATAATTATAGGCCTATCGAAAAATTATATCGGAAAAATCGAAAATTATGCTTGACCTACTGTTAAATAAATAAAAACCAACCATTCAAACATACAATCATCACTTGCATTATCGTCTGAACTTTCACCGCCAACAGCCTTCAGTGTTTTCAACATAAACACCTACCATGATAACAGAAACTTTTGAAAGCTTTCAATTTGTTTGCAAAACTGGATGTTGATAATTTTAAATCAATGACAGCGAGTCAAAGTCTTTCAACTGACAAGTTGGTAGCATCTCATTGGTCTGCCGTAAGTAACATTTCAACATCTCATTGGCTCGTCATAAGGTTTGAGATTTAGCTTTAGTCCTAAGAAAGTTCGACAATGTTCATCTTTCCTGTGACAACCACTACGAATAAACGTTGCGACCATATGTGAACGCTTCCACGTGTTCCATATAGGTACCTCATCTGCTGTTTACCTGAACCCGACATAAAGTAGTAGGCCTAGTAGTAAAAGTAGTACCGGCATAAGTGAAGACAATGATCTAGGACTATGTTTATGGCTTAGCCCTCTACCTGCACAACCATCATTTGCTTTGGGGCGCATATCGTAAAGCGCGAACGGATCGGATGACCACATGCAATGCAATAACAACAATAGATGACAATGAAAGTAACGATTAAACGACAAACCTGGTCACGATCAAGGTACATGACCTTGGTCGTAGGCCAGGCCCTAAGAGCAGCCAACGTAAGTTGAAATTCGATTATGATCACGTCACTCTTTTCTTCATACATGTGCGACAACGCATAGGCCTAGGCCTAGGTTTACTTACCCTCCATAAACTTCGTTTTGGCCACCATCCTTGGCTGGGGTTTAATAGAGAAGTGGGTAAACTTAATGAGACATAATCGTTCCTCAAATTTCCCAGCATCGTTCCAACATGGGCCTGGTTAAAGGAAAACCAATCACGTAAGCACGCAAGTAAGATTAGGACTAGATCTAGGCCTAGGCCTAGCCCCTAGCCTAGAGTCTAACCCTAGCTTCTTATTGACTGACTGATGAATTCAATCAAGAGACCAGAAAATAAATCAATGATGTGGTCTATATCATTCATTTTTAACTAGAAGAAGAGGTAAATCAATATACTTTACTTTATCTGCCGAACCACAGACCGCTTCCCATTTTACTCTTTGGAGACACGATAGCTGTCACGTAACCTACAAACACTGGGACTGGGCTACTGCAGCATCAGCTGGCATTTGCAATCTGCTAAAACAAAACAGGGTTTACAACGTAAACAACAGGATGACCAACATCAACAATCTTAACTCTCGTGTTCTTCTTCTTCTTTACACATCGTGTTCAATAATTTAATTTTTCATCCGCATCACGTGTCGTTCATTGAAAATTTATTGGGCAGTCCGCAGTACCCAATTTTCGTCTTTCGTTTGTTCCACGTGTTGTGTAGGAGTCAGTAGACCCGACAGGGTATATCTTACTATCTTTGCAGTATACTTTGTTTTTGATTATTTGAAACTCGATCAGAGTTGGGTCTTCAGAAAGTTGAAAAATGGGGAAACATTTGATTTCATCGTCATGTTATGACAACCAGACCATACCAGACTGAGTTTAATTTAAATTAAATAAATCGTTTTGTGAAATTTCAAAGTAAAAAACGATGACAGTTGCTCTGAATCAACCTAGTTGAATCTGACCTTTGCGCACTGTCCAACCACTGTTGGTTATTGCTCACTCGTCGATGGCCGTGCCGTGCCGTGTCCGACCATGGATTTATAATAGTACTATATGGTCCGACTATCTCGTAGTCGCACTCTGACATTGAAGGAGGTCACTTCTTAAACTGACCATTGGAACATGGCCAACATGTTGCGTTGACCTCAGCATCACACGGCACAATAATTAGGTATGTACACATGTGCAGTTAAGATCGACACGCGTCTTTTGTTTTATAACCATCACTCGTAGGCCTATGTCATTATCTATAACTGTTGAGTTATAGCTGTTACTGGTTGCCGGGAGCTCGAGGACGCGCTGGCCTGGTTGGCCGGCTTAGATTTATGTTTATGATTTATATTTATGATAACTTTATATGTATATTGTACTTTGTTGAATCTTAGCTGTTGCTTCCATACGATAAATAAATAAATAAATTATCTATAACTATCTATCCTTTCAGAATTGTTCATCAATTATTGTATTTAGCAATTAAGATTGACGATGCTTATATTTGTACCATGTATTAATCGACAGGCAAATAAAACTTACTTACTTCCATTATTTTATCTCTTCGGCAATCCTAGATCTCAGTTTGCTTCTAAGCGACCCGGAACATTTTGACTCGACTCCTAATTTATGGATTTAGAATCAAATAAACATTTTGACTTGTTGCTGTTGTTATTGTTTTTGTTGTTGTTTTTGTTGTTGTTATTGTTGATAACTGTTTTGTTTTCGCCTTGGAGAGTATTGGAATTTTGCAACGAATTTTGCATCCTCGTTTTAATAAGTCCATGGTTTCATTCACCAAGGTAACTGCCCGTGTAATAATATTTGAAAGCGATGTCTAGGTCCTAGGACAGGGCTTCTCAAACTATGGGTCGCGAGCTTATGAAAAAATCAAAAGTTGAAAAAAGAGACTCAGCGTAATAAAAATGTCTCGGCTAACAAGCGACCATCTATTTCAGTGCATTTTATTAACTACGCAAATAAAGCTCAGTATAAAACGGGGTCGAGACATTTTTTGCCTAGAAATTTGGGTCGTGGGCAAAAAAGTTTGAGAAGCCCTGACCTAGGATATAAAGTGGATAACGATCATGAGTATCCTGATTATTGTAACTTTCAATAATAATAATTAATTTGTAAGTATTCAATAGATATAGTAATCTGACGTCATTGACTACGTATACTATGCTACGCCACAGACAATTCTAACGCACTTGGGATGAAGGCGCCTTGCTTTCAATCGGTAGCCGATTGAGGAATCTGCTCTCTGAAGCGCACTTCACAACACAGGCCAATCAAAGTAAATATCTAACCTCCAACTCGCTTGCCCAAGCGAGTTGGATCGCCGCCGCCTTGAGGTAAATTCGACGTGTATAATATACCACGTATACTCAGCAACCGATTGGAACCAAGGCGCCTTCATCCTCGTGATATACGTAGTCATAGAAAGACAGAAATACGAGCCACGTGCGATGTTCAAGGGCGACCGGACGCGGCTTTGCATGGTTGCTTGCTTGCGAACCAAGGTCCCTCCGTCACAGCGCACAAACCACTTTTTATGGAAAAAGAGCTATTATCATTAATTTTTAAGTTTTTTTATACAGAGAACCTAAATATTATTTTTTTTGTTGGTAAGAGAGTGGGCATGTGATTGTAAACCACGTGACCTGGAGAGCCAATCAAAAAGTATCAACCATCCACTCTCTTAGCTCGTTTTTTTTTCAGATTCATTTAGGCGAACGAAGCGGGCGTCTCCATTCTACTTGTATGGCATATTGTTTTGTTTTTGTTTGTTTGTTTGTTTGTTTGTTTGTTTGTTTGTTTGTTTGTTTGTTTTTTGTTACGGTAGCGGTACCTTGTAACTTCACTCTACATGCTCTATTCATAAAATCCTTATCTTATGTCGAGATTACACGAAGTCCCCATCAGTTATCTTCCCACCATTCATCATATATATACTCAATCACGCATCAGTCTATTCCGAAGCTGTTCGCGAGCCACAGTGGACAAACATAAAGACGAGAATAAAGAAGACCATCTACAGTAGGATATTGAACAGTTAAGTGAAGTCATTATCGTCATAAGTTGATACTCTATACGTTAAGGTGATCTGGCTGGATATATTCTAGAAAAAGATCATATAAGTTACGTAATACGCAGCATCGCTGTGACAGATGGAAGAGTTGAGCCAGGTATTTATTTCTACCGTATAGTAAACGCCTAATTCACTATTTTATTTTGTTAAACCATTCTTTTTTGTTTGTTTATTTATTTATTTGGTTCCCAGCGAGTTTCCTCGTTGTAATATACTTGCGCAATACTCTGTATTAATAAACTCTAGTAATTATTATAATGCGTATAGGCGCGGGTATCGTAATTGCGAACGAAGGTATCCTATTTGTTTCCAAGAATAACTACATTACGCGCGTATGGCAGTATCAGCATTTCAGTTATCGAAAACCTCTGCATGAATTGAGTGTTTATTGAGTGTAAGACATTAATAATCATTTTGTAATATTGATAATTTCTCGTAGGAACCTCCCAATTCAGGAGACTAGCTATAGGTATTTGGAATATTAGTACCCGAAACCCGAATCAACTACAAAAGAGAATCTTATTTTAGCAAATAACAAAGACTCAAAAGATGCGTTTTTTTGCAATTAATTGTTTAGAATGGTATTCCGGACACGTGATGAACTGAAATATTGGGAAAGGAAAGTGATTGGGCTGATAGTATGACTAAATCTCAGCAGGAAAATCCCGGAAGAAACATTTAGTCAGGATTGCCGCTGGCTGGTGTCGAATTGGCAACCTCCCGAATCATAGACTCACGTCTTGCCGCTGAGCCACTTTTACCTGTGTAAGAAGGTTTCAAGAAATCAATTTTATCAATCAATTAATAAATTATAAATTAATTAATAGTCAATTTACTTCGTTAATTTTAAATTAATTAATCAATGAATTTTATAGTTTGCTACCATTAAGAGCTAGCTTACAATCTCTTCGAACGCAATTCTTTTGGCCAATAAGGGTAGGGGTTCAGTTCGAAAGCTACCTCATATATTTTGGTAACGGTAATAGAAACGATGAGTGCACAGTTCAGTGAAGCGGACTCGTTCTTGGGTACGAAAATAGTGTTGTATCAGTATAATATACATTATCATCCCCCTGTTAGCGCGCAAGCGAACCGTAGGGAAATGGAACCAAGGGACCTGGGTTCGTTTACTGTCGAACAATATGGGGAATTAATCCAAATCCTGGATTAATAAATATAATTACTTTCGGGTGACCAAAAATCAAAGTGTAAGTTTAGTTTGATCCCCCCCCCCTCGATCGAAAATGAGTTATTCAGATTTCGGTCATCCAGAAGCGTGGACCTGGAGCAATGTGATCCTGGGTAGAATATGTCCCGGTAGCTCTGCCTGTCGTACGAGGCGAATACAAGAGTCAATGCTATGTTCTGCCTACAGCTATGCTGGTGGAGGTGTTGCTAGCCGTGTGCCTGGGCCTAGTGGGGCTCGTGTTGCTCTTCACACCGTACAGATGGCGCTGATATGTCCCGGTAGCTCTGCATGTCGTACGAGGCGACTACAAGAGTCAATGCTATGTTCTGCCTACAGCTATGCTGGTGGAGGTGTTGCTAGCCGTGTGCCTGGGCCTAGTGGGGCTGGTGTTGCTATTCACACCGTACAGATGGCGCTGATATATCCCGGTAGCTCTGCATGTCGTACGAGGCGACTACAAGAGTCAATGCTATGTTCTGCCTACAGCTATGCTGGTGGAGGTGTTGCTAGCCGTGTGCCTGGGCCTAGTGGGGCTGGTGTTGCTATTCACACCGTACAGATGGCGCTGATATATCCCGGTAGCTCTGCATGTCGTACGAGGCGACTACAAGAGTCAATGCTATGTTCTGCCTACAGCTATGCTGGTGGAGGTGTTGCTAGCCGTGTGCCTGGGCCTAGTGGGGCTCGTGTTGCTCTTCACACCGTACAGATGGCACTCCAGAAAGACCTGGGATCTCATCAATCGTATTCCCGGTCCCCCCACCTGGCCGATCATCGGGACTTTGATGGAATTGAACATCAAGCACGAAGGTACTGGAAACTATATTGCTGTTGCTGATGTCTACTGAACACGCAACAAGATGTTATTTTTCCGTAGCGTAAACAAACCGCTTGAAATTTAGTATATGAAATACTAACTTTCAAGTGTTGGTAGGTGTGCTGAAATTTGTTATATGAAATATACAACTAGTACCTACTATACCACTCTAACAGAGGCTTATATTAAGAATACGAAATACTAAATGTCAAGTTCATGTGTGTTTTGTTTATGCCAAGGACAAGAAATCTTGCAAAAAAAGAAAATTTAATTTTACTTTTTTTTTCGAAATATTTCATTATTATTTTATTTCCCCGAAAAAAAAACCTTAAATTCTCACGCTTTTCAAGCCGTTTGTGGTTGAACACTCTTATTTATATTAATCAACGTTATTCAGAGGGTATTTTTATTGTATGTGATTTAGGCTCTTCCACTACAGAGGATTAATTTTTGAGTAAATGACAAAGGTCAATTGTAATTCTCGCTTATCATCAGTCGTGATTATTTCTATTGTACACAGTCTAAAGAATTTGTCGACATGTGTATTGTGTATAGCTTATCGGTATCATTCTATTATTGTCTTACAATGACATAGTAACATGCCTAGTTGATAATCAATCAAGTTTATTCATTTGGTCGACCAAAAATGATAATAATTTTTAGTTAAACCTTGCATTATGAAGCAACACCACAAAGGTTTGAAGCCCCAATATTTTGAAACCAGTTCGCTCACTCACAGTATATGATGCTCATGTGACATTCACTTAAACAGATCAAAAACTTGATAACAAAACAAGATAGATACGTGTTGACCTACAAATACGAAAAGCATTAGTAAAAGCAAGTGAAAGTACTCGTGGTTTAGAATAAAGAAGTTAAATAAATTTAACAAAATGGATTACCTGCCTTGTATACTGCTCTCGCTGTATCGTACAAGGTGTTGTCGTCACGGATTATGTAATAATTGCACCTCCCCTTTCCACCTTCACTCGGTACCGGCTAAGCACTTGCGAAAAGTGTGTGCGGGGAGGGTTGCAGTCAACAAGCCAGGTGTCATTGTTTAAAATATCTATCTTTTGAAGTAGTTAAATGTTATAATTTCTCTATTACTTCTCAGGTATGTGGAATGATCACAAAAAATGGGTACAAAATTAACTTTGAATATTAAAAATAGCTTGAAACCGTCAATTTTATAGCAGTGGTCTCGTTATTATTATAATTTTCAGACTACGCCAACGTTGTTAATACTCAAGCTATTTTTAAAATTCAAAGCTAATTTTATATAAATTTTTCGTGATAACTGAGAAGTAATTAAGAAGTTGTAACATTTAATTATTTCAAAAGATTGCTTTTTTAAACAATGACACAAGCCAGCTTGTTGACCGCAGACCGCAACCCTCCTCGCATATCTTTCTCGCTCGCCCGCGCTAGCCGGTACCGAGTGGAGGTGGAACGGGGGATGGGAAATTATTACATAATCTGTGACGACAACACCTTGTACGTTAGAGTGCGAGCAGTATAGATAATATTAGTGTTTGTTCGAATGCATGGTCTGTCTCCATCGCAAACAATGGCGTTCAGATTACGCATGCGCACGACGACGACGATGACGATGATGATGATGATATTAATATAAGAACTCTTACCAAAAAAATTAATGTGCATTTTTTTAAATCTTATAGTTAGAGATCCTTGTAAATGGTTTTATTTTTTAGCATATTTCGTTTTATTAAATCCAAATTTCGCCGTTGAGCAGTAATTTCAGCTTTTTGGCGGTGTTTCAATTTTAATTTACAAAATCTAATTTGTATCTTGTATTTTAACGTATGTGGCATGCCTACATTGTCGCGTAGGTCTACCATGATAGTAAAAAAGGAAATGGAAGGTATAATACAGTCAGTAAGGATTCTACTTACGGAATGAAATGCAATTTTTAGTACCTGAGTATGTTATTTATTGATTAATTGTCTATTGTTTTAATAAGAATTGTGGGGTTTTTGACAGAAATTCAGCAATTTCGCGTCAATTCAACAGCTTCAGTCTATTTCGTTTTATAACAGTAAACTTATGCTATTTCGCGTTTACACGGGATTTCGTTTTCTTTCGCGATTCAAAAAGACTATTTTTGGACTCACAACAGACTGTCATGCCAACATATTTCAATTGCTGCACGTTTCAAGTGATTTCGCGCTATCGCGCATTGCGAAATACAAGGATCTCTACTTATAGTGGATCATCTAACCAAAATATTGATGATTTCCTTTTGCAGATTTTTTACCGTTCATCTTAAAACTGTCGAAAGAATACGGCTCAGTTGTTCGAATGGTAAACTTGGGAGTAATTGGTGTGTTCCTTACTGACCCCGACGACATTGAGGTAAGTTCTCAAGATTAGGATTGTAGGCATCGTGAATGCGCAGTGCTCTCACTTCGCCCCCTATTCAGCAACTCCTCCCCCCTATTCAGCATCTCCTCATCCACGAGGTCAGGGTCATAACCATTCATATTGTTTATAATTTACTTCGAGGTATCATCATTGATATTGATAGATTGCTACACTCTCACATAATACAACATGTACGTGTAGGCATACCTAAGTCAGCCTTGCAAAAAAAATTGTTGTTTTTTCTGAACATACATGGTCTGCTTATGAATTAAGTAACGTCAAGAAATTAATATCATGTTACTCACCATTAAATAAATAAATTCACATTTAGAGTCTACCCACTCAGTAATTAAACTGATTTGCAGTGGGGGACTTTAATTTAAAGTGACTAAACCAACCCTGTAGGCTTCGAACACCATCGACGAGTGAGCGATAACCAATCAAAGATCGATATTTCAAATACGAAACATATGAGTCAGTGATTGGACAGTGCGAACACCTGCGGACAAATGCCAGAATCAACAAGGCCGATTCAGAACAACTTTGAATTTATTGAGTGCTTCGTTACTAGGACGGCTCCAAAGTCACCGTTTACTTATTCATTACATGACATTGATGCTTTGATGACATTAGCTTTAATAGACAAGTTGATTTATTTACAGCAACTCTACTTTAACCTATATATTTCTACCTTTTGTTGTACTCAGCATAGCATCCCATACAGTTCAGGACCTTGACTCTTGAAGCGATTTGACTGTAAAACAAAATTCTAGCCCTATATTATGTACACGATTAAGAAGCAGAAAACTTTATATCATTTAGAGCCATTTGATCAAAATGAAAACAACTTTGTACTTTTTTAACTAATGTGTCATTGTGCTACTAAATACTAATATACACTATATTATCTGAAAATTTTTAAGCTGAAATGTTTATTTTTGCTCTAATTTTAGATCATGATGAATAACAAGCAACACATAACTAAAAGCCTGGCTTACAAGTTTTTGCAGCCGTGGTTGGGAACTGGTCTCCTCACTAGCACAGGTAGGCCTAAGTCTAATTAATAGCTGAATGTGGACTACACGGACCGCAACACCCTCGTCCCCCCCCCCTCAACTCTGCCCCTGGGCGGGAGAATTGAAAACCATTATAGCATTAGTATCTTTTTTTGTATGCCTTGATATATATGTATAGGTTTAATGGTATATAAGATTAAAAAATGCCTTCACTAATTAAATTAATGACACATTTAATATGTTTTATGTTTATATGTTACATGGATATGTTTATGAAAGGGAATAAAGAATAAATCAATCAACATCTGACCCTGTTTCCAACTATAAAGTCGGGTAGGGGGTGGGAGGTTCCCGCCATTCATGCACTTGGGCCTATAAATAATAAATAAAATTAGCTACGAATATTTGTTACTTCTAGGTAAGAAATGGCACTCGCGACGCAAGATCCTGACTCCAGCATTCCACTTTCAAGTCCTGCAGGACTACGTGCCGGTCTTCAACGCGAACAGCGCGATCCTGGTGGAGAAACTACGAACACAGACTGGGCTCGACCACGTGGACATTGCCGCGTTTATCACGCTCTGCACTCTCGACATCATCTGTGGTAACGCCGTCAAAGACTGACTAATGTAAACCTTGATCAGTCCAATATACAATATATTGATTTATGCCATTATTTTCAATAATACTGCATGTTTATGAAATGTATATATTCCTTTAAAAAGTAACTCTATTCTAGTAGGTATGGCAACCCAAGACAACCTTACACATGCTTTCGTCACAGGCGAAGTATTCGCAGCCAATCAGCGATCGTTATCTGCGCGCGCTTATGTCTCGGGCGGTTCGCTGGTTGGCTACGAATACCTCGCCTGTGACGAAAGCATATGTAAGGTAGTCTTGGGTTGCCTATAACATTAACTTGAGTGAACACCGAAACTATGTTCCCCATCAATACTTATCAATATTTTTTTGCATTAAAATACGAAGTACTAACAGTTACCTATAGCTTGTTATAACTATCAAGATTTATACGTGGGTTATGAGTGGAAAGAATGATTGCACACTTTACGATGTTCACTAACGTATCATGGTATTATTTGTTGTAGAAACTGCTATGGGAACTTCTGTCAACGCTCAAACTGGGGGAAATGTTGAGTACATAGACGCCGTGAAAAGGTAATGTTCTAAATAATATTAAGAAGAGTGTCGTGCTCCTGGTGTATGAAATAATATGTACCCCAACTCCTTCCTACACGCGTTGGCATATACCTCCAACCTTCACCCTGACATTTAACACGTCTCAAGGGAGGGACAACATTAAGCCTACGTTATTAACTGTATCAGAACCCACCACATACATTATGACGTCACAATGTGAGTATAACATCTCGTGTGCATGATAATTAATTAATTTTTCGTATGAATACCCGTCATAGGGTGCACACCAGCTTTACCGGATGTGCTCCTCTTCAGGTAACTAACTAGGTATAATTTAGGTATGTAAGGGTTATTGGATAGTTGAGAAGGAATGTCCGATGGCTGCTATTAGGACTCAATGCCAGCTCGTGTCGTGTGCATAGAACTTAAGTGGTTCCATAACAACGTTGTGAATGCTGACGTCATAGATGAGTGAATCCGAGCCAATCAGCGCGTGTCTTTTTCAAATACTCACATTTGGTTGGCCAATGCCTCACTCGTTTATGACGTCGTCAAACCCAGCGCGCAAGAATGGGGGGTTCGCGCGCAGGCCTGACTAGCTCTGCTAGAGAGTCGGAAAACCGTGCTGTGACCATGGACTTATAATAGTAATAACGCAGTTCTGTGACGACAAAACTCCCCTTGCGCTGCTACTTTCTCCCACTCGCAGCGCTAGCTTACTACCAGCTTTTCTTGCAAGGCAACATGGCCACTGAGCAAGCGTAGCCTATGCGATGCGCAGTTGACATGAGTTGGTTTGGTACTACGGTGCATGGGTTCGCATTAATATTTTATTAAGCTTTGCGTGCAGAGCTCTATGGGCATGGTAGTATATAAAGATCAACTCAGAACAGCGTTCCAATTGTAAGGTTGAAGTCTATTTGTATTTAGTTCCCGTACTATATTGTGATGTGATGTTTTATTTTTAAAAGACTTGCAGAAAAAAGCAAATAATAGAACATTGACTCAAACCAATTCCATGGATCTCTAACATGAGAAAACAAAGTGTTTCCCCAAAGTGAAAATTACCCTTAAATCGGCCATCACGTGTGTAGCCATAGCAACCATAGTAAACTAAACTTGTCCATGTGTTAATACGCTGCTACTTCGCAGAATGGGGGAGTCCTTCCAACACAGAACGATTTCCTTCTGGCTCCATAATGACTTCGTCTTCCGTTGGACTCAAGCTGGGAGAGAACAACAGAAGGTGTTGCAAATTTTGCATTCGTTCACGGGGAAGGTACGAACAACATTGGCTTTTACATTTTTATTTCATATTTTATTTGAGTTGGCAACATTCTTATTCATTGTTGTTGCAATATACGTCCTGTTGATGTATTCATTTTTGGTTTTAAACTATAGGTAGAAAGTAATTATGAAATTTAACTATCTCATCGCTATTTTAAGCCTCTTACCGACACAAATCATGAGCGTCTCGGACATTCATAAATGTAACAATAAACTTAAACTAAAATATTCAAGAATCAAACTTGAGTACCAGAAAAAACGATTTGTGAACGTCTCTAACACCATTGAACGTATAGCTGAAATACTAAGGTAAATACGAATTCATCTAGCTAAACTTTATAGTTACATAGCTCTTTGTGAATGCTGACCCAGGAATATTGTAGAGATAATAGTGGCAACACTACAATGTAAACTACTTACAGCGTGTAAGCTGATATGGCGTCTTGGATGCACGTCGAGGCTATTTGATTCGTTTCTCACAATAAGGCATAATGTGTTGATGATTGTTTATATTTGAACACGCTCAATTGATATCAATGCAGAACTACAATATTGTTGAATTGTAAATCCTATTCGGTTATGAAACTGATTTACAAACGAGGGCAGTGTTTATATTTTACGTAGACTACAGTCTTTATAAATGCATCTTGCACCCCTTGCAGGTGATCAAGGACAGACAAGCCGAGTATCGGTTACAACGAGAGAAGAAAACAGTCGACAATGATCGTAAGTATAGACCATCAGTAAGTTGTGGAGCTAAGTTCCAGAACGAGACATGTTCAACGTGTTTAAAAGATGTGCGATACGTAACTTTTGTATTACACTTATGTAACATTACGGATGCCAGTGCAGTGATGGCCGAGGTATTGGCCAACCAACAGCAACAGAAAGGTTCAGACACTTTTACACGGATTATATCCGAACATCCATGATCTCTGATAGCACACAACTTTACTCTTGGGTTCCATCTACTCTATCTTTGTCCTAATTATAACAGAGGCCCTTCCTCATCCCCTCACTTGACATCTTTTAATCTTATAACTCACGAAGTAGTGCTTAGGCAAAAGCTTCTTATCTGTAAATTAATTCCTGCCAAGTTAAAATGATCCCTTTACATAATCCTAGTTTATTTGATCAGTATCAGCTCTCTTGTATTTCATATTTGTGATTTACACAATCATGCATATTGTTTGCTATGATTACTGACGTGGGGAAGATAATTCACTCAAATGAGAAATCATCTAGTCTGAGCGGATTTTTTTTTAGTACTACCACCTGTAGTACAAGGTCGTACCGCAAGAGCGCTCTCTTCCAAAAGTCTGAAAAACTCGTTGAGGGGAGGGGATGCCAGAACCTAGTTCAAATAAATCCCGCCAGAGGTGTAACGAAGTTCGGGCGTGCAGAGTTAGCGCTACTTCCGGTGAGACTTTATACTAGTTGTGAGTCATTGTCGACGGCGATAAGACATCTTCCACCTCTTATGTTGCAGGCGAACGCAAGAGACGGACGTTCCTCGACGTGCTGATCGAGGTGGCGGATACTGACGGGCTACTCAACGACGAGGACATACAAGAGGAGGTGGACACCTTCATGTTTGAAGGTCACGACACGACCTCGGCCGCCATCACGTGGACTCTGTTCCTGCTCGGCAGCAACCCTGACATACAGGTGGGTGGACACCTTCATGCTTGAAGGTCACGACACGAGCTCGGCCGCCATCACGTGGACTATGTTCCTGCTCGGCAGCAACCCTGACATACAGGTGGGTGGACACCTTCATGCTTGAAGGTCACGACACGAGCTCGGCCGCCATCACGTGGACTATGTTCCTGCTCGGCAGCAACCCTGACATACAGGTGGGTGGACACCTTCATGCTTGAAGGTCACGACACGACCTCGGCCGCCATCACGTGGACTCTGTTCCTGCTCGGCAGCAACCCTGACATACAGGTGGGTGGACACCTTCATGTTTGAAGGTCACGACACGACCTCGGCCGCCATCACGTGGACTCTGTTCCTGCTCGGCAGCAACCCTGACATACAGGTGGGTGGACACCTTCATGTTTGAAGGTCACGACACGACCTCGGCCGCCATCACGTGGACTATGTTCCTGCTCGGAGCAACCCTGACATACAGGTGGGTGGACACTTTCATGCTTGAAGGTCACGACACGACCTCGGCCGCCATCACGTGGACTCTGTTCCTGCTCGGCAGCAACCCTGACATACAGGTGGGTGGACACCTCCATGTTTGAAGGTCACGACACGACCTCGGCCGCCATCACGTGGACTCTGTTCCTGCTCGGCAGCAACCCTGACATACAGGTGGGTGGACACCTCCATTTTTGAAGGTCACGACACGACCTCGGCCGCCATCACGTGGACTCTGTTCCTGCTCGGCAGCAACCCTGACATACAGGTGGGTGGACACCTCCATGTTTGAAGGTCACGACACGACCTCGGCCGCCATCACGTGGACTCTGTTCCTGCTCGGCAGCAACCCTGATGTACAGGTGGGTGGGACATTCATAGGAGAGAGTGGCAGGTGAAGACATTCACAAGGAGAGCATCGCGCCTCATTCATCATTAGTGTAAGCTCTCACGTTTTATATATTCTTCTGTTGTTGTAAATGCTGAAGAACTAAAACGCAAATTAAAAACATAATTCAGACTTATGTAGCTGCTAATAAAATGCCCGGTTGAGGTGAGATCATGGGGAAGGGGACAGAGGGGTATCGAGGGACGTAACAATTTATACTTGATTAAATTGTGGAATGCTATACGAAAAGAATAAAGGAGATCGGAACTTTTGATTTACACTTTACAGATTCGTATACACCAAATGTGTCTAAGACATTGCCTCATTTTAGTACAGTTACACCGTTATTTTTGGTATCCATCTCTTTCAGAAACAGAAACGTCTAGGTGTGCTGTGTATGGATGTGTTAACAATTCTGGTAGCTGTCAGTCAGTGTAAACATTTCCGAAAAGAGATACATATGGCCTAAACGATTCGCGGTGTGATGTGAAAGAGTGCACAGGAAGAACTGCATTACAAGGAAGTCGGAAGTTTGTGCGGAACATTTTGTGAAAGAATATTTTGTCGAATCTGATTCAATGAGAGCTAGGTTCATACAAAACACTTAATTTAAAATTAAATTTAAAAAGAACAGCGGTACCGACACAAATGTAAATAAATACCTCGTAGAGAAACATGTAATTGCCTAGAAGGCAACCGCGTCTCTCTAAGTTACCTAGAAAGTCTAGGTATTTGCATAAAAAAATAAATTAACGAGATATTATCTCCGTATCAAGTTAATCGTCATTTGCAATTAATGAAAGAGGTGCTGACGAATCTGTACTTGAAATTGAAATTGAAATCGAGTGCGATAATTCTAGCTTCGATGATGATCCCCAATAGTTTGGGTTTTGGGTATAAAATGTAGATTAGGTTCTGAGCTATATCGTACCTACAACATTACTGTACATTAAACAGTCTTTACCAAATAAGAGACGGTGTCCGATATTTTCTAGACAGCCAGAATTACGTGTCGTTCCAAATCGATTGAGAGAAGACAGAGTGACAGTATAAAGAAGTTACTTCCAACAGTGACTACGAGAACGTTACGGTGTATGGGATATTTTTTTACCGTGTCTCATAGTATGATGGTCATTTTAATCCCTACTATTTGTTGTGTGATGATTGTGATTGTGGGTCACCCGTAATTAAAATCATAAAGTCATGCAGAGGTGCATCCATGAGAGTGTCAAGTGTCAACCGTGTGTCAAGAAGGACACAAGCTAAAATTGGACTCGCAACCGAAACACAACAAGTGCTCAGTTGGTTATGCATATTGACGGTACTGATTTTATCTGCATTGTTGTTATCTGGAATATATTTTAAAGTATAGTGTATTTTCGAAAGCACTGCAGCTCCAGTTATTTATTTTATACATTTACACTCAATTACCAGTTTTGTAAGTTTGTGTTTCACTATTACGAAAAACTAATTTTTCAGCTTTCCGGTTTTCAGAAACAGTAATAGACAACAGTTTACTGTATTATAAAATGATTAGGTAAAATGTAAAAGTCGAACTGGATAGAGCAGACTAACAGGTTTAGATTCAATTCAACAACAACATCTTTGCAAGTTACACTAAAACGAATCAGACGCAAAAGTTCAAATACAATTGATTTCAACCCATGTTATCTAATTTCCGAAGTCGCGAGTGCGATTTCAGCCACTTTTCAATACAGACAGAAGGTTTATCCCTCATATTTGCCTCAGTCATAAAGCAGATTATTCAAATGAGGCCATTCAAGTCTCGGACTTTCCTCGTAAATTATCCAAATGTTTCCAAAATCATTAATAGAACAAAATATTGAGCCAAGCTGAAGTATGAATTCTTACGGGAAATTATTGTTATTTAATTAATATGAAAATAAATTTCAATATATAAATATTTTGCACTCATATTTAAATTTGAATACATACAAGAATACAATACCTAATTAGCTTCAAACATTTATCCAAGCGAAGATAATATTTGAGGTTGTAACGAGAATATTGCCGCTTTGTCATGTTATCGATGTCGGTTAAAATAACCACATTGCTTTGTGACAACAGATTTCTTGGCACCACATACTTTCAACAGTTATTTGGCATTCAATTAATTCTGCTCATTTTCATGACTAGTTTTACCGTTTGCGTGTCAACACCAATTAATAATTCCTTGGCGAGATAATTATTTAGTTATGTCCACTACCTACATCGATATCATATGTATCAACTTTCCCATCTAAATCAATGTTAATCATCGAAATATTGAGGTTCAAACTAAAGAAGGAATAATGCCAGTTTATTCATCACTGTTGTACATTGTAGACCAGCACCTTACATTTTGATACTTGAAAGACAACTAATAATAAAGACGCTGCGAAGGGTGGAATGCAGCCTGACACAAAGAAAGGCCCGTAGCTCGAGAAGGAGCAGTTCTACGTCACAGAAACGCGAGGCGATTCTTTTCAGAAAACATCAACCTATTTGAATATGACAATGGCTACATACGTAATCTAAAGTTCCGATCTCCTATAAGTAACCGGAGCTCCCTTTAAAGGGATAGTCAGGTAAAAAAACAAAAAATCACCAATGAGTCATAAGTGCATGAAATTCAGTTATGAGTAAAATAAAATTGGTATAGGTTGCTTCAATGCAAGAAAAAAAGTGAACATTTAGCTATTCTACTAGATTCCCTTCGCCAGCTCTGCTGCATTTTTCTTCTAAAGCGTAGTACAGCTGTATCCCTTCTGAGCTCGCTAGCGCCTTCCCGATAGACAGAGAACTTATTGTTGTATTATACGAGACCAGCCACACTCGGCGACTGCGGACAGTGCCACTCAAAACAGATTGCAACTTTTCTACACATCAAGTCACACAAACAATAATGGCAGGGCATTTTGTAGAAGTACACGTTTGTACTAAGAAGCATGTTATCAGTAGAGAAACGATGTGATCAATTTTTGATAAGTGCCCTATTTTAGCGGTGGTTTTACTATCTCGAGGCAACCTATTTTTTATAAGGGAATTATGAGAAAAGTTGCTCGGTGCTACTTGGTATAATGGGTATTCCTACGAAAAATTATAAAAATGATTATTATACCCCAATAAAGACCGTTTTTCGGAAGAAAAGTGTACACATTTCTTGCTTCTTCCTAATAAATCTACATTATATTGCCCTCGCATTGCGTTTAGATGATTTCAGTAAGTTGCAACTTGCACCACGACTTACATCCATCGTGCCAACAACCAGTGCTCGAAATTAACGGCAGCCTGGCAGCCCGAGGCTGCCCAAAACGATATCGTGCTGCCACTTTTAGACACCCAGACAGCCCGACGGGCTGCCTTACATTTCACATACAAACACATTATTAAATAGTGTTTTTTCTAAAATCAAAAGTGCCATGACGTGTTCACACAACACACTGAATTATATTAACAAATTATCACAGTTTTTAATGTTTTAAATTAACTGACTATGACCTTGAGATCGACCATATAGAAGACAAAGACCAAGAACGCATCATAGACGATGACAAGCAGCTCATGCAGCACTGACTTGCAATAACATGGCAAATTAATCATGATCATATAATTCGTATTCATTTTTTACATTTTAATTGTATGTCATTATTATCATAATGTATTAATAAAAGAAAACAATTTACATTTTCTTCACAATTATAAAAAAAAAGTAATTTCAAATATTAATTACGTAATAAAACGTTCGGGCTATTCAATTCCTAACCGGGCTGCCAAAAACTGTCTACAATTTCTAATTTCGAGCACTGCCACCAACTTTTACAGGCCTACGTACGTACGTGTACTTATTTGACGTGGTTACAGGACAAGGCAGCCGAAGAGTTGTCGGACATGTTCGGCTCGGACTCCAGGCAGCCGACGATGACCGATCTTCTCAGCATGACGTATCTGGACAAAGTCATCAAGGAGTCTTTACGTCTCTACCCAAGCGTGCCAGCCATATCGAGGAAGATAGACGAAGATGTTCAAATCAGTGAGAGCTCCTTATATTTTATGATACTAAACGAAGTGATTTGATTCTAAGTAAATGTGTGCAGGCGTCGTGTTATGGTTCTTGTATCTGTTCCAGAGAACTACCTGTTACCCGCTGGTAGTAACGTTCCCATGATCCCGTTCATTCTTCACCGCAACCCGGAAATATTCCCGGACCCGGAGCGCTTCGACCCGGAAAGGTTCTCCCCGGAGCAATCCTCCGGACGCCACCCCTTCGCCTACCTCCCCTTCAGCGCCGGACCAAGGAACTGTATAGGTACGTGTGCTGAATTGGTGGATAAATGGCGCCACGATATCTTGTGCCGTGCTGACTCACATCCCACAAGATTACTGTCAATATTACTTAATCACAGGTTTTAAATCATATCTCATTAGTCATTAATGCTTTCACATCGAAAAAGTGGGAAATTGGCTCAATTTGGATTTGAAAGAACTAAATAATGTTTAAAAAAGTGTTGTTATTATTATAATTAGAATGGTTGTAATTTTAAATATTCTTCATTACACAATAAATTTAAGTAGGCCTACGCACCCTGATAATTACAATATTACATTTTTTACGGAGTATTCAGCTCTTACGAATCCAAATTGAGCCCGGTTTTCACTTTTTCGATGTGGTGTATCATTTTTGAGTTATGATTAAAAACCGGTATTTTCGCGTGGTTTTAATATTCGCGGTAACCTTTTCTAAGAAAGGTTGTACCTCTGTGGACAGATTAAAGCACTACACGTTGTAATTTACATATTTCTTGCAGCATATTAAAACCATAAGACTTGTTATTTCGATGAATGTAGTAATCAAAATAAAAATTCTCGCCGTTTATAATATTATAATTGATGATTAACATTATGAAGTTCGTATAACTCATTCGCAGCTTGAGTCAAGTAAGCGCTAATATTATAATTGATGATTAACATTATGAAGTTCGTATGACTCATTCGCAGCTTGAGTCAAGTAAGCGCTAATATTATAATTGATGATTAACATTATGAAGTTCGTATAACTCATTCGCAGCTTGAGTCAAGTAAGCGCTAATATTATAATTGATGATTAACATTATGAAGTTCGTATAACTCATTCGCAGCTTGAGTCAAGTAAGCGCTAATATTATAATTGATGATTAACATTATGAAGTTCGTATAACTCATTCGCAGCTTGAGTCAAGTAAGCGCTAATATTATAATTGATGATTAACATTATGAAGTTCGTATAGCTCATTCGCAGCTTGAGTCAAGTAAGCGCTAATATTATAATTGATGATTAACATTATGAAGTTCGTATAACTCATTCGCAGCTTGAGTCAAGTAAGCGCTCATATTATAATTGATGATTAACATTATGAAGTTCGTATAGCTCATTCGCAGCTTGAGTCAAGTAAGCGCTAATATTATAATTGATGATTAACATTATGAAGTTCGTATAACTCATTCGCAGCTTGAGTCAAGTAAGAGCGCGTGTTGCGCACTTAAGTTACTCTGATGTTGTATAAAGTCAGGCGACAACTGTTTACTCCACTTGCAGGGCAGAAGTTCGCTCGCCTGGAGGAGAAGGCTGTGATTTCATCAATACTGAGGAACTTCAAGATAGAATCTCTGGACAAGAAAGAAGATATAAAACTTATGATGGAGATGATTTTAAAGCCAAAAGATCCACTTAAATTTAAACTCTCAGTTAGAAAACAAAATAAATAAATAAATAAATAAAAACAAATAAGCTTTCCTCGACATTTTATTTTCTCGCTGCATACTTTCCTTGTTATGTGGTTATGATTGATATATACAAATTGAGTGTATGAAAGTCTACTGTAGTTGTAGGGATGACTGATTCAGGGTGTTTGAATGTGAATGAATGTGTGGGAAAGGTGTATTTCACAAGAATATAATATTTTGAAATACCCCCATACAAGCACAAGGCTAACCAACTTCCATGACAACTTTTGACTGTCATGCAAAAGTAAAACTGATGCATGGGTACATTACCCACCATTGACAGTTGACACCAAACCAACTTCTAACAAAGTTTCACTACGAATTGAATTTGCGTCAGCTGATTTATAGGTAATTTTGGATAATTGTATCGATATTCAGGGAAAAATTAGGTTCATTATGTACAGCATCAAAAATGCATCATAGATGGATATTGAAGTTTCAAAAAAATTTAAAGGAAACTGCGTATGAAAATAAATAATTGATAAATGACAAAGTTTGCTTTATAATTAATGGTTGACAAATTTTTCTCACATACACACGCATAAACACACGCACACCACTAATTATTTGATTGATTGATAATGATTGATTGGTTGATGATAAATTGATGATGACTAACTGAACTGGTGATTTGCAATTCAACTAATATGTTATTAATTGACACTACATATTTGAAACTGTCATGATGCCATTATGGTACCGGTATGGAAAACCACCCAACGTAGCACGTTCAACTATACACATCTTACCATCAGATTTATACTTGCAGAGAAGGTTATTATTATTAAATTGCTGATGATGTTCGGAAAGTCAGGGATATTAAAATATGTCAGAAAAATTGAAAATAATAATAGGGCCAATTATGAGCAACTAATAATAATGTTAATAGGAACTATTACCAAATTTACTTGTTGTGACGTACATGAATGTTCCATTTTAATTGTGAAGCTATTAAAGTCTAATAGTGTCAAATATTTACATGACTTGAGTTTTGTGCTTGCATAATTTTGCCCCAGTCGAGTTCTTAGAAAAATATAATTGAATGCAATCGTCTAATAGTAAAAAAGTTTGCTTGCCCGGGGCGAGTAATTGTAATTGCGTATGAGAAATACCATTGCACGTTTTAGTGAAGTGTAAACTGGAAATACTATTAAAAGATAGTGGCAGCGAAACATGCTATTGCTATTGGAGCGGTTATTAACATTTTGGGCATTATGGGTATACTTGCCAAGGTCTACTTGATCGCCGCTCGCTGCGCTAGCGACGCTCGTATAAGAGTTGTACAAGTAGATCTTGAACTAGATTTTATTGTGTTGTGTCACCTATATAATGTGAAACTTTGTCCACAAACAATCACTACTCGATAACGTGTCCAACGAAATGCACAATTATTTTTAATCACTAATATAATAACGATTATTATAAAAGCAGATATTTCATTTCTGAATGAGTACATGAGTTCATCGTTATTTGAACTTTTGCATCGTATAAGTAATACCTGTGAGTATAGATAGAGCCACTTACGCGTTACGCGTACTTACTACCAGTTTCACCAGTTTGATTTGTTTCTGTTCACAATCTGCACCATGCACATTGCACATTCAAATGAGGAAAGCCGTACGGTAAACCAACGTGACCTGTTCAAGCTACAGACATTGCAGGTAAGTTGCATGGAGATTGTTTGCAGTTCGTACTCGTCCAATAAGAGTCAATTATTTTATTAAGAAATTGATGGTGCACTCTAGAATGTGATCAAGAGGTCACGGGTTCGATTGTCGCCACCGGCAATCCTGACTGAATTGGTTTGCCAAAAAGGTGAATGCTTCGGCTAAGTATAATAAAGACTGGACCTTTCAAAGGATAGTAAAATAATACAATCACAGTATACAAATGGTCGTAAAACGTCGTTTTAGTTAATAACGTTTGGCTTTAGTTGTAGTTTGTTAGTCCTAAGACCACACTAGATTCATGTTTTGTTGCTGTCTACTCACGGTGTTCTTAAATAGCAACAACAAAAAATAGTTTACATTGTAACTCTCATGCAACCTGTATTGTTACTATATACCACTCCATGTAAATGTTACAGAAAGTAACAAATTGAAATTGGAAATAAATTTACAAATTCAAATTCAAATTGCCAAGTAATGGAGAAGAGCTAACATTGCCACGATTCATAAAACGCTCTACCACGAGCATTGGGTAATCTAGAAGTCACGGAACTTTTCGCCTATAATTTCTCAGATGTTTTGTTTTCACTACGTATGAAGCTCATACATATTTACAAAATGTCTCCAACTCCCCCCCCCCCCCCCCCCCCCCTCGGAAAAGATTTCCTACTCTTCTGTCGTATAGAAATAAGATACAAGACTAATATGTGTGTGCGTCAACAAATAAGTTGACTTTTTTTATATATACATTTATTGGCGTCATCACGGCTTTTTCAATGCCATGTTCTGTAACTAACATTATAGTTGATGTTTAGTGAAAGAGGTGGTGCAAGATGCTGGTGGTACTGTTGACTGCGTCCGTGGGACTGCTGGCGTTGTTCCTGGCTCTCGTTCCGTGTAAGTGGCGCTCCAGGCGGGATGTAGCCGAACTGATGCGGATACCCGGTCCGCGCACGCTACCAATCATCGGGAACGTACTCAACTTCTGGATTACCAACGAAGGTGGATTCTCTTCTCTTTTATTCATATATTAGCGAGATGGAATGCTAAGCACACTGGGGCTCTATTGTAGAAGGTCACTGGTTCGATTCCCGCTACCGGCAATCATAACTGAATGTTCTACCGACTCGTGTGACATGAGCGGTGAGGTATATCTCAGTCATTTATAATGTTATTTTGGAATTGAATCCTCTAATGGCCTACGGGCATTCCTTTCTATATATTTGCGATGCGAGCCATTGTCTCGGCAGTTTGCTGGTTGGCTATGAGTGCCTCGCCAGTGACGAAAGCATATGTAACGTAATCTTGGGTTGCCTATAGTTACCAGGAGTTACCCCTGGGCAGGTGGCCAGGTTCCGTACTAAGACACAATAATTTTATTACTACGTACCAATGAACTCATTAGCGCCGAAATACCAGGAACAATCAATGTGTTGTCATCCCATGCCGGTTTACCAACGCTTCTCAACGGCAATGAAGACATTTTCCCGCAATAATTTTTTCAAGATGTGGTCATCATAGATTATGATTGTGATAGTGCACGTTACTTGATATGTCGAAGTTGCCTTACCTTCTTCCTTGCCCTTGTTGGTGTATTACTACCCTCACTGTCTCGTTGATGTTTCTTAACACGTGCGCTATTTCCCCTCAATAATATGTGTACTGTACTGTACTTCTGTTCCAGACCTCCTGCCCACGCTATTGCAGGTGAGCAGAACGTATGGACCAATAACTAGGATATCTGGCTTTGGACAGGCCGCGGTTATCCTCACAGATGCTAGCGACATTGAGGTATGCCAGGCCGGTCACGTTACTTATTCCACCTTCTTCTTCTTCTTCTTCTTCTTCTTCTTCTTCTTCTTCTTCTTCTTCTTCTTCTTCTTCTTCTTCTTCTTCTTCTTCTTCTTCTTCTTTTCTTCTTCTTCTTCTTCTTCTTCTTCTTCTTCTTCTTCTTCTCTTCTTCTTTTCCAGATTCTTCCCACTAGTTCACGCCATCTTCCTCAATCTTCCTACAGTCTTCGTGTTTCGATGTCTTCCCACAACTCGACTGTCTATTATAAAATATAATTTTTCAGTTATTGGTCCTCCCACTTTCTCTTGGTCAACAGGTCTTTTAATGTTTACGTCTCTTTTTTGAAATTCCGCCCTTAGCATTCTTTGCTTACCAATTCATTTCACATGTTCATACCATCTCTCTCTCTCTCTCTCTCTCTCTCTCTCTCTCTCTCTCTCTCTCTCTCTCTCTCTCCTCTCTCTCTCTCTCTCTTTCTCTCTCTGGCTCTCTCCCTATTTTGAACAACAGCTTTTCCAACTATAGTTAACGAGGAAACAAATATGTCCTTGAAGCAAAAATTAATTCGTGAAAACTTGTGCAATGCTGAATTTATTGTTACGCCTAAACTTATCATGCTACGTCTCTGTTACTATACAAATGATGGCCTAGTCCATCTCAAATATTAAATGTTAAGTTATTTCAGGGTTTAAGTACAGAACCTGGTAATACGCTGCACTGCCAGTGCCATGCATGTTAATTATTTCGTTCTGTTACAGGTCATATTGAACAACACCAGACATATTTCTAAAGGTTATTCATACACATTTCTGCACCCTTGGCTGGGATCCGGACTTTTAACCAGCACAGGTGAGCAAAGACATTTTAATGCTCTATAGTCTATATAACGCTTACTGTATACGTTACTGTGTGGTGATTATTTATACACAACACCCTGTTCGTGAGGTATTGTCGGTTCGATACTTGCTACCGGCAATCGTAACTGAAAATTTTTTTCCTCGGTATATAACGCGAATTTTATAGTGGGTTCAAACTTCAGCTCTCGGACATTCCTTCAGAAATGTCAAATAGCTGAAGTTATCCCGATGCAGGTTTCATGTTTCTTCCTTTTTTTTTCTTTTTTCCTCTTGTTTCTCTTTTCATCCTTTTTCCTAACACTTCTTCCTTATTTCTCCCGTTTTGTTCTTTCTTAGTGATTACAGTGGTATTTACTTCTTTTCAACTTTCAATTTCGTAACCTATTATTTGTTTCTAGTTTTGTTTGTTTTAATGTTCAATGTGTCCCTCATCATTCTTTGTTTTCATTATTAGTTCACTGTATATTACTGTAGTTATATTTCTTGTTCTACTTAGTAAATCCCTTTTGTAACTGAATAGGATAATACACATTACACATTA
>OX246739.1:32108107-32223107 GCA_945910005.1 Isoperla grammatica
GAGGACATAGTTTTGTTAAATGTGAACATGCCCAAATCAAAAGAAGACATGTACACCAATTTTACTTTGACGTAGCCTTATTCATAAAAAATTTCTTCCGTTTTCCATTTATAAATTGGTCAGGTTCCATTATGTTCGACAAACAACATCAGCGTAGGCCTTGCTTATTGCACTTCTATTACGTGCAAAGAAGCATTCTCGTCAACGCCTTCGAAAGGATCTGTTTCAAGAAAGGAAACCATATTATATATATAATGGATGGTAAGATTGAGCACCTAAAGGGTCAGTAACGTTGTATTATGTTTTCTACCACTGTTTGGCAGTGTAGTTGCCCTTTTAAGGTGTACAAATGCAATTTTCAATACCAATCACTGATTGGCCACGAATTCCTCGTCTATGACGAGAGCATCTGTAATCTGTATGGTTGTCCAAGGACAAAATTATTTAACTGAAGGAATTTGACCGTTTTGCAAAGGTAATAAAATGAGGTGGAAATAGACAAAGTCCCCACTGTTATAGTTGTTCCGTAGCAACATCACCGACCCAAGTGTTATCATGACAGAGATATTTGCTAACCCACAACCAGAGTTGATAAAGAAGTTCTCCCTGCCAGATAACACCGCCCTCTTATGTTGCAGGCGAACGCAAGAGACGGACGTTCCTCGACGTGCTGATCGAGGTGGCGGAGACTGACGGGCTACTCAACGACGAGGACATACAAGAGGAGGTAGACACCTTCATGTTTGAAGGTCACGACACGACCTCGGCCGCCATCACGTGGACTCTGTTCCTGCTCGGCAGCAACCCTGACATACAGGTGGGTGGACACCTTCATCTTTGAAGGTCACGACACGACCTCGGCCGCCATCACGTGGACTCTGTTCCTGCTCGGCAGCAACCCTGACATACAGGTGGGTGGACACCTTCATGTTTGAAAGTCACGACACGACCTCGGCCGCCATCACGTGGACTCTGTTCCTGCTCGGCAGCAACCCTGACATACAGGTGGGTGGACAGCTTCATGTTTGAAGGTCACGACACGACCTCGGCCGCCATCACGTGGACTCTGTTCCTGCTCGGCAGCAACCCTTTCATACAGGTAGGTGGACACCTTCATGTTTGAAAGTCACGACACGACCTCGGCCGCCATCCCGTGGACTCTGTTCCTGCTCGGCAGCAACCCTGACCTACAGGTGGGTGGACAGCTTCATGTTTGAAGGTCACGACACGACCTCGGCCGCCATCACGTGGACTCTGTTCCTGCTCGGCAGCAACCCTTACATACAGGTAGGTGGACACCTTCATGTTTGAAGGTCACGACACGACCTCGGCCGCCATCACGTGGACTCTGTTCCTGCTCGGCAGCAACCCTGACCTACAGGTGGGTGGACAGCTTCATGTTTGAAGGTCACGACACGACCCAGGCCGCCATCACGTGGACTCTGTTCCTGCTCGGCAGCAACCCTGACATACAGGTGGGTGGACAGCTTCATGTTTGAAGGTCACGACACGACCCAGGCCGCCATCACGTGGACTCTGTTCCTGCTCGGCAGCAACCCTGACATACAGGTGGGTGGAGAGCTCCCCACAAGGTTCACAAATAAGAGGGAGTCTGCTAATTAAAATTGCCCCCCCCCCCCCCCAACATTCAACGCGTAGGCGCTTTAGTTACCCTTGAAGCAATAGAAACTACTCAGCTTCACAAAATGCACAAAGAAGTCCCAAGTGCTGCACCAAAATTAAATCATTTGTAGTAAAATGTGACTGTTGCGAGTTCATTTGTCTCTCCAACAACAGATGGATAATATCTGAACGAAAATGTGTTTAGGCTTGATAATTCCTCAACAGCTACGTTGACGTAAGAATTTTGATTTAGGACATTGTCTGGAGTTCTTGATCTCGAAAGGAGAAACTGTTATTTGTTATCTAAATTCTCGACAACCTTGAACGATGAGCTTGACGTGATTACAGGAGAAGGCAGCCGAAGAGTTGTCGGACATGTTCGGCTCGGACCCAAGGCAGCCGACGATGACCGATCTTCTCAGCATGACGTATCTGGACAAAGTCATCAAGGAGTCTTTACGTCTCTACCCAAGCTTGTCCGTCATATCCAGGATGATTGACGTAGACATTCAAATCAGTGAGAGCTCGTTTTGCTATACTGACTAGAAACGAGTTTACTTATATTATATACGTCTTGTTGCAAATACGTGGGGAATGCAAATCTCGTCAACAATACTGGAGACTCAAGCTAACAGAAAGATAGCGCTGCTAAGCTACCTCATTATCTGAGCAATTAATGATGTAACAATTTAATTAACTAAGTTCCAGCTGTAATTGAAAATTGATAATAAATTGTAAAGGGTAAAAATGATGTTCTTTGAGGGCCGTTTGGAAACGGGCTGTGTGCTTGAAGCACCTGAAATAATGTAGCGTGTTCATGTTTACGAGCTGATCTCGCGACCAGGGAATATATTAGTCTCTCTGTGTTTGCAATTTAATAACATTTTATCTGAAAATTGTAACAAACACAATTTTAAATACTTTGTTGAAATTGTTGCCCCTGCACTATTATCTGGGTAGGGAAACTCGGCGAATAAAATGCAAAGCGAGAGTAAACTACCGTATTTGGACAAAATTAGCCTCGTTCTGCTCTTTGTGCGGACTACAACCTTCTGATTGGTCCAGAAACTATTCATTCGCCACATTCGCGTGCATAAACACGAGACTATATAGATAATTTTTGAAATGTTTTTACAAATACAATAGGGAACACGCGTATGAAAATTGTTATCGATTTTTAAATACCTTGTCTCTCATTTAATAATTTTGTGTCTTTGAATTTTGAAAAACGGATCAGTCTATGCCTCAAAATAATTAGTTTAGTAACGATAAATAAAAGGGCGCGAAAAACGAGCCGCCGCCATGTAGAGTGGATTTGACGTCATGGTTTTGTACTGTGTACGCTCACCGCCTCAGCGATTGGTCTGTTCTGCCAAGACTACAGAACCATTGCGTCACAGCCACCTGTACGCGTTTCAGATCCCCAGTTTAAACTTCAATAAATGCGACCACATTAAACCTATTTAAAAATTTCTTTTTTACGTGCGACTTGCATAAATATACTTTTTGTATCTAATACTATTAAACTAAGTGTTTGGTTTAACAAAAAAAATCGTACGCGTGTTGCCTATTCTATACAGAGGGTCGAGTCGGGTGTTATGGTTCTCCTATCTGTTCCAGAGGACTACCTGTTACCCGCTGGTACTAACGTCCCCATTAACTTGTTCGCTCTTCACCGCAACCCGGAAATATTTCCGGAGCCGGAGCGCTTTGACCCGGAAAGGTTCTCCCCGGAGCAATCCTCCGGACGCCACCCCTTCGCCTACCTCCCCTTCAGCGCCGGACCAAGGAACTGTATAGGTATGTATTTGATGTGGCTCGTTGGTTGAGTTTTTTTTCCTGCTTCCAATGGAGAAAGATTCTGGGTTAGAATCCCGGTAGGGGCATGGTTTTTTAACACTTGACCTTGCCGTTAATCTATTATTATGATACGGAGTTAATGAACGAAGCTCATAATAAGTAGTTCAAAATCAAATGTCCCCCCCCCCCCCCCCCACTGAAAATCAGTTCTTGTAACTGTATGTGTAGACTATAAATACAAAAGTATTTATGTGTGTGCGGATACGGAAATAAATGGGCTCCACACTATATGTGCCGTGCTGACGTCACATATTCATTTCATTATTATTGAGTGTTTATCGATGTACTCGACAACTAGGCCATACGACGTCGGAGGGTGTCTAATATTCCGGTGTTTCCCATAACAGTGCATCATGATACGATTATATCACTATGTTATAGTAATTATAGATAGATCAATGGGAATTGTTAGTATAACTCTTACGACAGCGTAATATGAGTCAAGTAACCGTGCGTGGCATGTTGGATAAAGTCAGGTGACAACTGTTTACTCCACTTGCAGGGCAGAAGTTCGCTCGCCTGGAGGAGAAGGCTGTGATTTCATCAATATTGAGGAACTTCAAGGTAGAATCTCTGGACAAGAAAGAAGATATAAAACTTATGTTGGAGATGATTTTAAAGCCAAAAGATCCACTTAGATTTAAACTCTCGCCTAGAAAACACAAATGAATGAAGAAATGAAAAGATAAAATAAGATTCTCACAATATTCCTGTTTAGTTCCTCACATGTTTACTTTACTTTTTATGTGGTTATGGTTACATACTCAAATTCTTCGCTCACTCTTTCATCTGACTCCACGTCTTATTAGCTATCGTTGACTTTCGTGTGATTGTGTTGGAATAGAGAATTCTACTATTATA
Organism: Isoperla grammatica; assembly: GCA_945910005.1. Taxonomy (NCBI): domain Eukaryota; kingdom Metazoa; phylum Arthropoda; class Insecta; order Plecoptera; family Perlodidae; genus Isoperla; species Isoperla grammatica. Next base: position 32,112,452 of record OX246739.1, read on the forward strand.
GTCCTCAATAATGGACGAGCATGTAAATATAACGGCCTTCCTTTGTACTGTGTAATAATTGATGATAAGTTAATCAAATAACAATCTTTACGATAAAAGTTTTTTGATTTTGTGTATCCTTTGTTTACCTGATTCAAAATTAAATCCCGGGTATCAATGCCTTTTTCAATATCTTGAAGCGTTCTTGAGATATCAAAACGCGTTAATTTAGCGAGTTTTTCTCCTTTTACCCATAAATTCAAAATAATGTCTCTTTTCATCAGTAAAAATTAAATTTGTTTGTAAACATTTGAACGACCTAATAAATAATTTTATCACTTTTATCATTATTTTGAATTAACGACTGGGGTTTGTTATATTATCTTCAAGTTTTGTGTTTGAAAGTGTGTAGGAATAGTCTTGTCAAGAATTTCTCGTTTGGTTAACTTTATTTATACGTCGATTTGTACATTAATTTATCTCGGAAATGCATCACTCAACAATCTATTCGGCATTATGAGTGTGATGTGATATTATATATATAATTATTTTATAATTATTGATCCACAATAATCGTGCCACTCCAATGCAAGGTTCTAGGTTTTAGTCTAGTGGGTATTTCATAGGAGAATGACACATTGTTATATGATTTTTATTATATTTTATACTGATATATTTTTTCAAAGTAAAATTATTTTCAAAATATTTACAAGATACAACGTTTATTACAGCATACCAAAGGTCTTACTTTTCCATGGACATCATCAAACTGTTGAGTCTAGGTATGTCTTATCCTTGTGGAAGCTCGAACTGGATTAAGATTACCAGATAAGTTGTCACGGCGCCCACAATCTGAAAATGAATTTTATCTTGCCTTTTTATAACATTAGCATTAATTTATCTGTAAGTATAATGCAAACACAATACCCTACTCATATAGTTTCATTCACAAGAAAAACAACAGGACCGTAATTCAAGTTTTATCTCGGAGATTTTATTAAAGTTTTAAGATAGTCATAAATAAGTACGACAATACTCTACACTGAAGAATATTAGACCCCCAGGGGTCCGCGAGCCCATACCAGGGGGTCCGCGGAGCTAGCTTAAGGCCTAAAGAATGGGGGAAAAAATTATAGACTGCTGTTAATTAATAAACGTTATTTTGTGTTTGAAATTAATAGCGCTTTCATATACAGTTAAGAATTACATTACACCAAATCAAGCTACCTATATACGCTAAAAACCCATAATTGTATTGGTCAATCTCAATTGGCAGGAGTAGGCAGTGTAGCTGTGACCTTGACGTGAGACCGAGAGCGCGTCTACAGAGACGGACGAGGGGAATGGGGAGGAATGAATCACGCGGATGCGACCAAAACAAAACAGCCACTTGACTCACTCAGCACACACTCACACAGTGACTAGTAAGACTAGTTGGCGTAGGTAGACACCACGCGAAGTGCTACAGTGCAGTGTTTTTGGTATATACGTAATATTAAATGTACAATATAAAAATTAATAATATCAAATTGAGTGTAGGTCTCTAGTAATCAGCTATGGATTGTTGGTTAAAGACGGGTACTGTACGTGCAACTGAAGTGCCGATTGAAACTAATGGAGGCGACAGACAGGCCCTTGTTCCACCTAACCTTGACAAGCCGTCTTGCTCAAAATCTAGTGCTAGTGCCAATAAAGCCAAAAAAACGCAAATATTGTGATGAATTTTTAAACGTGGGATTTGTGCAAGCGGGTTCAGACATTGAACAAAATCCGCAATGTGTTTTGTATTACGAAATATTTTCCAATGAAGCAATGAAACCTGCTAAGTTGCGTAGGCTTTTAGAAACAAAACACTCCGAGTTTTCTGGTAAGTCAATAGAATTTTTTAAAATAAAAAGCAATGAAATGAAAAAGTCAAAAAATAAAATTGAAAAAATTGCAGCAGGCATTACAAATGAAAAAGCAACCATTGCATCATATGCTGTTTCTCTGTTGATTGCTTAGTCGGGAAAACCTTATAACATAGGAGAGGAGCTAGCATAACGATATGGTCAAAGCTAAGAATACTTAGCATAATGCATTTTTTTGGAGGTTGGGGGTCCTCGAAGACTGTAGGTTTTTAGGTGGGAGTCCGTGATTCACTTGACTTTGAAAACCTCTGCTCTACTGAGCCTGAATGAGAGCGAATTGCTTGGGAAGTATTTGACGTATTGTGTTTTGTCAATCATTATTAATGTTTATAAAGAAGACGCATTCAAAAGATGATCTAATAGTAGAGTAAATGTAAGATCACAATTCATTTGCATAACGCTCCCCCTCTAGATCCTCTAACTTCGCCACTGGACAGTCCGTAGAGGCCTCTAACAGCTATTGTCCTCACCGTGTAGAGTAGGGTGTTGTTTATAGGGAACCACCCCCCAGCCGTGAACCGCACTTGATAGTGAAGAAGCTGCAGCGAAAAGCGGCGCAGCTGCTGGAAGCATTTTAACCAATCACATGAAATGCATGTGAATAGTGTTGATCAAGTTGTTGTGAAAGTATGTCGACTCAACAACAGAACAGCGACGACATACTAGCCCCAACGTACTTTAGTCTCGTACCCACCTCAGAGCCTTATGTACTAACCCTTTAATGCATGCTGCTTCAACGAAAGTCAACAGATTCATAGCGCTATTTAACACATTTTTAAAGGCGGTATTTTTAGTAAAGAGCCTCATTGGTCACCCTATATCTAATTCAATAAATTAAATTGAGAAGAAAAGTAAGAGGAGTTACGTTAATTTGGGTGTCATGTAAACAGCTCACGTACAAGATAGCGCAACATAAATTCCACAGCTTTATGATATCGTGCGTAACTTGATAGGATTGTTGTTTTTGCTTAACTATGCTGACGAAAATAGTCTCACCTTAATCGTGTCGTGCACCATAATCTTGTTCACATACATCTTGTGAATCAGCCGTGATAGATGGTTTGTCTGAAAAGTTAACCAAACTTAATGACAGTCAGTATGTTAAGTGATCACATAATCAATACAAGGTTAATATTTGGTTAATTGGTTCTCAACTGTTGAGTGTTATTTTAACTTCTGAATTTTGTGTGGTTCTTAACTGTATAATGTTTAAGCTTTCAACTACAAATTTGGTTTCACTGAAGAGAAATCCCAGATCAATGAACAAGGAAAAGAAATAATATTTTTTCGTACTAATCTCTGCCGTATAGGGTGAAAAGCAATTGGGGTTAACACCCTTCTTTAGGTGATTTGTGTAAGTAGCCAGCAGGTATATAACAGACACGTAATGAGCATTCCAAAATTGTAAACAAAAAACTGTTTTCGTATATGGGCTGGATCCTCAAGAGGTCCAAAGTTAGTATGATCATACAGTTAGGACCATGAATCCAATCCCTAGAACGCAAGTATTATATCACACTAGCTATGAAGGAATCAGGCCTATTGATGAATTACCTGAGCGCTCGCGTAGTTGCAAACAACCACAAAGCTAGTTAGATGTACAGTCAACATCAACCCCACGCAAATACCGAACACTATGTAAGGACTTAGTGTGGCATTATTCTCTTTCATTGAAATCCGGAGTAAGTCTTCAAAACAGTTGTTGAATCCGGTGGTGATGTTTGCAAACATTGATGCGACAAACAGTAACAGCTGGATCGAGTAAACACCGTTGACCCGACATGCCAGATCACATAGACTTGTATACAGCGTTATGACTTGATCCAAAGTTGCATTCGTCGCGATTGGATTTGCCGATAATGTAAACATTTCAATTATACTTTTATTTATTAAGTGAAATCTCGTTCCAATTAGAGAAACGCACTGAATGAATATACATGAAGAAATGTAGTTAATTGATTCTACAGAAAAATACAAACCCCAATTAAGATATGCGTTTGAAGTTACGTAAACTTGAATATGTAAGATATAAATTATCTGGAATAACGCACCAGAAATTCCTATTGCGCTAATTACAATTCTAATAAAGGCCGAGCGTCTAACTAGCTCGTGGGTCTTGTTCACATCAAAACGTAATACGGCCATGCGTTTGTCGAGTCTGTCGATCTGATATAGAAAGTCTGCCAGCGCTTGTGACTTGAACACCGCTAGGGTGACATTAAGCGTGGCTAAGAACATATCGTAAAGGAACTGTATCATAAGCACCGCCTGCGTGATATTGTGTGTGGGGAATCCCCGGTACGTGTGCACTCGGCACGAGACTATCGCGAGACAAACCAAAGCACTGAAAACAACGGAGCTCTTTGACACGAGGAAGCGTCTGTGTCCGTCTTGGTAGACCAATCGGAAGGGCGCTAGGCCGACGGCTCGGGCGATGGTGAAGATGGCTCCGGTAGACCAGTACACGTCCATCGTCGACGAATATACTGTATAGGCGATACTTCATGTAACTAGGTGCATAAACAAAATTTTAATCTCGTTAAGGTGTTCTTTTGTACTTCAAAATATCAATTTTTGGTTAAAGGCGCCGTTCCATGTATGCGTCCGATCCGTGCGATACAAGTAATACACTTTAAAATGTCTAATAACAAACAAGACAGCTAGAAGGGTCATAACGTTAGGAGGCCCATCTGGTGACGGCAGCGGATTGTCCGTCCGATGTTTGAATTTAAAATATGTTCAACTCTTGTCGCATGCAGTGTATCGCGCGTACCATCGCATCAGTCCGTGAAATACGGGCTGTGATTGGATGAAGCGAAAAACGATCGCATCGCACGGACCGGACGCATACATGAAGCGGCCCCTTTAATCAAAAATTGATATTTTGAAGTACAAAGGAACAACTTAACGAAATTGTTTGTTGAGCAATGACTTGAGTCGTGAGGGGTTCGTTTGTGAAGTCATTATTAATTCCATTTCCATAAAGTAACAAGCTATTCAAGACCTAAAAATGACCTATATGCGTCAACCGTTTCCCGTTATCAATTCCTAATAAATAACAGGTATACAGAACATGTAATGACATGTCTGTTTGTATTTTCTGTCCCCATGAATATTTAAAAATACTATTTGTTTCGTTTGTTTCGTGTGCCGACAATTCGACAGCGGCAATATTGTCCTCTATCTTATTTTGCGTGCGTGTTCCACGATCCGGTCACCTGTTGGATTGCGATGCGTCGCACGGCTGACACCCGAGCACGGCCGGGCACGCGCGCGCACGCCCGAGCACGCTGCATCGATTCTACCCTGCACGGCCGTGCAACCCGTGCGCTCCTTCAACCGACCTGCGACTAATGTATAAACCATGCAGGTTCTTCCTCGTCGTGGGGAGCGGGGCCCGCAATGAGGACTCCAGTGCATAACTTTAATCATCTTATTTCTCATTCATTGTCTTCTCGCTCGCTTTTACCATTTCTGAGTCTTTCTTCTCACTCTCGTTTCTCTCTCTGGGACCTAAATGCCAACCAACTCCCCCCCCTCCCCCCCCCCCCCTGTAGTTTCCCGTTATGACGACACCTAAGATGTGTAATGGATTTGAACCGGCCAAAACCACATGAGCTGTGGAGTACGTCGTTTAAAGGGGTATTGAGGCAAACAAATAAAAAAAAAGCAAATATATTCCTAGATCATGATAATTTGATACATAGATGTAAAAAAAAAGCTCCTACCCCGATGCGAAAGAAGGAAAATGTTAAAGAAATCGTGTATTTTAATAGTTTTTTCAAGTACATAAAAAACAATTAATTTTGTTATGGCAATTAATATGCACGTGATTTTCAACCCTGAGCATCAAAAAAACTAAAGCAAATAAAAATAATTGCGTATTTTTGAAGTTTGAAGTTTCATTTTTATTCAAACATAGAATATGTACAGTAACTATTATAAACCCATGCAGTACCATTGTTTACAGTATGTTTATGAATTAACAGTATCTTCTTCTTATCAAACATGTAACTGGCGTTGAAATATTGTCGTTGTAATTAATTCGTTACTGAATTCACCGACTTCCCGCCTCGCGGTGATGTGGCAATACTTATGGCGAGTGTAAGGACATACGGTAATAAATAAATAAATAAATACTTATGGCCAGTCCGAGCGAACAGTCACCGCTCGTAGGTAAGCGGTCGACTGTCAGCAAGTCTAGCCGACGATCTAACACGCTCAACGAGGCTCGCAAATGTATTTATAAGTACTGAAGTGTTCATAATTAATATCTCCAACACGCCTTGGTGCAAATGAGATTGATATTTAATTTTTGTTCTCCCATTGTAGGCACCCATAAGGTCCAAAAGTATTTTGCATATCCTCTTATACAACTGTGATTTTTTTGTAAGTTGTTTACCTGTATATTACTGTACACATAAACAGATTGATGCAAGTAGGGCATGTAAATAGCTCCACTGCGTAACGCGAGCAGCACCAGAACGCGAGGCGACTGGAAGCAGAGAAGCAATATCGATAACCCAACTGCCTTACGTCTATTTACCACAATGCATGGTTACGGGACAGAAAAGGAACAATCACGAAAGTTGTACATAACCCCCCCACTTCCTAACGAATCATCTTTACCAAACGCATACAGACGCATGATCAGCGCCCAAACGGAATTGAAGTCCAACGGTATTGAAATCACACGGAATTGAAATAGAAGTCAAACTTCTTTTACGATAGATAGACGATGTTTTTGGTTTGGCGACTTTGCAAACTTTGCAGTGTTTGGTTTTCGAGAATTTGGCTTCGATTCCATTTGGACGCTGTTGAATGTTCCGCGCTCCCGTTTTTACTATCGGCCGATCTGTACAAGATATACGTTTTTTCATCTATGATAAGTTGAATGGTTGAGTAATAAAGTACGGGCAGCCTATAGGTGTAGCATTGAGGCCCGTTTTCAACTTTTTCAAAACAAACATTGTGACTAGAAGAATTAATACCATGCATATTGAATGTAATATTTGCTGAAAACGAAGTAACCAATCCGAGATTATTAAAGTTTGGTGAATTCGGACCTAGACGATAGCACTGACCGTTTCAACGAGTGACTGGTTTTTGCGGTAACACTGTCTTTTATTGTCAAACATATTGTTTTCCTAGAGGGAATTTTTCTGAATCGCTCCATATAAAAAAACTCTTCTGTTGCAATTAGTGATGTGTTATGTCCTTTTATGCTTAGACTCTGTACTCTGGACTATTAATAAGCCGACCGGCCATCCCTATCTCTGACCCGGGTAGAGATGACTCATTCAACTACCGCCCCCCCCCCCCCTCACACCAAAAAGCAAACTACCATTAGGAGGACGTATATAACACTATTTTTTTTTAAAATTTTATTCACCACTGTCAACATAGTATCACAGTATGTATTTTATGCGAATAGAAGGTTATTTTATTTATACACTTTAGTATGATTCACTTTATACAAGAATACAAAATGTGCCGGTACTCGTGTATACTAAGCACGTTAAATCTTAAAACAGTATAAGTATCACAAGTGCTTGACATACACGGTGCACTCTATGCTTCGAGACCTAGGACACGTGCTGACAAAAAGTACCTAACTTTCTTCAAAGCCGTTTATCTGTATAAACGCGTATGTTTTGACGTGCTCGCGAGTGTGGCGTCGTGTTGCCGCGGAACCCGTGATAAGGGAGGCGGTACGCCGGAGCGCTTACGTTTCACAGCAGTCGGGTTTCGACACGCCGCCCATCGCTACATGGCCGGCCCGCAAACCATGTGACGGAGGTGACCGTGTCGTGTGTTAATGTGTCTTAGAAGTCAACACCATGTGGCAATCCGGGGGGATGGGGGGGCACGCCGCCAACAACCCCTGGATGAAGCTGATGGGTATTGTCCAGAAGGAGAGGAGACACCACGATGGTGGTACTACCACGTCCACCACGGGCTCCAACGACCGGACACTCAACCAGTGAGTAGACTATACATACTCTCACTTTCGAGGGCGGCAAAACAGCTAATATAAGGAGCTAATGAGCTTTTAGGCTGAATTAGTGGTTCCCATGGTGTAAACATGTTATTGGCTACTAACTTTCTTATTACCCGCTCGTTATACCGCCTCTTAATCTGAGTATTGTAAATATTCATGGAGTCTAATTGTTTTTCCTGAGATTACGTTCTCCATGTTAGAACTTAAGATTACACGCGTTTTGTGTTTAACACTTTAATTCGATACGAAGTGAATTAAACGCAATCTGTATTTCAACAAATTGAGTTTCTTAACACAGTATTACGGGAAGCTAATAAGGAAGCTAATATGAGCTAATAACCTGTTAGGTAGATTTTAAGCTTCTGGTTGGTTTCTGGTTGCCATGGTGAAAACAAGTTATTGCTTTATTGGCTACTATCTTTCTTATAAGCTGCTTGTAGAAGGCTTGTGGTTGTAATCACAGCCTTCTCGAACGTCGGTTCAATCTCGTAATACAGAGCCCCGAACTTTAATAATTGTCTGATTCCATATCCGCTTATTCTGTTTCCATATCCGCTTATTAGGGAACGATTGTTTCCTTTCCCTTTCTGTTTTATTATTATGATTAAGATAATATCTCCCGGCGCTTTTGATTTACTGCTTTTTAAAATAAAATTCCATAAGTTGTTGAAGGTTGAGTGTTGCGTAGATCTTCGTTTACGTTGAAAGGAGACATAACTCACTAAATTAACGATTGTTTTTTCATATAAGCGAAGAAGCGTCTATATATTGAAAAAGTGATTTTGGTTTTGTATGAGCTAAACGATGAATTTAAAAACACTCAAACACGTGTATTTTGCTTCGATTGTCATTTCTGTAATTAAGTGTATATGCATTTTTGAATTGATTAAAGAAATGAAAGTTGTAACAATTACAGTATAGTTTAAGGTTTAAGTTAAAATTCATCATTTAACCGCCCTTAGCTGATATAAAATGACATTCCGCGTAGAAAACAATGTTTCAATATCTTCACGCGGTCTCAAGATATCAATAAAAAAACGTTAAATTAGCGGGTTCGATTCCCTTTACCGATGTCGTCATACCGACGTTTCGCAATCAAGGAAAATACTTTATCGACCGGTACAACGAACTCAATCTCTCTCTCGAAACTCAATATTATGTCGTGATAAATAACGATGTGACTGTTACAATGAGTACGATTATTATTTTCTTTATTAAAATCGTAATTAAATGGTAGTTCGATTTCCGGTTCAGCTGATTTCTTCGGAACTTGCCACGAATTTATTTTTACTAGTGTACATGAAAAAGGTAACCCTAACCACCGTTACAATGAAGCACATGATAAATTATATTATGTTCCCCACTGAAGATCGCTTCATGTAACTGAGTGGGGCAGACTACGAATAGAAATGTATAACTTTATTCATTCAAAACATGCAAAGTGGTGCAGGATTCAAATAGACACACACAAATGTGAGGAGCTTACTTTGGATTTTCAGTGGCAGCCTCGTAAACGCACACGCACACGCACACGCGCTTATCACGTCGTGAACTCGAGAAGAAAAATAACTGGAGAAGGAATAAGCTATATATCGTAATCATTTATGCCATCTGTTAACAAACAGAACAATTTTTATAAGAATCATAATATTATATCAGAAGAGAAAAACAAGGAGTATTGCCAAATGATTAATTGATTAAAATCGAACGTATTAACACTCATCAAGGGAAGGTTCACAGTGAACATTGGTTAACTTTAACTTCTTCAGAGAGTGAGACATTGGTAGGCAAATGGCCAACGGCAAACACAAATCATCCCAAAGTACTCAACAGCCCTCCTATTCCTCTGTTTGAATAGATTCCGGTCCAACAAGCCGGGTTTTCAAAGTAGCCGTCAACTTTCTAAGCCCTACTAGATACACAGGGACACCTGTAACCCACGACCAAACCATGCACTGGGTCTTACGTTTACTGAGTCGTTTCTCAAAAGCGCTGTCCAGTGGGGGTTATATGAGCTCTAAGCCCAAAAACCCTCTTCCTTTATGGAGTCAGGCCTATCGATCGCGCCCGAAAATTGCATTTTTTGTATATTTGTAGTCAGATACGGTTCACTGTAATATAATGCCAAGACAAAGTCGACTGTCTCGGTTTTCGAGACATCTCGCATCAAATCTCGATCTTCGTCTCGACAAACTCGTGTTCGTTGTTTTAACATTTTGGCTAAATAATGTCACACACTTTTCATCCCTCTACTTGTTCAAATAGATTTACCACCATTAAATGCTCACATAAAACCCGGATTTGTATTGAAAGTAGTCAAAGGAATCTAAACTTTTAAAAGTTACGGTTCTCAAAACTTTGAGAAGATAGTTGTTGGTTGTATCATTAAATTTAAAAAAATATTGTTTAAACTCATTTTTTTTTAACCCGTAATAAAATAAAATAGTATCGAATGCAAAACTATTGTTAGAAAGAAAATTTTACACCAAAAGTTTCAAGAATTAACAATCTATGTTTTTAGAACTGCTATATGATATTTCTCGCACGGTTATATTTTCGGTTAACGAAATCATTTTAAAATGACCATGGTCATGAACTGTCTACGCGTACTTATGTGTGTGCTCCGTACTCTGTGCTCTAGTTTCAAAACAGTACTGTACTCATTAATTGTCGTTTAATAATTCATAAACGGTTTATCCAATCTTAGGGCGTGTCATAAAAATGTCAACTATAGTCTAGTTGACTAATTTGCAACAATTAGTGAAAAATTAAAATTAATTACACAATCATATTGTCTACTAGGTGTTTGTCGACTGATAGTGTCAAAATTATGATTCGTGATACGCTCAGTATAATAAGCTGGAAGATTATCTCGAAGAAATGCATATGTTTAAATGTTAGAAAAACGTACTTACATTCTTAATTAATATCATCGTATCATAACATAAAAATGGGAGAATGTTTCAAATTGTAGCCGGAAGTTTTTAGAACTTTACTCAACATCGTTGCAATTTTATTGTAGCTATCACCTGCAATGCAAGTACATCGTCAAATAAGAACTATATTAGTGCAACACTGTAACAAGGAAGCATATTTGCAGACAATAAAAACTAAATCTTCTTTTTATAGCAGGCGTCGTAATCATGAAATATACCTTTTTTATAGCTAGGTTATGGATATGAATTTATTAACGTTCGCAAAAAGTTGTGAAGTATTTTAGAGTAAAGTATTTAAAATAATAATTTATTATTGCTGGCGTCTTGATTGATTTTGCTGGCCATGTAAACAGCTTTCTAACTATTAGTCACGCGATTTGATGCAAACTTTCAGCCAAACCTGTCCAACTGTTTCGCCTGTTCGTGCAGCAAACACAACACACTAAAACACCAACTAAAGCGTCATTTGAGCTGTACAGAAGGATTCATTGCACTAGCGTTCTCATTTTATCACTTTATTTCGCCATTTACTACGCCGTCCTACTCATCTTCATAGTGCTGGGGCGTTGCATGTATTTCAGAGAACAAGGCATTGTAAAAACTTGCGAGCTTTAGAAATGCCATGCGTGGCCTCAGCTCTCATTGTATTCACATTTCGATGCCAAATTCGCGATCCACTCAGTGATTTGATAGTAAATAAGATAAAAAGATGGCCATTATTTCTTCGTATAAAGGTTCATTTATTTTAAGTTGGTGCCATATTTAAATATTGCCTCCACAGGTGAACGAGCTGAGAACTTAAGTGGCTATACCGTCCTAAAAATTACTTTTCGGGAATTTGGTACATTCAAAAACAAAATTGGCGCTTTTTTACCGTTTATTTGGTACACATTCATAGCCTCGTAGGAAACAGTGCTTTCGTTAAACTTGTGCTTAGAAGGTGTCATATTCGCAACTTGGGTCTCTATCAATTCACTATATTCTTCAGATTTTTTTAAAGCCAAAAACTTTAACATTTTCCTTTTCCTATTCCACTTCTTTAAACTTGATGCAACAAACTAACTACATTCCTTATACTGTGCTTCCCTATGTTGTTGGATAGACAATAACAGCAACAACAGCTCGGGACCAGTTCTAGAGCCTACACCAGTTTACTCGCAGCTAGCTCGTCGCTTATCCTACAGGCGGAAGTAATACTCTCTCGGTCATCATTGATTAGACGTTATTGACTGGTTAAAGGTATTACGTAGACATTCAGGCTGTGGGGAGTCAATATTATTTGGGCGTAATTCAGGGGCAAGGACCGATGATGTAAGTATAGAACGTAATTACGAAAGTGCAAAGCGAGCGAGTATTTTTGATGCACCAGCAAGGGACCCCATACGTTTCCGTGCAGCACAGAGCAACTCGCATGACATATTATCGACTAGAGTTAAAAAATGGAGAAAATTTCCAAAAATATTTTGTGCCATGTTTTAAGGAACCACAAACATATTTTTTAATGCGTATACGTGCAGCAAGTCAAATGTGTGATGATATAACCAAATACCTTAATAGTAATAGCTTCGCTACCTTAAACTACGATTTACGGACAACTCTTATCAAAACTAATGTGGACAATACTAAAAAATTAAATATAGAGGGCTGTGACAAATATACTTGTTATACACAATGCATGTATACTTGTTACTCTATTGGATTACACGACAACGCATAATAGGGAAGTCTCATCAAAAATAAATATTCCTCAAAGTACCTAAAAATGGAAGATCATTATCCAAAAATACGGGCGGTATAATTTTTATATCTGAGAAGCGTATATTTCCAATTCTATTAGCATTTTAAGTTTGAAATTTGGAACTTCTTGTTCCGTAATTGAAAAACGGCTCTTGACGTCATATGTCATGTAAACAACTGCCTCCTTGAAGTATTCTTAATAATATCAACGATATTAAGTCGGACATTTTACAATATCTAGGATGCAGTGACTTTACAACAATGTCTTTTATACCACTGTTTTCTTCAGAAAATACATTTTGATACAGTATTTACCAAAACGTGTTTAAAATAATTCAATTATTTAACATATTGTTGTTAATTAATGTTGAGAAGTGTTCATTTACTAACTATAAATAAATGTTGGTTCAGTTAAAGTCTTATGAGAGCAATAATCTACTAAAGGGTGGGATTTCAGTACTATTTGTATGATATAAAATTATTGTTTACTGACATATGACGTCAGAACCTTGAAATCACGAGCAAGATGGCGCAGGTCCGTTTCTGAGCGTGTTTTGACAGCAACATCTTTGACTTGCTGTTAAAGCGAGGTTAATGCACCTTTCGAGCCGAAACCAATTAGTTCACGTTTATTTTAACTTGAGGTAACCAGTAAGCAAATAAAAAAAATTCATGAGACTTCCCTATTGCCATGTGTGGTCATAGGAAAAGAAGAAGAAGAAGAAGAAGACTTCGAAGACAAACATAAACATTAAAACACACACACACAATCATAAAACGGTACTATAAGGTCACTTACTTTAAAAACCGGTGAATTTTCGGAGTAACACGTTCCCACTCCTTCCTCAGACCGAGGGCAACTGCCACAAACAAACAGTTGCCCTCGGTCTGAGGAAGGAGTAGGAACGTGTTACTCCGAAAATTCACCGGTTTTTAAAGTAAGTGACCTTGGTACCGTTTTATGATTGTGTGTGTGTGTTTTAACATTTATTCCGGGTCAATTAGTTTTTGCGTGTGACAAAACATAAACATGCATGGTTGTTCAAAAAACGTGCTAGATCACCGCCTAAGAAACGTTTAACACATTTTGTTATATCGCTAAAAGCAAAGAAGCAGACTGTCATAATGTCACTTTGATTGTTAAGATATAGGTCCACAGGGAATACTCACCAGTTGGCAAGAGCCCAGAGTACCCATAGTAGGCCTACGTACCAACACTGCCACCTTCATCTGTGACGCTTCCACACCTTTATATCACCAGAAACATCCTCTGGCTGCCAAACCAGAAAATCAATTTCTGTACAGCTCACTAACCGAACGAGATATGCAAAGGTAACCTTTTTGCACCTTCTCCTCACTTGAAGTTTATAATTCTGGCATTCTTCCACATAACACAAATTTTTATTCTATCTGGCTCTAGGCTGTCACCTTAACATTGGCATTCGTTTATATCATACGTGTGGTGTGACCATTATTGCATATTATGTTAAATTTGGAGAAAACGTATTTATCCACTATGCTGATACAACGCACTCATAATATTAATGGCGCCCGCAGGATTTAATGTCAGGTTGACATTTGACCAAAGAGTGACTACCTACTGGGTTGATATTCCAATAAGTAAATAGAGGTGGGGGGGGGGATTCACAGCGGTGGAGACGATAATAACTATAGAACTATCTGCATTCAGGTCTGTATGTTCCTAACTCTAAAACCGTTATGCACCATTGAGAACTTCTGACGGAAGATAATCACTAAAATATTTACACTTAGGTCTACACACATCCATATCCATCGAAGGAGCACAAAAGCTCAATTATAGAACAATCGTTATCCGGGGAAACAAGGTTGGGTATAACAATAGCTCAATTTTCCTTGAGCGATATTTCTCGTTGATTTGTACATCTTTCATTTGGGAAGTTATTGAAAACAAAAACAGCCAAAGTAGACACTTCAATACAAAATACAATGGCAATGTAGACACTTCAATACAAAATACAATGGAAGCAGCATGGATAAATCGTTTTGCATTCGTTAGAGCTCGTTTTGTCTGTGAGTTACTCTCATGTCTTCCATGAACTACCGGTGAAGGCCAAACTTTTGCACCAGCAGAAATCTAGATACATTAGTATTGCATTGATGGTACTGGATGGTGCCCGAGTGCAGCTGCAAGCCACCCGTGTACCCAGTGGTTCCGCCACTGATGTTCATGCTGTACCTTGGGGAACACCCGATTTCGGTCCGTTTAAATTGCTTTAGAATAGTGTTAAATTGTCCCCAAAGAAAATAAAAAAATGTCATCCTATAGAAAATTTGATGACCTTTCTTATGAATGGTTTCTCATTCCAATACGTATTTCAGTTTTTAAGATGTTCTTAATTATAGGTGAGAAAGGTGTGCAGCAACATCACATTGCAAAAGATAATTAAGAACATCGGAAAAAATGAAATATTGATTCGAACAAAGAAACAGGCATTAGAAAGAGCACTATTTCTCTACAGATGACATATTTTGATTTATATTTGGGACAATTTAAACATATTTTCAAGAAAGTTTAAAAAACCGAAATCGGGTGTTCCGCAGACGAGGTGGACACACAGCCTTATTAGCCACGCGGTCTCCAGTTCATCTCTCTAGTGTGGCTACCTCGGGAGACTTCTCTTCTATCCGACTTACTCAGCTCGTTAGTGACGTCACGCCCAGCCAAGT
Organism: Isoperla grammatica; assembly: GCA_945910005.1. Lineage (NCBI taxonomy): Eukaryota > Metazoa > Arthropoda > Insecta > Plecoptera > Perlodidae > Isoperla > Isoperla grammatica. Next base: position 32,127,724 of record OX246739.1, read on the forward strand.
CTACTCGTTATTCTTCGTAGAATTTAACTGTATCAAACGAGCGAGTCACTCGTGTGAACTGGTTACATCTGTTATTGTTTCCTGAAATTCCTGACCTCCTAAAAGTAAAACCCGCAGCGCGAAACTCTCTCAGTTTGTGTAGATTATCGGCGAACTCAACCTAAGCACGAGGTAGCGTGACTGCGGAGTAACTTCCTTGGCTTCTGCGCGTACCACCTGCAACATTGTTCATTTACTCTACAATTTTTATACTTCCGACTGTCAGCCAAAATTATTACTATTTTCACTTCGTCATTAAAATTTGACGTCATTGCGGAAAATTCACTAACGCTTTTAGTCACGGCATTAATTCGTTATTCTCTTTCAAGGCACTTTAACGTGCTGTACAACTTTGTGTGAAATTTGGTGCTACCATTGGTTTACAAGCTTTTACCGGGAGTTGGTGTTTGACTCTTGGAAAAGGATTGTCGAACTTACTCTTCAATTTTAAAATGTCTGTTTGAATGTTTTTTACGAGGATTTCGCCCTTATGTTTTATCTCTGAAAATTTGAGCTCGAATGGGCATCTGGTTCCTGAGCTACCAATGAAGTAAGTCCACGAGGCGAGACACAAAACACTCCGGCAAATGAAAATGCAAAAGATAACACGAGATTTTTGTGTGGTTTAGAGGTAAAACACCTTTCTTTTTAGTCCCTATAGTTCTGAATCAGTATATCTGCAGTAAATTATTGTTTCATTGCACACATTTTAAAAATTGTGAAGATAGAATTTGGAAAGGGAATTGTCGCTTTCAGATATATTTCTGTTTCATTTACCTATATTTTGCGAATGATATGGGTGACATATTGCTATTTATAAAGCATTTAAATGTATATTTTATTTTCTCTCACACAAGCGTTATGGTCATGTGAGCTCATCAAAACTATTATTCATAGTTTTAGCTAATTTCAATTATCATACATGTTATTACGTTGTATTAGTTATTTATAAACCGACCTCTTATCACTATTGATGTAATTTTAACAGTACATAAATAGCTATTAAACATCCAGAAAAAAAATTTGAATTAAAAAAATAATGAATTGTTAACGCACTTAGAAATGCTTTTGTATAACTAGAACGCAAAACGCTCATCTTATACAACGTACTTTGGGAATGTAAAATATAATTCCGTACAAATTGCTGCCTTTATGTCCTGAAGCCTTCCGACCTGCGTTGGCTCCAGGCGCTGTTGCCTCAGTTCCACCAGTATTAATTGAGGGGGATTTAAGAACTGATTTATTCCGACAACCTCTTGCCGCATAGGCAGGCCACACGACTTCTATGAATGGATGCGTGCTTCTTTGAGCAGTCTGGGCATTTCGAGGTAGTGGGAGGGGTGGGCGCCCTTCTCGTGTTCAATGCAATATTATAAGTTTATCAGTTTATCAATCTTGAAATTTGCGGAGGGGTAGTACCGTCGAAAACGCTCGCGTTGAAGAAAAGAGAAAGTTAGGGATGAAGTATAGAGTGGCTTGGGGAGGGGGGGGGGGGGGGGGGCAAGGACGTCCGTGCTGTGACAAAAAACGAAATACACAACACGAGTAATCTTGATTATGAATTAAAGTAAACTAGTCAGTGGTAGCTTGGCAAAATATCACCTCCAAAGAGTTGGACAACAACTGCTTCTAACAGCATCTAGTCAAGTTAATGTTCGTTACCCGCCCTAGCGAAGATCCAGTAAATCGAGTTCGACGAGGCTTCGGTAGGGTATTTACTGACCTCAGTCAAAAAGCAAGCTGTCGATTTGGGCCGTCTGTAGAAAAACAAGTTACTTCGAATCTCTTTACAGGGAAAGAACAACTAATCATACTTTACTTCTCAAAATAATTACATAGTAGGGTAGTTTAAATCGTTTTCCAATAATCAGGTCTGACTTAGAGGCTAGAGCGCTAACTTAGCATTAGTAAAATCAGCGTTCCAGTGGCGTATACACGGGGGGGAGGGGGGGGACAAACCCCCCCCCCCCCCTTTTGCAAAGGAAACATGGAAAATGACCGTGTGTGTGACCAAAAAATGAACAAATGTGTTGCCAGAAACTGAGTAATCTTGTTTCAGTTGGTCACTGTAAAACGCACAGATTTGCACTAAAATGACCTTGACGAGAATTTTTTCGGGGGGCAAGCCGCCCGGAACCCCAATTATGTTTCGGTTCCACTCTCTATAATATGGGTTGAAAACCCCTTCTTTCCCAATTCCTGGATACGCCACTGCAGCGTTCCATCAACCATCGCTTGATGAAGCATGAGTGTTGAAATGCAATGGGCAACTCTAACCATGACTCAACGTTTACTATAGTCCCAATGTATCTAGTCTCATACCGTCCACATATCCGTCACTGTTTCAACGGAACTCAATACCTTCCTTGCGTTCATTCACACATAGTTCCCACGTGACGTCACAGCGGCCATGATTGCGACACAATTGATGAGGACCAATCGTGGATCATTGGTAAATACTATTCAAATTGAATAAATAAGCCTTAAATAGAATTTGAAATTTGTAAACATTAGTAATACAAAAGTAAAAAATTACCACACATACCAATTTTATTGCAAACACAGGCTGAATTTTAAAGAACTAAGAATTTCTCTTTGTTTTACCACAACAGCCTTCAATTGTTTCTCCATGGCAACGTCAAAGTTTGATCACAAATGTGGCCGCCATGCGCAAAGATGTGACGTACGTGCAACCTATGAATAGGTGGTCTCACGTTTAGTAGACTGCACAATTCTTATTAGTCACGCCAGCCGTGTTAGTTAAATGATGAGTTAATTATTCCTAATGGACCTATTTGAAGAAAATTGTAGAGTCCTGGAGAAACAGAAAATTAAGTTGGTAAAGCTTTACTTTCGAACTTTCTCGGCTATTTCGTAAGCAGAGCCAGAGAATACTTATGTTGGTTGGGTCAACTTGAACTGTGGTTCCGTTGTGTTCAAGACGTCGTCGAGAGGAGGGGTGTCCCAAGTGTACGGGTATCGGGGTGTGTCACCCTGTGGTCGATAATAATGAGATAAAACGTCTGTGTAGAGGGGACGTTGGTCGTTTGCGGTTGCTTTGCTCAAGGGTGCAGTCAAAGGTCGACAGGTACACGGCCCACAAATCTCACCCGCCTAGATCTAATAATCTAGCACAAATCTAATGTTTTGAAATGAGAAATGTCTTGTGCTTGAGATTTGAACGAACTTTCTACCCTGTTGTGGAACCCAGGGATCAGCGGAGCACAGGTTAGGGACCAAATTGTGTGACTAACATTATTCTTATACTGTAGCCAAAAATTACTCTACTTTAAATATAAAAAAGTGTATAAACTAGACGAGCGGTTTTTAACACAGAATGACAGACTGACAGACGGACAGAGAGAAATCAAAAACAAAATTTGTCATAATATGGGTGAGTTGACGACACGAACAGATGAAGTCATTCGTTCCATGGAAATTCAGCAGTGCTTATGAGCTTATTATGAGCGCTTTCGTTAACATAATAGAGGCAACAAACTACTGTTTGTCGGTTATATATAAACGGTGGTAAAAACAGTATAAGTTATATTCCAGTAATTGCTCGCTTTTTTTTAAAAGCAAATCATTGTACTTAAGCTGCCATTAACGATTTACCATTTAATTGTCTCTAGTTGAGCATATAAATAATGGAGACCATTACATTTACTACAACATTACGACGAACCATATTTCGATGTAGGGTAGAGCAAATAAATTTGTCTCCCTCTCTCTCTCTCTGCAAAAAGCAGTTAGCTCGGGTTTTAGACGTCGCTTTGACAGCGTAGAGCGACGTCAATTAAATCCCTCGGAATGAAAAGTTCCTCTCACAACAATGGCGATGACCTAAAGCGGAACGCTTTCGAGCGCATAAGTCAATAGTCTCTGCTAAATAGACCAGCCGCATATATATAAAAATTACACACAATTTTCGAAAAAATATTTATACTCGAAATAGTTATGACAAAAATCAGTTATACATGTAAACTGGAGATTGCTGATAAAGGCTGCTCAGTGCTTACGCGTTACATGGGAGATTCTAATTCTGGAGGTTGCTGGTTCGTTACCGATCTATGGTCATACTGATTGAAGATGTTTTCCAAGGTTTTCTACAGTCAATATGTGAATGATGAGAATGATTCTTATAACACATCATTGACATTTCCATCCCAACTATTCTTACAGCGTATACCTACAGTTATGGACAAGTAGTACCCATGGGTAGATTTATTATGGAAAAAAGGTAAGAAATTATACATATCTGTGATGGATAAAACTGAGGCTTGTAATTAGAATTGGTTTCTCTAAAAACTTTAATCCAAAGATTATCAAACACAAAATGTCGTGTGTTTTCCGATATGAGCGTATTTATTTGAACAATAAATAGGTGTGTAAAATAAATACTACTCGAACAGCTATTTCGTTTTGAAAATATGTCAATAGAGGGATTTATTAAAGCAAAATTAACACGCATAATACACAGCGGGACTTATGTAATTGCAGTGAACATTGTAAGAACAAATATTGATAGAATTAGTGGAAATATAATAAAATAACCACAGGAATCTTCGAAAATCGAATTGGATGCGAATAGTTTGTGGCTACGAATTTTATTCGGCTGATATAATGACAAAACAAGAGGTAATATCTATACCTTTATACTCTATAAACTGGACCTCTGTAGAGGTCAAGTTTTGATTGACGATTGATGGCGATACTGACATTATATTGAATTAAATGTTGCTCTGATGCGGAACAGTGCATGGTATACGACGAGACAATTAATTTTGTAGTAATAGCTTTAGAGGCATCTAGTTTCATTATGTTCGGGTTTTCTTGCCGCTAAGCTATTGTTCCCGTCTCACAGTCAGAGTTAATGATTCTAGACTAGCGACTAACAGAAGTATTTCAATGTTACTGCTCACAGTGGAAGAAATTGCCAAGTAGCGATAGCTATCTTTCGTCTTTGGTGTTAGTCTAAACGTTACGCGTTTAGCCCCACCAATCAGATTTCCTTAATCGTGTCAAGCGGAAATTATGTCTACAACGTCTTTAAAAGTAATTTCAATTCAACATTATCCAAGTCCGTGATCTGCCTTGGCGGACAATTGAAAGTTGAAACTTTTATTAAACCGTACTACAGTTTACCAAAGTGATGATAGAGACGATACCAGTACCATACTAATTACGCTTTAGTTAACATGTTGAGAAAAGGGTTAAAAGGTTCACGTTAAAACAAGACCTACGCATCCTATAAAACAACGCAGGAAATAATGCCAAGAAAGCAGCTGACAATAACACAGGAAATAATGTCAGGCAAGCACGACACCGTAAAACCAGCTGAAAATAAAAACATAAGAATAAGAATAAAATAAAACGATAAGCGAGCGACGACGACAATGACGTTTCCTGTTTGGCTTTGGAATTAGGTGATTACAGTGTTAAGAGCTTTGATCTAAGCTGGATTGCGAAACATTCTGAGGCAGTCGTTACATAGATCCAAACAAGATCATGGAACTTTAAGGTTTGTTTGTATCAGGAATGTAAAAATTTAGTTTATCAAGTAGTTCAGCATCAGTGAGCGTGAATGTGTGTACAGAGAAAATGCCAAACAAGGCAATGGCGGTTTTGGGTAGAAAGTGCAAGCATGGTGGTACTACGGGATAGAGATCTTCATATCACTATCAGTGTATTCGCTGGTCACCCGCGAATACTTGCACCATATTGGCGGGTTTTGGGTCAAAACATGTATTTACATTTAAGATACGGATGCAGAATAAAGATACGGATTAAAATATGAAATATATCAATTTCAGGATCATAAATATGACGAGCAAGCATAGCCTATACTGTCATTAGTTAGAGGTAATCACTATATTTGTATATATGATTAAATGATTTCAGTTAATTATTGGTGAAATTCCCAAATCTCCATTTACGTCATAACTATGGGAGAAACGAAAACATTGCGTTTTGCGGATACGGGCGCGGGTTTGATCTCGTGGGGGTGCGACAAAATTACTGATTGCGTTCGTGTGTTGAATGTTAATTGAACCGTTGCGGGCTGGGCTGGTATATCTAAATATAGAATATTGTTTGGTCAATGCCGAAAACTTAATGTAACGCTCAAATAACATCATCTATAATCTTGCTTAAGGCTGTATGTTAACCCGCCTTGCAGAACACCCGATGCTTAAGGCTGTATGTTAACCCACCTTGCAGAACACCCGATGCTTAAAGCTGTATGTTAACCCGCCTTGCAGAACACCCGATTTACTTCGGTTAAAATGGTTTTAAATTGTCTCAAAAGAAAATCAAAATATGTCGTCCCATAGAGAATGTAGTGTTCTTTCTTATGAATGATTTTGTATTACAATAAATATTTCCTTTTTGCAGATGTTCTTAATTAGGTATAAAAGGTGTCCAGCAACATCACATTACACTGAAAAACGGAAATACTGTTTGGACAAAAGATATATTCGTAAGAACCCTAAATTCTCTACAAGATGGCATATTTTGACTTACATTTGGGACAGTTTAACCACATTTTGTTTATTTCATTATTATTAATAATATATTCATATATTTGAAATAAAATAATTGGCTTGGCCACAATTTTAGATATCACTCCTTTAAATGTTGAGCCTCTTTTGAAATTGGTGTTTTTTGTACGTGTAGGGCACACGCACAGAAAACACCGATTTTAAAAGAGGCTCAAACGAGGCTCTTTGGTTTGTAACGGTTTGTCTTCTCCGTTTTGGGCTTGGCCTCTTTTTTGCAAACGTGTTGCATTTTTATTTGGTATTTTAACATACCGAAATCGGGAGTTCCGCAGGCTAGGGTGGTTCCACATCAACCTTGTGAATGCTGAGGTCATAGATGAGTCGAAGCCAATCAGTGGGTGACTTTTTCAAATACTTACATTTGGTTGGGCAATTCCTCACTCATCTGTGACGTCAGCATCCGCAACGTTGCCGTATCTCTGATGCTTCAGACGTGAGCACAAGAACGCATTACAAAGGTGTTTTATGGACACTTATTTTGGCTTTGTTGTATACACCACCAAAACCCGGTATGTAAGATAGAAATCGAAAACAACCTGGGAAAAGTGCTACGGTATATTATGAAACATTTCGATGCATGTCTAAAAGTTGATAAGTTTTACATCACCTTTTCTGCCGTTTTTAAATGATAATTCCCGTTCATCACTTGATTTTGAGCAACACTAAGTTGCTTTGGACTTGTTTTTTACGTGCTATTTTCCATAAGAAAAACAAAACTGCTGACGATCAATTCAGTGGAATTCCAAGTACAGACTCTGCATAGTCAAATGGAGAATTGCGACAAGTTTCTACGTCATTGAAATGAGTGGATACTCCTGTTTAGTAATCGATGAGTCGATGAAGAAACCTCGATTATTGCGAAAGGTTTCACGCCAATTTTATTTTATATCAACGACGCACTTAACTGTAGGTCGTATAGAATCAGATCCATCACACGTCGCCGGATCGCCATAATGGGAATCCAGTTGAGAGAGTTTAGGGGGGGTGAGAGGAGGGGGCGTGGGGGGTTTGTGGGCGTTCAAGTCACAAAGAGGCCGGTAGAGACTCAAGTGACAGTTGAAAGAGGCAAGATGATGAATGTCATATGAGATTACTAAAGAAATTACAAAATATATTCACTATAACCCACTGCACTGCACTGTACACTAGCACTGGTCATCGCCACGACCAGAGCGGGTCAGGAAGAACCCGTCTCGACCTGAGGTAAGCCAGAGAATTAATTCTGAAGACTTACCTGATGTGTTCGTAAAGTCAGTATCTAGGACGGAAAAGCATTTTGATAAAATCGATATACTAATGGATTACAGATACTACCTGGTTATATCAAAGGACATCACACATATAGGACGTAACAACGAAAAGCGCTTTGAAAGAAACTCGCGCGTCGAGGGAACAAACGCAGGGAGCCTCCACTGAAAAAAAGTGGAACGATTACTAGTTTTTTTGTAACAATAAAAACGACATTGCAAGACTCCTTGCTGAAATATAATTGTTAAAACATCGCGAGTTCTATTGGTAACGTTAACGTTGTTGGAGCATACAAGAATATCCAAGAAGTGAGAAACTCATCGCCGTTTCTGGATGTTTAACATATCCACAAAAGTGGTATGAAGAAGCAATTTAATGCTCATTTCTTTCTGTGTAACATTAACACTATCTGTACTTTTGTTGTGAAATCAAGTGGCACAGATTTCTTTATTGTAACAGTAGTGAATTTATATGCTGCATGTCTAAGTTACACCCAAGGTTGGTTTAATGCTGTCAGAAGTAGTCGTGAAGAAATTCCAGATTCCAATCAACACGTAATGAATTACTTACTCACTACAATTTCACGCATTCACAGGGTGTGATACGATCTTACTTCTTAAGTGAATGCGAGTAACTTAGAGTAGGTTCGAGTGAGATTTGCGAGTTTTGCTATTTTCATGAGAACATAAACCATGCCTCTTTCATTTCATTTCTGATCCCAATACTGCTAGTGCAATGTCAATGTAATACAGTTGGTACGGCTAGTAGAACGAAATCACATATGTATCTAATATTATGCACTCTGGGAAAACGCCATATGTGAACCGTAATGACAGATGAGTTTGCATTTTTTGCGAAGTTGCATTTAAATCATCTAATTTAAAAAGTAGTCCAACCCACATTCTTCTATATAGCCAATGTCATTATTGAAGGTGAAGGGATGTGTAGGATGTGTAGAGATATTTGTTCTTATCTAATAGTTATAGGTGTGTTACAACAATACATTACATAAGTGATATAAGAACATTTGAAAAAAAGATTGGAATAAAGATATATTCCTAAGGAAGATAATTCTCTATAGTACTCTTTGATTTACTTTGCGACAATTTTTAAAGCATTCAAAAGCAAATTTTGAAAGACAGAATTCGAGGGTTTGCAGGGTAGTTGGACATACAACCTTAAACGAAATAATGCAATGAAATATCCTCAGAGGCCGCCCACATCGTAGACAAGCTGTTTTCCTTTCTCAGCCTTCCTCTCTCTAAAATAGTTCAAGCACTCACAATCATCGTTATTGCATGGTAGACCAATAAACATTCATGAAGGCATGGTCCAACTTCTCCATTTTGGTCTGCTTCGCCTACTTTGCCGACTTACACAACAATTTTTGTTACAATTATAGCAATTAATTGTTACTAATTGTTGCGTTAGTCTGCTAGGGGGAAGCTATAGTCGACTAAAAACGTCAAGTTGGAACACGAGACATTAGTTTGACAACTATTCAGATACAATATTACAAGTTACAACACCTTTTATAATCAATGTTTATAGCCACATTGCCGAAACGTCTACCAACCACAAGTATGACGGACATTTCTAACTTAGAGCCGAGTGTTCGTAATTGTCTTGTCTTGCACGGCAGGATCAATGATGGCGGAGTAATGCGTGGCCAGGAGCAATTCAGATATCAAGACAGCCTAACTTAACTTTCGCCAACCGGAAGTCTTCAGCGTGCGAGAATCGATATACCATGCTAGCAATTTTTAATGCGAGTTTTTTTTTAGAAGTGAACCAAAAAGCTCTAGAGGTTTCGGTTAACATGTTTTAATAATGAGGTCAATCATTGGTTTTGGGTAATTTGAACGACAGCTTGTCGTATCACTTTACATACATAATACATAGTTTCACGAAAGGCGGGTTAAGGCGGGTCTTCACAAAAACGTAATGTGTAATGGATACGGCATAACGCGTAGTCGTAAAGTTGGAACATAGGAAATACGTACGGGCGTTCACACAAAGTGCTTCTTTTAAGACAGTCATAAGACACAATTCTCTGTTTTAATGCATAAAAAAGTTGTGCTATTTCCATAGTTACGACTGAACTGAAACCTTAAAACAACGCACAAAAAACTTGAGTCAAACTACCATCTATTAATATTAGACTACTACATTCAATTACGCATCCGTATAATAAATACCGTTGCGGGGGATTTAGAGCATCGTTCTTTCTAAGTAGCTCTGGTTAAATAATTTCCAGTGAAATGTAGTAAGCCTACAGTATTTAGCGATACTCCCAAAGAACTTCAAAGAAATGTCATTATCTTCGTATAAACTCTTTATGCTTACGTTTCTATGTGGGTGCCGGCGCGCTTATGTCTTATTTTGTATGCATTATGCAATACGCATTATGTCCTTGTGTAGACCCGCCTTACCTTAAAACGTCTCTCTATCTAATATGTGAAAGGGAATAAAATGATCTGAAAATTGATCCGAAATTGAATTGAATTGTTTTCCGGTGTTATCACGCCAATAGCGGGATCACAGAAAACAATGTTTGTCATCTGTGTTTGATCACTGATACTTCTATATTTGTGTGTGTCCTTGTAGCTATGTTTGCACATCACTTTGCTACTCAATTATAGCAAACTATACATTTACTGTTTCTCCACTTAACAACCCCAACTCCCTAATTGCCTAATATCGTTGAGTGTATTACTATGTACACTCAACGTTAATATGGCTGTTATTCAAATCTCCGCCCGCTATTTACACACATCGCAGTGATATGAATTCCAATTATAACTGTTGAAGTGACAACTTAAGTACCCAACATAGTAAGGTTTTTGTATTTGACGCTACAAATATACCGCCCAATGGGATTTTCCGGTTGTAGTCGAGGCTCAGGTGTAACTCTAACAACTGACTTAGTGTTAAAACTAGAGATGCACAAAAAAATGTTCGACAATTTAAAATTGTAAACCTACTAGTCCCAACGTGTAAATATTCCCCTTCAGTTCTCAGAAACCTTCTTCTGCCCCTTTCATGTACTCAGTTTCAACGAAAGGCCACATATATCTCCATGGACACTTTAAAATATATGAAAAGCAGTATTTCCCTAAACAAAATTAGGGGCCATAGTAATCTTCAAATCTGTTGTTTCCTATGCTACTGCGTGGACGTACAAGTCCTATTTGACGAGTACACTATCTGAAGTTTGACACAAGTGTTTTACCTATTTGCTTATGTATACCCAGAAAACTTGATTTGGTATTTCAAACAGTAAAACAGAAACGCTTGTACGCAAAACTGTTTATGTATTCGAAATAAAGTAGTGTTGATTTTTATTACGCACAAAGTATATTTCCATCAATGGTTTTAGTGAAAATCGAACATTCGGCTGTAGAAACGAGGAATTAAAAATGATTTATAGACTTCAAACTTGTAGGTTTTCGCGGCCCTAGTCACAATTATTTCATGTCTGCCGGGATACGCCGTGTCTATTATTATATATTAAACAGTGTCGTTTTGGACTAAAGCATAGTCCATTTTCATAGTAATACTTTAAGAGACACAGTCACTGAGAGAACCTACTCGATCCAGCTCTTGGCCCAGCAACTGGCCAAACCTCAATTTTTAATTTATGACAATCGACGCGGCGTATCTATCCCGACAGCCAAGAGATAATAATGATTTATATTTCATTGTTGGAATTTCAATGCAGTGTACATAGATTATAGAATCCTATTTGTCCAGCTCAAGAGGATCGATGTCGATGTGGTTGGTATACGCAATACCTTTCAAACGATTGTCGGACGCATTGAGCGCATTTTACTGTCTCATTGATTAACGAATTGCTGTAGTGCTATGTTTGTTGTGCGTGATATCATGCAATTACACGGACGCTCCAATCGATCAGGGTTCACTGCATGGTTCATTCAGGCCTTAAATAACTACTGCATATTTATTTTTGTTCATCATAAATTAATACGACCATGTCTGAGGTCACGCCGTTCTGCAGGCCGATTCTGTATCGGCGACGATAAGATTATCAGCTGTTTTGGAGTTGGTCGTTACTGAAGGCGAATGCAAGGCGGTGATTGGCTCATCGCCTTCGTCTAACAACTGAAATCGGTGATAAACGTATCGTCACCCTTTCAGAATCAGGGCGCTGGTGCAGAATAATTACATCTATGGTAATAATCTGTCCTGTATTAAGCCATTATCTATCGTGATCGCAATCGAGATCGAAATAGAAATATGAACACGTTCGGCCATTACAATCCGGACATTACGATTTAGTTGTGAACAGCGCCACAAGAAAGAAGAAAGTCAACTCTCACGATTTCCGGATTGCGATTGCGATCGCAAAGGCTTTATATCGGTTACGAATGCAACTTTGTTTTGACAGGAAACTTCAACAGTGTTAGTAAAGTGTTCGATTTTTTGTCTTGGTCTACATGCATGACAGACAGTCTTGTTATCAACAAGCGATAGATTGTTTATTAGAGTATTTGGGCTAACAATGGTCACAAATGTGACCACATTACGCATTGTTCTATGTGGTGTAGTTGCTAATTTATCCTCAAGTAAATAGCTTAAAGCTTCGTTCACAACCACTAAGAAGCCCGGGGGCAAAAGGCTGGTCCACACAGATTTTTAAGACATACGATTTAAGGTTTAACGCGTAGTCGTAAAGTTGGATCATAGGAAACACGTACTGGCGTTCACACAAAGTTTTAGTTTTAAGACGTTGTTTTCATTGTTGTTTTTAAAACAACGTCTTAAAACCTTATGCATTATGTCTTCAAAATCTGTGTGGACCAGCCTTTATATCGTTGATATTTCTCACTCAACGTTTATTTGTCACTGTCTAAAAAACTGTTAACCATTACCTGTATGTCAATAGTTAAGAATTCGTACAATCTCAGCCCTGGAGTTATTTTTATTAAGTACAGTATGGCAGTAATCTATTCAACAGATGGTGTAATTGAGAGGGACTCGGAGGTTCGCAGTCATTGGCTAAAGTAGAAAATAATTAACGTGACGTCAACTTTTTTGCCCGTTACGTAGACGTTAAGTGGACGTGAATTGCTCCATTTCTGGCAGTGTTTCAACTTTTGCTATATAGGTAATCTTGAACGTAGAGGGTGACTTCATATAATGCGCACGGTGGCCATATCGGGTGCCAAGATGTGATTGGTAGTTCATTGTTACAATGTTTCAGATTGGGTTTGGTTCAAGTTTAACTATACTTAAACGCAACGTAAAGAAACACTCTTGTCTCGGCCACTCTTTTTGTGGTTTACAATGCCGCACAATATAATATATAATCGTTTTCGTAATTTTTATAGGGGGATATAGGCCCCTACGTGCCAAAATTACCATTTTCCGTGGTATGCATATTCATCATTTGACAGCTCCAAATATGTCAGTCGTCACTTTGGCATCAAATGGCCGTTGTGACTTCGCGTGAATACACCCCTAAAAATAATAGTAAACCCTTCTGCGATTGTAATGTTATTTTTGTAAGCAAGAAAAGTGTAATGTAAAAATGAAATGTTATTTGTCGTAAGAAAGTGTAGAATTATGCTACGGAAGAATGATGTGATAAGATGCCATTTGAACAACACGTTCAAAGCCAGCACCACGTGACACATTGCAGTAGATCGCTCATCTGTCAACACGATTCTCATGTGGCGTTTTCCTATAGTAATTATTAATACTACTTAGACTTTCACACCTGGGCCCCGCGGTAACTCAAGTGGCTCGAGCATCAATTCCAGTACCCGAGTCGGATGTTCGGGCGTCAATTCCCAGTTGGGGGAGATTTGTATGTATTTGCTAACTCTTCTTATCCCCCCCCCCCCCCCCTCCTTCCACACACATACACAAACAGTCATGTTGCGGATTAGGGATCCATTTCTCATGCAGCTCGTTCCGTGCTGGTTCTTTTCTGTGCGTTTATCTGGCATTTTCTTGCTTTAATTTTGCATTTTATACATTTTCGTTATGTACGGGTATGACTTATTTTTATATCTGATCACCGTACACTTGTACTGCTGAGTCAACATGAAGCCTTGCGACTTGGGCCGGGTAAACAAAATGAAAATGAACACGCAACATGATTATCGTTTTTTGTTAAGTGTCTGGCCAACAATGTTATTTATAACCACTGTTCTGTGGCTTTCACTTAAGTGTTAAAAGTCTGTGTTTGAATGAAAAGTTACTTCCCAATAGTTTTCTTAGACTTTTGAAGTCGGAAGACGCAAATGAACGAGTGTTTTCTATAGGGTTGTTCCAGTTTATTTGAAATAAAATCTGCCTGAGAATTTCCTTAGAATGTTCTTTGTGGTCACGCTCAGAACCATCTCAATAATTCACAGTTGCAGTTGGTGCCGCCGCTCGGCACGCGAGCGCTTCAGTCACGAAGCCTCGCCTCGTGAGGTACCCTACTACCCTACCTCACTTTCCTTTGAATAAATGCATAGCAATCTTCTTAACTTTGTACCAGTAGGGTTGAGGAACAAACAACACTGAACTTATTTGGTTACCAACAAAATGGCTGCCATTCATAGAAGACGAATCAGTAGGCCCACGTCTACTGGCTGTTTGACATGATTGTTTCGCGAAAATCTTGGTTTATATTCAATCCATATACATTATTTTAAAAGTGACGTTTGACATCATTTTACGCAGAATAAGAGTCACTGGAAACATTACATTTTTAAGCTATCAAATAGCGGTTGTTTCTCAAATTTGTTGCAGTCCAAAACAGATAATAGAGGTTTCGTTTTGTTTATGGTACACTGTATTTAAAAATAAAATTATCAACTATATATTATACTAGAAATAATATTTTGAGTTGACATTATCCATTCAACTTTTCAAAAAGCCGTAACGGATTAATTTCTTGGTCAAACTCTTGATCATCTATACTCCATTATATTTAGTAAAGGACAGCTGGGAATATCATTCAAGTATTTCACCACGACATCGACTAGAAATTACATAATATGATTGAAACAAAGGTATCACGATTTCACATTGCAATTTATTTTATTTTCCATGAGTGTTCTTTTGTACGATCAAAGCAATGCCGGAATGTGTTGTTGAATATACACACATTCCTCATCACGCGTTTATACGACTTTTCTCACATTCACAAGCCTAGCAATAGCTGCTCAAAGTAGGATATTGCAGCAATATTGTTCACAGTCTACCATGGGTGAAATGTATGTTGGTATGTTGGCAATCCGTTGCCCTCCTGGTTCTTATACCGACAGAAATTAGCTCCATGTAGTTGAATTTGGAATAAAATAGACTGCTGGCTACCCGTTCTCGATTCAATATTTTATCTCGTTCTTATATTGTTTTGCTTTTTTTTCTACTAGGTTTTTCGATTTGAAGTATCAATGTGATGGACATCAAACTTTGGATAAAGAACTGATATAGTGTACGAAATGGATATAAATGGTGAAAAAGAGTAACATAATCATCTATTTTAGTCTGGCAACCGTTGGTTGTTAGCATCATATTTGATAATGAGACAACAGAGACGAAATCGGTTTGTTTGGGTTTAGATAATGGATCAGTACGCAACATGAACAAGGCGCAGAATGGTAATATCAAGTATAAGGGATGTATCAAGTAGCGGAACTCTACCACTTTTCTTGCAGCAAAGAAATGCGAAGCTCCGTAAATCCCCTGGCGGGGGCTCGTCGAACGCTTCGCACGGGGTATGTGAAGAGTCGATAAAACAGTACTACTGCAACTTGAGGAAGTTTTCTAACCAGATATCTGCTATGCGCGCTGGTGTAGTGGGGAGATTCGCTACTGGATACATGTTTATACTAATATCAATTAATTAATGAAGATCCACGGGTATATAAAATTGTTCGAATGAGTTGTATCATACAAACTGAGTGCTTTTACAACTTTAAATCAGTATCGTTTCATAGTACTTATACTTGGGCATTGCGCAGGGTCGACGCTTCCCTCTCGTCTAAAGCTGTGTACACACGGCGGATTTTGGCCTCACGACGATCTCAAGGCGGTCGGACGGATGGACTGATCGGATGAAAATTGGATGGAAATCTCTCGTGTGTACAGTCTTGAGGCGAGCGTACGACGATCCGTTCTAATCTCTGCCTAAAAATTTGTAGCTGCGTACCACGGCGGATTTTGGCCTTACGACGATCTCAAGGCGGTCGTACGACCGTCGTGAGGCCAAAATCCGCCGTGTGTACGCAGCTACAAATACCGACTAGGCAGAGATTGCAACGGATCGTCGTACGCTCGCCTCAAGACTGTACACACGAGAGATTACCATCCAATTTTCATCCGATCAGTCCATCCGTCCGACCGCCTTGAGATCGTCGTGAGGCCAAAATCCGCCGTGTGTACACAGCTTTAGGCTACAGCTACACGCGTTGCATCGTTTTACGTTGAAACGCGATTAGCGATAAAGTTAATATTATCTTCGTTAGAGGTAGCCCTGGGTGTTATTAACTAAGTTGGTCCAACTATACTGACACAGCTGACGCTCCTTTAATAACCATTTATTGGGGGATAATTTACACGCTAGACATGACTCATCAAACCTTGCTTTGTAAACATTCCTGGACTCCTTTCTCATTGTTGCTCTAAACAATTCCAAATATAATTGCATCACATCATAATATACCTGTGCGAAATAAATGATAAGTAATTCCAGGGTTGTGTCTTTATGTTTGGAGCATAAAGATACGGTTTATTATTGCCCTAATAATTATAACATGCTAAAAAAAAGAATACAATAAATAAATGTTTATGATATTAATAAAAATAATAACAATAATATTAATAATTACCCCCCCCCCCCCCCACCCCCCGACAATAATGACACAAAACTGTAGCAAACTCGGGTTGTTTCGCCGCATCGTTCATGAGTTGTTTGTAGGCCTACTCGACGTTTCGTCACCACTGTGGGTGACATGTTCAAGAGAATCTCGTCCGCCTGTCTGAGCCTCAGTCAGTCACTTCTCGTTGGCAGGCCTGGTTCACGTCATGTATGCTGAGGGTTGTTTTCGGGAATATGACCAGCTTTGTTGCTGCTGTTTCTGTTGCGCCTGCTTAATTTGCTTAATTTCATTCTAAAATTGGATGATAATATGCGTAGGCTACTTACCTTTGAAACACTAATTTTAAGCTTTTGTGCAGGGTAAATGAAGAGTGTACAAGCATTATACCTTGCTTTGTTATAGTTCATTGTCAAACCATTATCAAAGGACATTTGAAAAAAATGCGAGGATCATATAAGGATTTTTTTGTATAAAGATTGTACGGCAGATACCATACACAGCGTTCATATGTAAAAATTAATTTAAATTCCACAGCTTTTCTCGTAAGCTACGAATCAGGCCAACAGTGTAATACGCCTCCAACACTCGCAGTAAACGAAGCATGGAAAATGGTAATTGTGTTTTATAAATATGGCGGACATTAGTAGAAAGCTGTTGCATGGTAGGCCTATCACCGACCTCTGCGTCCGTCCATTCATTCGGCTGGGACGGGAATGAATCGTTTAGTGCATCGCAGTCCCCACCTACAAATAATGGGCCAGATTTCAACCCTCCGGTTACTTGGCACTGTGCCAAATTGAATATCCGAGGAGAGAATTAATGTTATCAGAATCATGTTCGACTGTGTTGAGTGAGAGGGTGGAACTATTTGAAATTCAAATTTATTCACTTCTTGTGAGGGAAATCCTGACAAATGAATAGTTCGTCAATAGACTCTCTCCTTCGTCCACCTTTAATAGGCGCAAACCCTTCGTCCACAACAGCCATTTCACAAAGCGTTTGAGTCTTGTGTTTTTAAATCGATGTCTACGTATAACATCTGTTTCCTCGACAACTATTAAACAATCAAAAGATTTTAAGATACATCAAATTTGGATAACAAATGCTTGAAACCTACTGACGTTTAAATAAGGTCCCAGTTAAGCAACTTCGTAAATATCAGGGCCCAGATTCACAAAAGTGCCTAGTGCTAAGACGTCCTAGTTTAGGCAAATCTTAGTGAAATTAATCACGCATATATTGCTCTGCAATGTCCTAAAGGTACAATATAGTATAATAACAACAATTTAACTAATAATATTGTATTTGTGAATGTGCAGTAATACCCAAGGATGATTTATCTTGATTTATCTATCTAGGATTTGCCTAACTTACGACAACTTAGAGTTAGGCATCTTTGTGAATCCAGGCCCAGGTTTAGTAAGCTCGATTTAGTAACCATGGTTTCAACAAACCTTACATTAAATGCGCGGCAGTCACCCAAGGTCCACTAGATCGCTAGTAGCGCGCGCGAAGTACTTTGCGCTTCGCAATTACTCCGCTAGGAGTAAATCCAGTAGTCCTTGGCAGTCACCATGTTTGTTGGTAGAGAATCTTCTAATACCGACTAATCGAAGTTTAAAAAGTTTGGTGAAACCGACCCCAAGTTTGTGAAAACACCGTTGTTGAAGATTTTGAATCCACCATGACCCAAGTTAATTCAAATTGTTTTCAAACTAATCCACAAAGTCACTTTGTTTGTAGTACCTTTGTTCGTTGGTGCTAGTAAATGTGTTTCTATGATTCTTAAATCATATAGCTAGCAGAATTGATGTCATTGGCCAGATATTTATAAACTCGACTTGTGTTTAGTGGAGAAGTTTCACCCCACGTTGGCTGGAAACCATTTTAGAAAACAATTATTACGATTTATAGGTTGTGGGACGGTTGGTATAAAATAGCTTGGCTACACTGTGAAATTTGCAATTCAACTTTATATTAATTAACAAGACTTTATACTTACATCTTTCATTTGATTATTACTTGATTTCAGTTTTAGTCTAGTGTCCACCATACGTATAATCCCGCAAACAACATATGTACAGGGAGCTTGATTGTTGTATTTGGTACTTTGACCAATACCGGTACCCATTAAAATAGCTATTTTCGTGTTGTACGACGTACAAAACGCTCCAACACGACACGTTTTCGTGTGGCAAAAAAAATAGCATATTTTTTAATTAAAAGCTATAAATCCCATAACAGTCCATATTTATCTTATGCCCAGTATTATGACTTTTAACTAAATATTTAACACACCGCTAACTTTATTTAATCATCAACGACCAATCAGAAGCTTTGAAATCAAGTTATCTGGAACCTAAGTATTTAGTTATAGCTCATAAGACCAGGCATTGGTGCCATATCTATTCACACCATACAACCAAAAATTAGTACGAAAAACTGATTTGTAACTCTAAGTCGGGGCTGTACAGAATGAAAAACATTTGTATTTATAAAGTCACCTTTAGTTGTATTAAATAAATGTTTATATTCTTTAAAAGTTATAAAGCAAACAAATACGCATAATTAAAAAAACTGCTGCTCGTTACACTGTGTAACCAAGTCCTAGACCTAGTTTAGCTAGTAAGTAAGCTTTGTATAGAGGAGACTGCACAATAGGCGCCTACCTCTTGTCATCACTGGCTGTTTAATTTCCGTTTTATTGCCCGAACGTCTTTCAAAGGGACCAGAGATTGCACCCTCGCATGACCCAACTCAAACATTGTAATGAGAACAGACATGCTTCATTAATCTTGCGCGTATAAATTGTATTGTCAAATATTGAGATACTACATGAATAAACCACAATACGTGTCGTTTCCGTTTCCGTTTCACAGGGTCCTCTAAAAATATAGTTCCATCGCACTCAATTCTAATCATAGTTCGAAAAGAAAGTGAAGTAGGTCTAAATAAAGTAGTATTTTATTTTGGGTTCTATATTTTCATTGTATGAACGAACTTTAGGGAAAATACTTGTGTGTTCAACTCGGGAAGCGCTTTATCCAATTGCTTCTTATCTGCGCCTAAATTTGTCCCAAGAAATAAGCAATGGAAGAAACACCCTGTTTTTTTGTACATCCCTAGCTATATCGTAACATAATTACAATCGTACAATCTGTTGTGAATATTAGGGAGGAACATTGCAAGTACATATTTTTATTTTTTTTTGTATTGAATTTTGTTTTAATTTTTTTAATTTTTTTTATTTTAATTTGATCAACCTAACAAATGGATAGTGCTGCTCTGCGCCATTGATGACTTAACAATAAGCAAACAATGAACAATTGTGACAGCTAAAATCCTCCTCATTATAGTTTATTTTCTTGCCACCAGAATGCGAAAATTCTAAAAGTAGAAGAATTCTAGAACATACCCTCTTTACCCGGCGCCTCCACCATTTGTTGTACAGGAATAATGACATCACTTTATGAATTAAATTGTGCTTTATATTCATCAACTCTCAACCCGACAATCAATGTTTTATGTTTCAACTTAGTTATGACAATAAACCACCGTAGGTACTATTTTAAAACCATGAATAAACTGCCTTCATAGCGCCCGTTCAGCTCTCTACTGTAGCTGACACGCGAAAAACATAGTTCGCAGTTTCCTTGACGTGTAAAATTCAGCATTTATTACCTTTTTCCCACTTTTAATAACAAAACGAATATAACTATTAAATTCAGTTTACTTTACTGCCCTGTTCATAAAGTTCAGCTTATGGAGTGGATTAGTAGTGACCTTCAAAGTTATCTTAATCCCTTACCCATAGTCGGACTTATATCAAACTCATGCACGTTATCATGATGGTCATTATGTAAAGACACCATGTTGAGAAAGCATCGTCAGTACAGTTGAAATTAATCAGCCAACTGTTCACATCCTAAGTCAAGACGGCCATCAAACCATGAGGCCACAGTTTTGGACTCATTTCGTGGCTCTGGCCATTCTGTCCAATATCTAAGGACAAATAGGTGAGTGTGGCTTCCTGCCCTCCTATAATTTGCATCACCTGTGTTTTCGTGTATAAATATCTTTAACTTAATTTATGATTTTTAAGTAGACAACAACATCAATGTAAAATTATGATAGTTCTGTATAATTCCATGTTTTTATGTCGTGTCGATATTGGTGTTTATTATTATATTATTATTATATATTATTCTATCCTATTCCTATGTATTCTTGTTTTTGTAAACTAAAAAAAGTTTATGTCTGTATTCAAACGTTGCCACGTAAGCAACCTCGCAAATAAAAGCCCCCGTGTGTTAAAACTCTGCCATCTCTATCGTTGGTTCAGTCAGTGTTTTAACGTTGAGTAGCAGAGCGGCAAATTGGCGAATCAAAGCTGTTCAACACTGCGGATATTTATTGGCCTAACTGTCCTGTTTAATTTCCGACCTGTCACTCAACTCTAATCTCGCGATCTCCCCAACCGTTTGTGTTGATCATTTCGAACTAAACATTCACACCGGGTTCGAAACAAATTGTCATGAATAATAACATAATTAAAGTTGTGTGTATATACCTACCTTGTGGAACACCCGTTTCGGTCCGTTCAAAGTGCTATAATGGTTTTAAATTGTCCCAAAGAAACATTAAAATTTGTCATCCTATAGAGAATATCTAGAGAATAAAGAGAATATAATAATCTCTTTCTCATGAATGTTAATTTATTCCAATAAATATTTCCGTTTTGAAGCTGTTCTGAATCAGGCGTGAAAGGTGTTAAAGTTAATTAAGAACATCTAAAAACGGAAATATTGATTGGATGAAAGAAACATTCATAAGAAAGAGCACTGAATTCCCTACAGTATAGTATGACATATTTTGATTTACATTTGGCACAATTTGGACACATTCAAGTTCAACAGACCGAAATCGGTAGCCATCCGCAAACTAAGTGAATCTACAGCCTTTAATGTGTGTCTATTAATATTCCAATATTTTTTACGTGTACGACCGACTATGTACAACCCTACCTAAAACTAACTAAAACCAAAACTAACTACTATGGCGCGCCCAAAAAACAACCCGTTCGTTAATTAAAGTGTGCTATGCTCTGAGCCACCCTGTTTGCTTAAAATGCGGTAGACAATTCCGGGCGGGTTTTGGCGACAGTTTCTAGCTCAACCCTTCCAGTCAGCCCCCGCGTGTTACGTGATGGCATAATAGTGTCCACAGTACACACCTCTTCTGACAACTCAATGACTTTGATTATACCGCTCTACTACTCCAGCTGAAAAATGCTTTATAGTACCTTCTACCTACAGTACAATATATTGAATATAATATATTGGATATCTTTCGTCTGATATTTTCCATGTTCACTTGGTTAATGTTTTTAGATTGTGTATTACACTAGAGATGTCAAGTGTAGCTGAATTATCCCTCGCTGGAAGCGTTAAGCGGGCGTTAAAACGGCGTTAATTTGTATCATATATAGCAGCATGAAAATTGTAGCACAATTTTCAAAATATTTTTAAATAATTGTTCGTATTGGTAAAGAGTTCGCAACTATAATATAACCACATCAAATTATAATAATACGTAACTGTACATTCTGGTCTTAGGCTTATTATCAGAAAAATACTAAGGATCTGATATTAATCTGGCTCACCAGGTTTTGAAAAGTTCCTATTTTTAGGAAAAAAACAAAAACTCGTATTATGCTTGGACATTAAACGTTTCATTTTTACGTAAAAACTCGGTACATTTTAATTCAGCTTCCCCGTGACGTCTGCTAACATGCTTCTTGCCTAGATTAGTGTGTAACTGGGTCGAGTGGGCTGACGCCAAAAGTTCGTTCCCTCTGACAGTTTCAACAGAAGTGCGTATGAAGTATCTCGCGTCCGATGCTCGCGCCTTGGGAGACGACTCCGTTACGTCACGCCTATAAAAACGCCCGCGATGATGTGAATATTATCGACTTTGAAATAATTTATTGTGAGAAGTAGTTCCTGCAGTGGAATGAGATGTCAAATGTTTCTCATAATTTTCACACCAAGTCGTTACATTTAAGGAGGCTCCCTTACGATAAGAAAACGTTCAGACCTCTGTGGGTAAGAGAACAGAATGCGTTGCACAATAAAACAGGACTTTCTCGAAAGTAAAAACCAAAAGAATAAACACTGAAATGAAGAAATTGAAATTAAATCGATAGATTTCATTAAAAAAGTAAAGCATGATAGTTAAACATGTATACGCAATTAATGGTATATAAACACATTTATGAAGAACTTGTGTTAATATACAAGTTGTAAGGGTGATAAATTAGATTTTTGCACAGAACACTTGGCAACACTGCGCTTGTGACGTCATAAAAAGTTATCATGTAATATGTTACGCACGTTTGTAATTGGCAGCAACCATTTAACACTGGGTTTTATTTTAATGTTTTCAGTCTTGTAATTTGTACTCCTTGTTTTAACTTAGTTTGAAATCCCTTTCATATCCTTAACACGCCTACGTTACGCCTTCATCCATAATTAGGGAAGTGCGTAAAGAGTTTTCAAATTGTTTCTTCACACATTTTAAAACATATTGTGTGGTTCATAATAATTATTATTTATTAACAACGCTTTCTGAGATGTACCATGAACATATTATTTATTTTACTTTACTGTTATGATGAATTGAGCACAAAATATAGCTTACTACTAAGACTCAAACCATAGGTTTATTAAGCCTAGTGCCTAGCTTCAGTATTGCAAACAAGGGAGTCTTTTCGATGGTGGTAGGGCTGAGCGAAGTTTGTTATTTCATTTAACTTCTTTTGTGGATCCGTTGGTAAATTGAGTGCTGCGAAAAACGCAAGAATTATAGTATCATTTTATTTTTATGCCTGTGGAAATATAACAATTTTTGTATATAATATTATGATTGCGTGTGTGAATGTTTTACTGGAAATCCCACCAACAACTGAAACGTTTGAAAATAACTAGTGTGCAAAGAAAGATGAACCAAGAAAAAGATGCTAAAACACAACAATGTTATTTATTAAAGGAAATCACAACACTGATGACATTTTCTAGCGTTGTAAAATGTGTTACTTTTTATTGGTGTATGGCCAAATCTAGAAGTCTGTAGCTCGTACCGGAAATTAATAACACATTATTTTAATGTCGAAAGTTTTGGTGGTGCGCGCAACCGCCAATCGTAACGTATAAAGATTTCTCATTCATCATGTCGCGTTGCAGACAGCAAAATATTGGGGCAGCGGCGTTAAAAACTCTCGCTGCTCACGATATTATACCCAGAGAAAAATAAATAGTATCTTCGTGTTTTGCGATCATCAACGATAGTGCTAAAGAAAACATTTGCATTGAAAGAATATATTTTTGATTACTTTTCTAAACGCCTTGAGATACACTAATTCAATGCATTTTTAACGGCATAAAAACTAATGAGTTTAACAATATTTTAAAATATTTTTATACTGACGTATATTCTATATTATAAGGATGTAGAAATGAAAAAAATGATAAATAAATAGTGAGGCAAACGTATGCAAGTATGCGTTTTAAATATTAATGTGAAGTTTCCGTCAATTCAGCGACGAAGCCAGTGAAGACGAGAATGCGAGTCACACCCAAGAGAGAGATATATATTATTTCAGCAAACGTAAACCTTTCCTCAACCACTTGTAGTTCACAAGATACTGGCGCAGATCTGACTCGTATGGACCAAAGGGATTTGGGTTCATATCCCGTAAGATGGATGGATGTATATAGTTGAAGTTCTTAGAAAACAGCCTTTTACAAATCTCCTAAAATTGGATTGTGTAAAACTATGATAAAGTCTATAATGCATTCGTATTGTAAGTTTATTATTGAATACCTAAAACATTTTTCCAACCCCCGGCGAGTAGTATTGGCCATAAGACGTGCTAATGTTTCTATATTGAGCTTTTTTTAGCTATCCATGTAGAAGAGGCTGTTGGTTTAATAAAATGTGTTATAACATTTCCAAATATAGTATGAGTTACGACATACACTGTCAGTAAAAGTTTGAAATCCGCATAATAATAGTGACGTAATAGATTCAAAGTCGGCCTACTGTCTATAATCAGACTCACATTCATATTTTGTCTGTGAGGGTTTTTTATAAATGTTATACAGGTGAGCTTATGCTCCAGGTGTAGCATTATAAGTGATAATATAAAGTTATATGCAACAACTATTTGGCTTATAAAATAACAGATTGTTGACAATAATGACTAATAATAGGCCTGGGTGAACTGCTTTTTGAGATTATATATTTGTAATGTGTAATTTTTATTTTAGAAAATTTTACACATTTTAAACAAATATATAATATTAATATATATACAGAAATTCGTATTGTAAATTGCATAGACATTTAAAAATAATATTGATGTATATATGATGTATTATAAATGATATTTAATTTTATGTATTCATTCGCGATGTGTGTGTGTTATGCATTTAGTATTGGAAAAGGAATAAACCAAGATATAGATAGTGCTCTACAATTAATGTTAATAATTCTTAATGTCGTCAATTTGGAAAGAAAATATATCAGTCATATTAAAATAGAATTAAATTCAGTAAGCAATTATATGCGCAGCTTTAATATACTCCAATTTGTATCTCATATCTTCATTTGTATAGAAACGTACGTTGGTTGAACGGACTAGGCTGTCATAACACTGGCAGAACAATCAAAGCGATCCTTAATCCATGGCGTTAAAATACCACTAGGAGATTAAAAACTCCTGGGACTGTCACGGGTCGAGTCAGCTATTTCATTGAGCCCCACAATCCAGTTTATTTGTCTGCATTTAAGATTAATAGATGCCATAAACACTCGTTGTTTAATCAATAAACACTTCCAACTCGGCCGCTCTCCTTTCTCAACAGTATCTCTCTCTCCAAATGACTTAACGTCCTTCTCTATACCCAACCACGCAGCCTACACGAAAACTTGGGTAGCTGAGCGGAGGACAATCTCGTCTTTCCGTCTCATTTAACACAAGACGCTAACCGAGGCGTCTTATCAATAAACCTGCCGATTCAAGGAAGTGGCGAAATAATAGGGAAGTTGTATACGCTTTTTTATTCTCCTACTACATTAGGATATCAACTGTATAATCACAAAGCTATTTCTTTTCGATTACTTAAAACTTATTTTCATTTTAGAAAACGAGCTCAACTTTCACACATATTTGTGGCTATAAAAACGGGGCATGACGTCACATAAGTATCAACCATCAACCAATCGTATAAACTTATTTCCAGATTATCTTGCCCGTCGATGCGTATATGAAATCAAACTTGTCTAGCAAATGTTTCATATTTTCATAGAATATAACCAAATATTTTATTCGTTTTCACTAGCCATTGTAATATAAATAGCTAAGTGACTACCAGGGTGATTCACTTTGCTCCGCGGTAGATTTAACGCCTGCTGGGGTCGTAACAATAACGCCATGAGACAAAGATTGATTCTCTATCGTGCTTTATAGACAGGGGTCGTTAAAACGATGCTAAAATTGTCGTTGAAAGTAACGCGGTCCTTACTCATCGATTGATAAACTTGTTTTATTGTTTCATCTCGAAGGCGGTGGCAAATTCATCCATGAAAAGTGCTTTTACGGGTTACTGACGTCACAGTCTGTTTGAAAATAAAAGTGAGCGAAACAGAAAATGTAAAACTTTGAACCTTCCTAACGTAGAAATGAAACACACATTCACTATTACGTGCCAAGCTTCTTAATTTATATAGGATCAAAAAATGTCAAAGAATTTTAGCCATACTTTCGCGAGCTATTGTCGAGCCCGAACCCTATATGTTTGTAAACCCCAAACACGTATTTTCAGTTTTCACTTTATCTGAAACCGAACTTACCAAAGATAATTCTATCGGGTTCGACTCTCTGTCCGCACACAAAAAAACAAAACAATTGTCACTCAAGAGAACAGCTGTTGTGCGGTTTGATGTCGCGTGTTTGAAAACAGCGCTACTGTGTCAGTCTGCGGAACTTCTATGCGGAACTTCTGGTCGTGTAACACGGTACCATGCCACTATTTAGTTTGGCATTAACAGGCTAGAGGGAGGGGGTGACGTCATAAACATCGCACGGGCTACAACAGAGTAATGACGTCATCTCCGTAAGCTCACTAATCACGCACTTAGACCCAAGAATTTACAAACATCAACTCGGATCGGAATTCGCAATTTCGGTTCCCTTTCAGATTAATATTGGTTTTAAGCGCGTTGAGCCACGAAGCCAACCGAAGCCGAAACTGGGATCGAATAAAGAGAAGTTTGTACAGTTCAACACCCGTTTGTATGGTCGCAGATGTGATTAGTAATTCTACGCTTTCATGACTTCACCAACAAAAGCCATATGTGCAGACCCTGCAGGTCAATTCTCGAGCATCAAATCGAATGCGGAATGACGATTTTAATTAATTTGTTTCGATACCTTTTGACAATTTCGTATTACAGTTTGGTATATATGTTATCATAATTTGGTACGATTTGGTATAATTGGATTGAAAGCAAGTAATTAAAACCGTGATTCCGCATGCAAGTTGACTCGTACACGCTCTAGAATCTGGGCCCTTGCCCTGCACGATGTGGCTCCGACACTTCATAACTTCATAAGCAATCAGCATACAGGTTACTTTGTCTTTACCGAATATGAGAAGGAATACGTGCAGTGAATTCCCTTATTTGGTGTACGTGTTGTTGAAATATCTTTGTCAACTTACATATTATGCGTTTGTCAAAGACGAGGGTATGTATGATGCTACATTCGACGTAAATTTAAGTATTAAATTTATCTTGAATATGTTTTTATGAAATTATAACGTCTGACTCAAAAATCATAACCCAGCGTCTTTAGTTTAGGCCTAAACAAATATCATAACCACAATAAAAAAAAAGTAATTTTCTAGCTGTTTATAATACGTACTTTATAAGAAAACATGTATTCTTCAAGGCAGTTAGTATTTCCCATTCAGTTGCAGTTGGTCGGAACCGACAGGGTATATCTTAGTACCTTTAGTCGGAACCATCTGAAAACCCTTGAATCCTGTTACACATTCCTACATCATTTATTTAGATCGAATACTCCAGAATGTCAATAACAGCGAGAACGAGTTCTAATACCAGCCAGCTGAAGCAGGTATGGAAAATAGGATTTTGCATTTGTAACAACTTTCGTAAAAATGTTCTTTCTTTTCGAACTCAGACTCAGAGTCTAGAGAAAAAGCGTCTGACCCAGGTACCCATATCACTCGTGCGATACTCAGAACTCTTCATATCATAATATATGCATTTCAACTATATTTACTTGTTTGATGACTATAATCCTATTCAGTTATAAACTTGATTTACAAAAGAAGACAATAAATAGGATGGAACATATTATAAGATGGCAAGAAAAACAAATAAGATAAACTATACTGTAACCTACTATTGGAAAAAGAACGAGAACAATAAACACAATTGGGGAAGAGAATGCTTTATAAACTTAAATATAACCATATTTACTAACAAGATAAAGCAACAGTGATAAGATGACTCTCGTAGTTCACAACGGAACACCAGATTATGTACACATTCCAGGATGTATTATCATTTACGTTCATAGACCACCACAGGACCCCTTTATATATCTCCTATCTGTATATCGAATCTCTTTACTAAGACTATAGCAAAACCCCAGTTAAATACCAGTTCTAATGACATTGCAAGGACTCTATAATTAATTACGTACACAAGAATTATTATAAAATCCAAATATCCTACCCTCCAAACTGCTTCTTGCCGCTCGGAAGTTGCGAGTGGATTTTGAAGGATGTCGAGTCAACCTTTCTTATTTCCGAAAACACCATTAATTTTCACTCGTCGCCCACAAAATAGTGTTCCTGATAAAAACGCCGGCGACTGACAACAGCAGAGGCCTCGAAAGTGCCCTGACAGTAGACACGGGAAATGCATTCCTTAATTTAAACAGTGGAAAAACGGTTGATCTGGACTGCGCTCACATGCACACTCTCTCAATCAGGGTTTTGACAGATCTAGTAGAATAACTTCCATCGTCCTATTACCTAGTTGTGTAGTACGTATAGTTAAATAAACAATAAATACATAATACATAATTAAATAACATCGATGGTTGTAGGCCTACATTGTTGGCATGTTAATCGGTTGAAAGAATTACATTGTTGAACTTATTTTGAAACTTGCTTCGAGAAATTATAGACACCCGGCTTAGAAGGTTACTTGTGACCCTGAGCGCCATGTATGGGTCAAAGCCAGTAGTATTGAATAGTGACGTAGAATCGCGGTGGACCAATCAGGCTCTCACCGCGCGGCTACAGCATTTTGAATTTCGTAACATTTTCAAACGACATTTTTAGCAGTCGAAAAGTGAATTTAAATGGGAAAACGAGCTATAGGCCTAATAATACATATTGTAACATCATTTAATTTTTTCTCGGAGCTTGAGGAGATTCCCTTTTGTAATTGAGAGTTATGCTTCCTCAAGAACGAAGGAAAGTCTATACATGAAAAAATGCAAAATTACCAGCTATATTGTATAGTAAACGCTTTTGGTGTCATGAAATTCAATTATAATTGAAGTAGTTATCGACTGAGTGTATAACTATGCAAAGTACCACTTGAACCAGTGGTTGGTATGGGCGCGCAGGGACACTTCTTGTGTCATGAATATGCATTTAGTGTAGATAAAGGATCCGGCGATGCCAACGGCCGCAGGAGAGCAAATAATATCTTGAGACATCAACAATTATTAGATAATAATATGGTTTTAAATTAGCTGCACAGTAGATAAAAACAATAACCAATCTTACAATGACTACATAAGAGAACACGTGCGTTTACAATGAGAATGATAGACACTAGATATTTTGTTTTATTGTATAATTCAAATTTGACGGGAATTAGAGCAAGTACCAATTCTTGCTCATCACAAGCACGCTGCTCTTAAAGAAACTATAACCGGACGTAACTGCAGAATTTGTAGCTTGTATTAAATTCAACCTATAACCATCGCATGTGCCATCCCATCTGCTTACACAAAGAGAAAAACAAAACCCATTGTCATGTTATGGAGGCAAATAGGGTTTTCAGGAGAAGTTAAAGGAAGAAAAAAAATGCACTGACTTTTAAGAGAGCAAAAGTATCTTCAAAGGGCTCGAAGGAAATGAGGTCTATCTCCATTGTCTTCACGATCCATATGGCATTCAAAAGACCTGGAAGGATTGAAGTCTATCGCCATTATCACATCGACCCAAAGTACCTTCACAGAACTCGAAGGAATTAAGCTTTGTGTATATAAACACTTCCGTTAAGTAGAGGGCCAGCGCCATAGATGATCTGTCTACAGCGGCCTCCAAAGTAAGTTAGTTGGCTGACGAGACGCTAGGATGCGCTGATCGGCGCATCTCCTAGCGGACTCTCGAGGTACTACGTGCGCGTCAAGTTGCTTACGGCTTGCTGCGGAACTAAATAGCAGGGCGCGTACAGCACAACGGAAATTGATTTCGAGTGTGCGATTTCACATGGAAATACTTGACTAATTGTGTATACGTACAAACACCGGGTTTGACCGAATATGTATTACAATAATGAAATAATAATTATAATACACGTATACTGTTTACATTTATTAACTATATTGTTGTATTATTAGTTTTATTTATTACTTATATGTATTTTACTGTCATTATTGTGCCAATAAATACATTATTTGTACTGTAAATATTTCAGGTTTGAGACTGACTTGTGGAAGCACGCGGATAGCGTATTAACACAGTTCCCACACGATGTGTGTATTCATATACTAGGAAAACGCTCTGTTTGACGCGTTGATAAGCGAGCGCGTCCATATCTACGAACATTCTGGCGAAAAGATCTCAAAGCTAATAAAAACAACAATTAACAACAATTTAAGAATGTGCATTTCAAAATTTTTTCTAATTTCCATAGCTATTATACTTCCCGATATTGTTGAATGCAGTGTAGTGCGTTGCTAAGAATTTTCGTTGCCATTCTGTCTAGTGTTTTCGCCGCGGTCCGCCACCGTTACTAACAGTTATTGAGTGTAACTTTGTAACTTTTCAAACGATTTTGCCTCAAAACTATACACCTTCAATCCACATCGAGGCTTGTGGATGGTCCAAATTTCAAGTTGATCGGACTTTCCGTTCGACCGCTATCGACAGACATAAAAACAAAACAAAAAACAAACAGCATGAAGTGCCATAAGAGTCTAGTACGAAAAAAACAAAAACAGAACGAAGTGCCATAAGTGTCTCGTGGAGACGCTCGCTTCGCTCGCTTAATTATCTGTGGTTGAAGTGCAGAAGAAAAAACTACGGAATAAACGTCGCGTACATTTTTACACCTAATATAACTTTGAATATTTTTAAGGTAATGCAAACTATGCCCCAGACAACCAAATACAATAGTGGTACAATTTTAAAAACTAATCATGTATGCTGTTACTAATAAACTAGGAAAACGCTCTGTTTGACGCGTTGATAAGCGAGCGCGTCAATATCTACGAACTTTCTGGCGAAAAGATTTCAATGCTAATACAAACAACAATTAACAACAATTCAAGAATGCGCATTTCAAAAATGTTTCTAATTTCCATAGCTATTATACTTCCCGACATTGTTGGATGCAGTGCAATGTGCGTTGCTAAGAATTTTCGCTGTCATGTTTTCGCTGCGGTCCGCCACCGTTACTAACAGTTATTGACAGCAATAGAAATGTAATTTCTGCCTCTTATACGTATCGGATCGCGTTAACGTTAGTATATTCGTAACCGGACAAACATTTACTATAACATAGCCACCTCACATTTTGCCGTAACTGTGTTTCAAAAATATATTTTCGAGTAACTTTTGTGTAACTTTGCCAATATTTATCAGATTGCCATTACATTAACATATTCGCAACCGGAAAAATCTCTAGAAAAATCTGGCTATCTCACATTTTGCCGCCATTTTGTTTCAGAAAAATATTTTGCAGTAACTATGGTGTAACTTTGTAACTTTTCGAACGATTTTGCCTCAAAACTATACACCTTCAATCCACATCGAGGCTTGTGGATGGTCTAAATTTCAAGTTGATCGGACTTTCCGTTCGACCGCTATCGACGGACATAAAAACAAAAAAAAAAACAAAAAAAAAAACAAACAAACAAACAAAAAAAAAAAAACAGAACGAAGTGCCATAAGAGTCAAGTGGAAACGCTCGCTTCGCTCGCTTAATAATTGAGATGGTTTTTTTGGTTAAATAAATCTATTTATTATTTTGCATCCCATAATATTAAGTTGATATAATATGTGTTCCATATAGGGTACTAGGAAAACGCTCTGTTTGACGCGTTGATAAGCGAGCGCGTCAATATCTACGAACTTTCTGGCGAAAAGACTTCAATGTTAATACTAGGAAAACGCTCTGTTTGACGCGTTGATAAGCGAGCGCGTCAATATCTACGAACTTTCTGGCGAAAAGTTTTCAACGCTAATACGAACAACAATTATTAACAACAATTCAAGAATGCGCATTGCAAAAATTGTTCTTATTTCCATGGCTATTATACTTTCCGACATTGTTGTATGCAGTGCAATGTGCGTTGCTAAGAATTTTCGTGGTCATGTTTTCAACACGGTCCGCCACCGTTACTAACACTTATTGACAGCAATAGAAATGTAATTTCTGCCTCTAATACGTATCGGATCGCGTTTACATTAGTATATTCGTGACCGGACAAAAATTTACTATAAGATAGCCACCTCACATTTTGCCGTTACTGCGTTTTAGAAAAATATTTTCGAGTAACTTTCGTGTAACTTTGCCAATACTTATCAGATCGCCATTACATTAACATATTCTTAACCGGAAAAATCTCTAGAAAAATCTGGCTATCTCACATTTTGCCGCCATTTTGTTTCAGAAAAATATTTTGCAGTAACTATGGTGTAACTTTGTAACTTTTCGAACGATTTTGCCTCAAAACTATACACCTTCAATCCACATCGAGGCTTGTGGATGGTTCAAATTTCAAGTTGATCGGACTTTCCGTTCGACCGCTATCGACGGACATAAAAACAAAAAAACAAAAAAACAAACAAAAAAAAACAGAATGAAGTGCCATAAGAGTCAAGTGGAAACGCTCGCTTCGCTCGCTTAACAAACAACAATTAACAACAATTCAAGAATGCGCATTGCAAAATTTTTTCTAATTTCCATAGCTATTATACTTCCCGACATTGTTGGATGCAGTGCAATGTGCGTTGCTAAGAATTTTTGCTGTCATGTTTTCGCCGCGGTCCGCCACCGTTACTAACACTTATTGACAGCAATAGAAATGTAATTTCTGCCTTTAATACGTATTGGATCGCGTTTACATTAGTATATTCGTGACCGGACAAAAATTTACTATAAGATAGCCACCTCACATTTTGCCGTTACTGCGTTTTAGAAAAATATTTTCGAGTAACTTTCGTGTAACTTTGCCAATATTTATCAGATCGCCATAACATTAACATATTCGTGACCGGAAAAATCTGTAGAAAAATCTGGCTATCTCACATTTTGCCGCCATTTTGTTTCAGAAAAATATTTTGCAGTAACTATGGTGTAACTTTGTAACTTTTCGAACGATTTTGCCTCAAAACTATACACCTTCAATCCACATCGAAGCTTGTGGATGGTCCAAATTTCAAGTTGATCGGACTTTCCGTTCGACCGCTATCGACAGACATAAAAACAAAAAAAAAAAAAAAAAACAAACAAACAAACAAACAAAAAAAAAAAAAAAAAAACAGAATGAAGTGCCATAAGAGTCAAGTGGAAACGCTCGCTTCGCTCGCTTAATAATGGTAAATATATTAGGTTTGGCTTTGAGTGGGCTCGTTTGTAAAGAGCGATTATTTTGATAAAAAAGAAATATATTTTGTTTCTATTGAGTTGTTCTAAAACTCGTACATTTCCACCAAAATGATATGGAACGGGAGTTTGTTTCCGGGGCCACCTTCCGATCACCTGTGAGTATATTTAAACAATTTTGAAATACTCAAAGGTTTTAAATATTTAAAGGCCTACCTGGTACTGGTTTTAATCTTAATACTAAAACTCAAGTTAGGTTAAAGGTACTTGACACTGTAACAACAATATTTTGTCCCTATAACTACTTATTCGTCGAATACCGGTAGCTTGTTTTCTCCATGGCAATTCCACCAACCAAAACCTTGGAAATCCTCCAAATAGCTTATTTGCTACAAACTAGGAAAACGCTCTGTTTGACGCGTTGATAAGCGAGCGCGTCAATATCTACGAACTTTCTGGCGAAAAGATTTTAATGCAAATACAAACAACAATTAACAACAATTCAAGAATGCGCATTGCAAAAATTGGTCTTATTTCCATGGCTATTATACTTTCCGACATTGTTGTATGCAGTGCAATGTGCGTTGCTAAGAATTTTCGTGGTCATGTTTTCAACACGGTCCGCCACCGTTACTAACGCTTATTGACAGCAATAGAAATGTAATTTCTGCCTCTAATACGTATTTGATCGCGTTTACATTAGTATATTCGTGACCGGAGAAAAATTTACTATAAGATAGCCACCTCACATTTTGCCGTTACTGCGTTTTAGAAAAATATTTTCGAGTAACTTTCGTGTAACTTTGCCAATATTTATCAGATCGCCATTACATTAACATATTCGTGACCGGAAAAATCTGTAGAAAAATCTGGCTATCTCACATTTTGCCGCCATTTTGTTTCAGAAAAATATTTTGCAGTAACTATGGTGTAACTTTGTAACTTTTCGAACGATTTTGCCTCAAAACTATACACCTTCAATCCACATCGAGGCTTGTGGATGGTCCAAATTTCAAGTTGATCGGACTTTCCCTTCGACCGCTATCGACGGACATAAAAACAAAAAAAAAAAAAAAACAAAAAAAAAAACAAACAAACAAACAAAAAAACAGAACGAAGTGCCATAAGAGTCAAGTGGAAACGCTCGCTTCGCTCGCTTAATAACTTTCCTCAATACCTTAGTATACAACCTATTTCCTATTTGTTGACTGTCTTACCGGTCCCTGTTATAATATGCTCAGTATGAACTTAAAAAGTCACGCATCCAGTTTTTAAAACATCCTCGATCTATTATTTGTGTCTGTCCATAATTCATGTCCGAATGAATCAACGTAGGACTAGTGCATGTCGATTAATCCATGTTTTCTCTGCTTTCAGGTAAGTTTACAACCCCACGGCCGCCATTACTCATCCGTTACGCGGAAATACGTTTGTATGACAACCGACACTAAACAAGCAAACACTGTGCGTGTCTGGGCGATCTCTGGTACGTATTGGAGTGCTCTAATCTGATGGTGTCGCCCGCATGTTTCACATTATCTATAGTCAATTGGCTTGGCTATTCAACGGAAGTGACGTCGACATAAAGGGGTGACCAAATACCTGACAACCTAGTAGCCACTAGTGTAAAAGTATAACGAGATTCACTGAGCATGTATACTCAAAATTGTGACTAATCGCAACATATTAGGTTTGGGTAGGTCTATACATAACAATTTAAAAGATTATTGTTAATTATACAGAAAACCATTACAGGTTACTATCGATTGTTGGTACGCCCAAAGCTGTTAGTAAATTGGAGCTAGGTTTGTGGCAAGTGGATAGCGGCCAAAATCAGATACAGATAAGGTAGTCTTACACGTTCTCAATGTACAGTGTGGTTGTTGGTGAAGGGAATGAAATATGAATGCCCTCGAACAAAACAACTTCAAACCAAACTATCTCAAACCAAAACTATCACAAAGCAAATCAACTACAATGTAACCTAT
This sequence comes from Isoperla grammatica, assembly GCA_945910005.1. Classification (NCBI taxonomy): domain Eukaryota; kingdom Metazoa; phylum Arthropoda; class Insecta; order Plecoptera; family Perlodidae; genus Isoperla; species Isoperla grammatica. Next base: position 32,163,343 of record OX246739.1, read on the forward strand.
TGTACACTTTCATTCATTGCCGCCTAATCGCTAGCTTACTATTTTATCTATCCGTCAATATCTGGTGATAAGAGTTTTGGCATATATATATATAACACATTTTCAGCCCTTTTGTAAACCCTTTAACCCGAATATCGTTGAATGGTTGAGAAAAAATCGTGGTATTCTCTAATTGCGCTAATATACTTGTCATGTTATGTTCGTGAATGAGGAGGAACCACTTTTACAGATTATCGGTCCTAAATCATTTATCTGCCTTAAAACTCACTGGTGGAAATAAAATACATTCATGTTATCTCATTGTTATTGAGTACGAATAGCATTTTAAAAGTCCATCATGTTCTGTTCAGTTGTCAAAAGATTCATTCATTGGCAACGGAAAGTAGTGAACATGAGTGAAACTTTTCCCATTCACTAGATAGGATCGGATCGAGATTAATTACTTGATTCGTGTGATTATGGCGTTTATTAGCCTCTAATCGACTAGGAAAAACGGAAAACAACATGCGTTGTTATCGGGTTGTCTCAATGGCTTGGAGACCCGAGCGTGACAAGTGGCGCTCTACTCGACGCGTGTTCGAACCAGCACGTGACAACATCCCCATACGATGTGAAAGTGTGAGTTTCTGCCATTGGCAGCACTCATCGCGACGGCAACGCCGCGCGCTGGCCTAGCGTGCCACCTGGCGAGAGACGCGCGAACTATCTCAGCTCGCTGATGACGACATCGTCAGCAGCGCAATGCGACAAGGCAAGCTATCCGCAGTTTTCATTCACGTCACTGCAGGCAGCCGCCATGCAGATTGCCGACAGACTAGACTAGACGCTGCAACATTTCTGGTTCTAGCTGGCTTAAGTCTAATCAAAACATTGATTTTACACTGCCCTCCCCAAACAATGCTAATACATAATATATTGGAATGAGTTGAATTATCAACAAACCCAATTAATTCGCTAGTAATACCTTACGCAACAATGTATTAAATGGAAGACACAATCGACAATATCATTTGAGTTCTAGGCATAAATTTATCTTAGCTAGAAAAAGGAAAAAGTGAAATGTTTAGTGCCGAAAGAACTAGCTGTCACACCACACCACTTAAAATGATAGAGCACTGCGAGCATGATACAAGATATTTTTACCTCATTATTAATTGATTTTGATTAGTTGTTTAACGACGGACTTAACAACGACGTTTTCTAGCGTCGACCCTTTAAGTCGCCGCGTACGACAGGCAGAACTACCCTGGAGCTCTTCTACCCTCTGGCCCAGATGGGGATGTATTATGTAATTAAACTATATAAATAAAATACGTAAATAAATAGTTCAAAATTAATTTTCTCCGACAATGCTTTAGATAAACTATTTTACCGACGGCTTAATCAATACTTTCTTAGTTCCAGCTTGACCGCTAGATAGGACTGTAGTGTGTAAAACAAGGACAGAGGTAGGTCAATGCTAGCATGATGGACTGATGCGGGAAATACATAAGTTTAATTCTCGTCACCGACTATTGTTCCTGAAGGTTATTCTGAAGTTTTCCTCAACTTGTACGTAAATGTACCTCTTCCTTGGATTTATTTAACAACACATTATTCAACAACATGCAACAACATATTGTTTTGTTTGACATAAAAATAAACCAGGTGATGCTGGTTCGCAACAATATACTTTATTTCAACACAACCAATTTAAATAAGCGCTTGAAGCGCATTGTTTGCATTTTTCTATTTTTATTGAAAATTACCTTCTGATCAGGTCAAGTCACAAAGAAATCTATAAAACCTGCACAAAAGAAAGAAGCCACTTTTGAAACCGTTTATTTGCATGGCTAGTGAATGTACCATAATATTGCATCACATCCACTAGTCACCAGCACCACCTCGGTTCCTGCATTCCAGGTTCGAATCCTGGCTTTGGCGTGGATGCCATGAGATGTTCTTTCATCTTAATGTATCACCTATACCCATAATCTTTATTTTCATCATCCACATCATCATCATCATGGCCAAAAATAACAAGTAAAGCCTATATGTAGCATCATCATCATCATCAAAAACACACCAACCAAAGTAAAAATAATTCCGCAGAGATGAAAAGGGGAAAATGATTTACATAATCACGACATCCAATAAATAGCAAATTCTTACAACGTACAAAATAGAATCATGTTAATCAAACATGGGATTAATGAATCAAAAAATCAGTTTATGACATGTGTAAAGTAGACAAAACAGGGTACGCCGGGGGGATCTGGGGGTATGGCCCCCAGTTTTGCCTCGCAGGGAACAAGTTTTAGGGTGTTTTGTCACGAACACGTTTAAATGGCTTTTTGGATGTGGGGTTGGAGGTTTGAGGACGAGGACCTGTGCCAAAATAACACTATTGTGGTGGAAAAAAACAAAAAGTTTAACATTTACTTTACAAAAAACATTATACCCCTACAGACTGCTAGACAGAGTGAGCAAACATAAATACGAAGTACAACAAAACGTTCAATATAATTCGGCAATATGCATAAAACCCATACAAATAAGTGTCGATATTTTTTAGTAACGGTATGCATACCGGCTTATACCGCCCAACTTTAACCACTGACGGTGACCAAGGGCTGGTCCGTTCTTCCTGTAGGAAAGGCTCGTTGGTGGCGATGGTTTGGGTTATTCCTTCAACCAAAACAAATGGTCGACAGTTACATTCCTGGTTTGGGCTGGAGTTTTGTATCCTTATGAATTGACTGGCATCTATCGTGTGTGTGAAGCACGCCTTAAAAAGGCAGTTTGTTAGAAACTTTGGAAATTGAGTTATTGGTGGCAGTAACTTGCAGTCACTTGCAAGCTCGCAGCACACGCTTGGACGTGTTGAAATACATTTCTAATTTCTATTGTAATGGGGTTCTAAACGCAACATTTAGCAGACTTGAAGGATATGTGAAAAATCACAAATATAAAAAAACACACAAATGTAAAAATAATGAGAAACATTTATTCAAATGCACTTATAAAACAATTATAAAATTAGTTGTAAAACAGCTTTTCCTATTGCTTGACAAATACTATTTTGATTGATACAATGGGTCACAATTTTCTTAATTTTTGGTCATTTCACGCAAATTAGGAAAAAAAACTTACCGATATACAGCAAATGTTATGTTTTACAACAAAGCGTTCTTTAAGAGCGAAGGATACCTCTACGTCAAAAACCGCAGAAAATTTTCTTTTTTTTATTATATCTCAAGATTGAAACATAAAATCGAAAATCTGAGACACCATAGCGCTGTGGTTTGGTAAGCCCTACAGACTGAATGATAAATGTATCTAATTTTGTAATCAGTATGACTGTGATAACGATTTCCTTAAATTACTAAGGAAATCGTTATTACAGTCATACTGATTATAACGTTGAATACATTTACCATTCAGTCTGAAGGGCTTACCAAACCACAGCGCTATGGTGTCTCAGATTTTCGATTTTGTGTTTTAATCTTGAGATATACTTAAAAAACGAAAATTTTCTGCGGTTTTTGACGTAGAGGTATCCTTCGCTCTTAATCATTATTGACCAAATAATTGTTATCTTTTATTGCTCCAAAATTGTCAATTTACACCATTTTGGCAATCAAAGCTGAAACAAACTTTCGGACATGTAAAAGTTGATTTAGTTGTTGTGGCACAAAAAAGTGTAATTTTTTTGTGATTTAGTCAAAAACTGAATGAATGATTTAAAACTTATTTTAAGCTCTACGTTTTTATGACAATTATCGCTAAAAATTAACATATTTCATGCAAATAAGTTGTTTTACAAGTACCATATTGATAGAAAAGTATCACACTTCAATCAAATTGGACTGAGACTGAACGGCTTACAACTGTTTTTTAAAATTTACAACCAAAGTCGTATTTTACATCATTTGGCCAAATCAACAAATTTTTGGCAAATAAGTTGTTTTACCAGTCATTGCTATATAAGTACTTATCGGACTTAAACTGAACCACTTATAGGTAGTTTTGTCGTTTACATTCAAGCGGTTATTTCAATTATTATTATTTACCAAAAAAGAACAAATTTCGGGCAATTAAGTCGTATTTCCTGTTATTGTTCAGTGTCATATTCATTCATGTATTTAGCCGGTCGAGGTGGGTCTCTTCTCGTGGGAACCGGTGCCTGCGAACAGGGCTCTCGTGCATATCTTTAATCGCCCTATTTCTTGTTAAGCATGATCTCGCTCACTTCCCCCTTCTTTCTCTTTGTGACCTAAACGCCCACAAACACCTACACGCCCCCACCCCCTCACCCCCTAACTGGACTCCCCTTATGACGTGATGGATCTTATTTGGCCGCGATGTCGTATGACCTAGAAGTCGAGCACGTCGTAAAATAAACAAATCAGAAAAAATAATAATAATAATAATAATGATAGTAATAATAATAATAATAATAATAATAATAATAATAATAATAATAATAATAATAATAATAATAATAATAATAATAATAATAATAAAAATAATAATAATATTAATAATAGTAATAATAATAATAATAATAATGATTTCATTTCATTTCATTTCATTTCATTTCATTTCATTTCATATCATTTCATTTCATTTCATTTCATTTCATTTCATTTCATTTCATTTCATTTCATTTCATTTCATTTCATTTCATTTCATTTCATTTCATTTCATTTCATTTCATTGACACAAAAATACATAAATACTTATTTTGGCATAAGACCACCATGAGCACTTTGCTCGCGCGGTGGTAAGCTCACAATGTCATTAAAACAATATTTATTTGCTGTGATGCCACCTACTTATAACCGTATAACATATACACACAACTAAAAACTAAAAACTAAAACATTTAAAATGTAAAACTACAAATAGATGTTAAAACAGCATTTGCATCACTCAATTAAAAAAGTATCTGTTGATTCGATTTGCTTTAAAACATCCATAGCTTTCATTTTGAAATTACTAAGAGTCATGCTAGCTTTAAAGTCAGGCATAAACTTAACCATTATGTTAAAAAGAGTTGGTCCTCTGTATGACAGTTGATTGCGCGCATTTGACATTACAAACTTTGGGACATCAATTTTATACAATGTAGCTTGCCTTGTATTAAAGGAACTGACCACTGGTTTATATGAACAAGAATTATTGAAACAAACTTTCGGACATGTAAACAATAATAATAAACATACAACACTAATAATAACAATTATTATTTGCTATTGTGTGTTTTGTTTTAGTTTATACTACTTCTAACGACACTCATTCATGTCACTGAATCGTGATAGTGGATAGGGGTGGTGTTGGGAACAAGGGTGTGGGACTGTGGGGAGGGCGATCGCCTCTCCTGTAGAAATCGCTACCTTATACTTAACAAAAACAACTGGCATGCAACTTGTCACTACGGTCAATATGACTTGTTTTGCGTACGCAAGGAAAATAACTTGAAACACGCGATTCGTCAGTAAGATTTACTCGATAAGTATTTATTTCCTCGTTTATTTCTTCCTAGCGGTAAACTACAAAATGAGCTCCAGCACATCGTGAACATTTGCGTTGATTGGTCAGTTGGGTTATAGTACACAGTGTAGTTTTAGGATTAACCTCCAAAATACTGAACTTGTTGCATTTCGAAGACTCCTTCGTCTGTGACTGTCTAAAAATAAGAATGCGTGATAAAACGCATTGAACTCTAGTTCATCGAGATTGCCGGAACGGAGTCATTTTTTAGAGACAATTAAGCAGCAATTGACATGACAAACAAACACAATCATTCCATAGGAATTAAAATAGATTGCATCCTTTGAAAGTGCCGTTGTTTATTAAAACCAACATTTGTTGGCGCTATGATGTCCCACTTGCGTAATCCACTTATTGACACTAATTTAGTTCGGGGCAACCCCAAACCCCCTCCTCCAACCGACTCGTATTCCTCTGGATCATTGTATCATACATTATCTCTTGTGAGGCCCATCATCTACCATCTTCTTCGTGGGGCGATGATGAGAAGCCGAGTGACTAAGCCGGTAGCCATAAGAGAATTCACGTGCAAGCCGCCCAGAGCGAAGAGCCGGAGGAACAGCAAACGTCCCTTTACCAGCAAAACGTAAGTCAAGTGAATGTTTCGATCCGATCCAAATATACTCCGCGAGCAACTGTTACTAACTTTTAGGTGTCAGTCTATAGGCCCGTGATAAGTATTTAGTAAGCTACTAACTTGTACTATCTACAGTGTATTCCACGTAGAGATTGCAGTACGTAGTGGCATTTCTCTGTCACTGTCTAGTGTCTGCACCCCCACCCAACCCTTGTGACGAGTGCAAAAGTTAGTATGTGAAATATACCTGTCAAGATGTCCCTTATAATCTTTTGCACTCGCCACAAGGGGTGGGCGGGGGTAGACAGTGGCAGGGAAATGCAACTTGTACTGAAATCTAGACGTGGAAAACACACTGTAGAAGGCTACTGACATGTTTTCGCAATGGCAACAACTAATGGGAAACCTGGATGCCATGGGACAAACTAGTTATAGCAGCTTACTAAATATTTATTCGAAGTTTATAATACCGGGGCTGCTTTCGATTATTTGCTAATTCGATTCTCTCTTCTTCAACGATTTCTCGCACTACACATCAAGCACAACCCGTATAACTTTGTGAGTTAATTGAGTAATTAGAGATGCGGGAACCACCACCTTTATACAGTAATCTGGTTTCTTATTGTAAAAACGGACGGATTACCAGAAGCGGCGGCTGGTGGTTCAAAGATAGATACTTGACCTACGACACGAAGTATAAGTTGCAGTTTTCAACGGTGAGCAGTGACGTATCTACAAGGAGAGGCAGGGCACTCCGCTTCCCACTAGCAAAATCAAGCATAGACCTACTGTCCTTTATCAACGAACACAATCTGGTGGTATCCAACAATCATGAACATCCCCTCGGGGACCCCTTTCACCAGCAACATTTTAGTATATTATTTTCTATATGTGAACATTAATAGTAGAGTAAAAGTCAATATAGGGCGTGGGTTGCTGACCAACACGTTTTACCCCTTTGAAGGGCATTATAGACGCTATGCAGTTCCACCGGAAGTGGCTTGCACTCAATACAAATATGGAAATTATTCTTAGTGTAAATAGCCTACTGCCTCTCGTGGCGTCTTACGGGGGTAGAATCAGTACTTAATCAATTGGGGAAAAGATGTGCTACATAGTTGAGAACTTTGTATTTTACTTAGGCCTATTAAATGTCTCTTAAGGGGACCCGGCCGTACAAAATCTCAAAATTCACGTTTTTTTTGTAACACTTGATTTTTGATACTAGTGTACTTTCTGATTGTAATGATATAACATATTTAATAATCGAATCAGAGGAAGTACGGCAATTAATTATTAAACACAGCCGTGCGCGGTTTACTTTGGTATATTAGTATAGCAATGGCAGTCCTCGCATGCTCTATTAACTCTATTCAATGTATTTAAAAACAGCGCGCTTTTTTAGCTAGTATTTTACTTTCATAGGTTGGTCATCTTTATCGATATTCAGTAAGAAGAAGAACGAGTTCGTAGGCGGTGCACTTGTTTGTTTGACATGTTATTCGCTTGAAGTCTAGGTTCTCTGACTGTGAAAAGTGTTTCTTGCGAGTGAATATGGGTAAATCCGTATTAAAAGTGTTCAAGAAGCGTAAAGGACTGTTTAAAACCAATGCGGAGGTTATAATTAATGCGAATGTGGATGGAAATGGCAGTGTAACCTCAACTTCTAGGCCTAGGCTTGCAAGTCCCAGAAGTTCCCCTACCTCTAGGCCTAGGCCCAGTACTAGGCCTAGTACTATCATGCCTACTCAAACTACTGCTATTGAAGAAAGTGACTATGTTACACCTAAGCCTAGGTCTAGGCCTACAGTAAATGAACCTGAGTTTAAAATTTCAGTGTTGTAGGTTAAAAACGTCCTGAGAAAACAGCACTCAAAGTCATAGAAATGAAATATGTTGACCGGATCCAAACTTTAACAGCGATTATCTCAAAACTACATTTTGTATACAAAAGTGACTTTTTCTCAACCACTATGTGTCTGATGGTTGTGAAATTTGTTTGACATGTGTGTCAGTATTGTGTTCTCACTTTAACATGGGGAATTTTGAAATTTTTGAAAAATGAGAGTTTTATAATTTTAATATGTATGAAAAAGGTATCGGAAAATAGTAAACTTTGAAAAGTAATGAAAATGGTACTTATATTTTGAATGGTATTCACGGAGTGAATCTAAAAAACTTTTTTTCAACGAAATGTAACAAAAATCACTTTTATATGTTACCTGTTACTGTATCTTTCCAATTATGTAAGGCGCATGCTTCAAATAGTACGTATTTATGTTTAAAATCAATTTAATTATGTTGAATTGGCTCGAGCCTATGCCTATGCACGCCATTCACCATTAGCAACATGCACACAGCCTACTGGATGCTACAATCAGCTGTTCTACGTTGATTCAGTAGCCAACGTAGGAAATGAAACCGAATATCGCCCGCAAACTTGAAGAAGGGGTAATTTATTTTTTGGGTATAAATTTATTTTAAAATAATAACCCTTTCTTCAAATTACCCCTTCTTCAAATTTGAAGAAGGGGTAAATTATCGAAAACACTGCGATTATTATACAGTAACTTATGTTTAAGTTGGTGCATCTGCTGATAACAAAGAACCAAAGCACTTATTTTGCTGCAGAGATATTTCTCTTCATCCTAGTGTTGAACAATGGCGAATGGCGTGCATTGGCCTAGGCATAGGCTCTAGCTAATTCAACAGAATTAAATTGATTTAAAACATAAATATGTACTTTTTGAAGCATGCGCCTTACATAATTGGAAAGATACAGTAACAGGTAACATATAAAAGTGTTTTTTTTTACGTTTCGTTGAAAAAACGTTTTTTAGATTCACTCCGTGAATACCTTTTGAATTTCCAAAAAAGCTCATGTTAAAGTATGAACAACACTATAGTTAACCTGAATTTAAAAATTCATACTGATAGGTTGAATACTTTATGAGAAAAAGGCAAGCAAAGTCCTACAATTTAACATTGGCACCATAGGAGGTACCGGGTCCCCTTAAGCGACACGGTATCTGAGAAAGATAATATTAAATAGTAAAATGCTTATCACTAAAACACCAATGAAATTGTTACATTATTAAATTGAAATTGTAATTGAATTTGATTTTTTACGAGAATATCACAAACTCCACGGTCAAGGACTACATTACCCATTTTTGGAACCATGCCAGTATAGTAATTGTAATTGATTGAAAGAAACATTCACCAAACTACACATTACCATGCGATTGAAGAGTGGTCGCTGTCACTGTCCACAAACGTCATCATCATTACTAAATCTGTAGCTGTTTCGTCAACGAGGCTAGACAACAGGCTGGTTTATATAGCACCTGGCTGCACTGCATGCTCTCTCATCGTCACGTGTAGCTCAACGTGTGCTGCTCTAGCCTAGGCCAATGAGCAGCTATTGATCAACACACGTTTATACGAGACTGCAACTGTTCACGCACTATTATTATAGTTGGAGACCTGAGCCCAAGGATATATACATTGCCCGATCAACGTAACAGACACACGCTAAACTATATATTTTGTATACAAAGTTCACATCACATTACAACAAATGACTCTTTTTCCTAAAAAGTAAAAGTTGAGTAATTAATTAAACACAGCCACATCCAAGTCATTCACACATAGGACAGTAAGTTGTAAACATTTGTTTGCACTCCCAGATAACAAATTGTTAAGAGTATTAACGTATACAAGTCAACTCTGCATTTCGCTAAGTTGGTGGAAAAAGCGTGTAATTCTTTGCTTAATAATTGGCACTTTAGAAGAAATTAATCTTGAACCCGTGAACAATCTATCACATTGTTTAAAAGTCCGTGTGAAAACATGTCTCGTCATGTCAAAACATGTAAAAGAAGTAAAGAAACCTTCGTTTCCATATAAATCAGCATATGTCTCAATTCGTGCTTCTTTCGTTCAAACCCCCATATTAGCAACAAGTTGCCTGTTGGTATTTGGGTCCACTGAGTATTTGATCAAAATACACTAGTTTCCACAAACACAATCCTACGCCTGTTCGAAACAGACGTAGTTTACTGTTGACGTGTTTCGTAGGGTCACTTTTTACAAAATTTCGTCAACCCTAATGCAAAAGTTGTAATAATAATAAGTTCTTAGTAGCTGAAACTTACCCAGTGACAACTTAAGTCCCTCTTCAAGTGAGTAACTATTGCGGTATTTGTAGTATTTGGGTAGGAATGTCCGATGGCTGGTAAGCATGAATTAGCCTTGTGTTGTGACTGAGGAACAAACTTCCAGTCAGGATTGCCGGTAGCCGATATCGAGCCGGGACCTGTCGAATTCAAGTCTCGTAGCTTAGCGCTGAGCCACCTCTATCGGCTGACAAAAAGTATAATCCCATTGAAATATACTTGACATATATTTCCGTTCACAAACTTATTTTCGTCCAGTTTGTTACACAGGTTTAAATTCTAGTCCAAGTGCTGCCGTATGTGAAAACTACAATGGTGACGTGGGGGGGGGGGGGGGGGGCGTAATTGATGGTCTTGTGTTGACTGACTGCCCGAACAGTTTGTTAACGAGCAATGGTCATATTAATGCGACCACTCTGCCACAAAATACGTGTTTAGTGCTCCGTCCACTATGTTGGTTATTTTGGCGGCTGTCTTTCCGTACGCGTCTGCCTTGGGCTAAATATACACCGTGTGAATCGGTTGACAATACCAGTCGCCTACAGGTTGCCCGCCGGCTAAGATCGCAGCCCCGTCTAGTGTGTTGTATGCTGTTAATAGTTGTGTGGCCATTTTGGATTAGGCCTTTATTCGGTTGTGATGACGCAAATATGTCCTACCTCAGTGGCACCAGCACAGGCGCAGCCGCCACCAGAAGGTAGGCACAAGGTATCGGCTCTCCTCATCGTACCTCTTGTGGAAGAAACACTGATATTGTTATTAGTTGCAACCATAACCTGACAACATGATGATACGCATGTTGTGAGGTTTAAACCAGCGTTGCTCGCGTGGTTGGCCGTGGTCGATTAGGCACTGGTCTATAGTAAACTTGGGCATGGACGTCAGGTGGCATTTTTATCTTCGTACATTCGCCATTCATCGCCACGATTAGCATCGTTGCCAAACTGTGGGAGGTACAGCCGAAACATCATCATCATCATCATCATCATCGTCATCATCATCATCATCATCATCATCATCATCATCATCATCATCATCATCATCATCATCATCATCATCATCATCATCATCATCATCATCATCATCATCATCATCATCATCATCATCATCATCATCATCATCATCATCATCATCATCATCATCATCATCATCATCATCATCATCATCATCATCATCATCATCATCATCATCGTCGTCATCATCATCATCATCATCATCATCATCATCATCATCATCATCATCATCATCATCATCATCATCATCATCATCATCATCATCATCATCATCATCATCATCATCATCATCATCATCATCATCATCATCATCATCATCATCATCATCATCATCATCATCATCATCATCATCATCATCATCATCATCATCATCATCATCATCATCATCATCATCATCATCATCATCATCATCATCATCATCATCATCATCATCATCATCATCATCATCATCATCATCATCATCATCATCATCATCATCATCATCATCATCATCATCATCATCATCATCATCATCATCATCATCATCATCATCATCATCATCATCATCATCATCATCATCATCATCATCATCATCATCATCATCATCATCATCATCATCATCATCATCATCATCATCATCATCATCATCATCATCATCATCATCATCATCATCATCATCATCATCATCATCATCATCATCATCATCATCATCATCATCATCATCATCATCATCATCATCATTTTCATCGTCCAATTGTCATAGTCATCATCTTCGTTGCCATGATCGTTGTCATCGTCTTCGTCACCGTCATCGTCATCAATAAAAACAGCCAATGATTGATGCTCTATATTTGAAACTTTGCTAACATCAAGTTCGAAAGTAAACAACAACAACATGCTGCAGTATTGTACATCAAGACACTGACGGTGACGGTGACAGAGCCTGGTCTAAGAATGTTGTGATGGTCAGAGCGATATTGTTTACGGTGTCTGTATAACTAGGGCAATCGAGACGACCACTTTAATTCTGTCCACTGGCGCCAATACCGTCTTGTTCCAACTAATGAGATGAGTCCAACGTTTAAAAATAGAAATGTTTTGTTTCTAAAAGATCAGATATAGCATCATTTTTTTCGCTGAAGAGCCTCTTATTCCGACGCAGAATCGTGAAGTTAGTTGCCACGTTGCAAGAGTTGTTTTATCTTCCGTTTCAGTAGTATTGATATTATTATTCCCGCATCCTCTAAAGAAATCATAGTCGACGCAAAACAAGCAGCGAGGTTTTAGTGCTTGGAATTGGTCCAATATACTTGAGTGTACTACAGACTGGTCACGGAGGATCATACGCATGGAGTGAAGAGGCGTGGCTTCGAGTCCCGCATTAGATGTGGTTGTTTGTACAGATCATTCTTTATCTTCATACATCCCCCAGTGATCAGCTAAATCTGCAGTGACAGATGTAACTCATTGAATACCAAATAGGTTTATAAGCTATAAGCACAATTACCATCGCTAAAACTGAGAGCCTATACTTATTTACGATATAATATTAAGTGATAAAATGAAGGTTTATGACGTGTCATATAGGTTTAGATCTACTCAAAATACAGACCCACACACATGCATAGACTGGCATAAAAAGTCGTGTTTGACAAATTAGCCAAAATGTGGCCAGTATGGTCAGAAAGATACACATAGACAAGTGGTCGAAGTGGCGCTGGATGGGAACTAATACCATCCCGCTTCTTATTATTTATACTATATGGTCAGTTGATAACATTTTGAAATTTTTTATTTTGAAGCGAGGGTTGTTGAAAGAGATCCAGCTACCAGTGACGGAACATTTTGCAAACTTGTGTGCAGAGTATTATTATATTTTCATTTTGTATGTTTTTGGCGGTTACATTGCATACTAAAAATAATAAAATATTTATAAACTATAAAAAGTGTATATATAGTGTATTGTGTATATATATACTGTAGTGTATTGTACGTTTGTCTCCATTTGGGGGAAAATACCCTTCTGCTTACATCGTAACTTAACCATAAAGATTAAAGTATGCTAATTCCAATCCGTGTACTTTTCCGTTTCTAAATTATTTAACGATGACTTGGTCGAGCGCCCCCCTCCCCCTTCCCCTCCCCCAAATGGAGACACATACATAGTGCACTTATATGGTTTATAAATATTGTATTGTTTTTAGTTTATAATGTGAACGACAAAAAACATATAAAATTAAAAAAAAAGGCAGACAGGTTTGCAAAATGTTCCGTCTCTAGCTCTTCCCAACAACCCTCTCTTAAAAATAAAAAACTAGTAAATACAAATTCACCAGCCAGAGTCCATTCCAGGATCCCCCCACCCCCAACCCCCGCACGCACACAAACCCAACGTTTTTCCTCAAGCGAATTGCACTTGTTTCGTGACTCTCATGGGTTAGGCTACGACGTTTAGCGACGATGTTCATTGATGAGTCGGTGAGGGTGATTCACATGAAAACACGCCACATTATATCAATGCCAGGGTTTGAACCTGGAACGCAGGAAGCGTGATCAACGCCTGATCGACCACGGCCACTTAAAAATAAACATCACAAGTCTTCGCTACCAGGTTCCATAGCAGCGGCTCTTTCAGTCGCGTCGTACGACAGGCAGAGTATTCTAGCCCCGGCCCAGACGGATCGTACATGGGAGAATCGTGACAAGCATTTCTATGCGTGGCACCTTGGGGTAAATACACTTTTGTTACACCTCCAATAAGGTGTTTAGTGTTCACATCAGCAATTATACGCAAATAGTTATGCTAAATAATAATAGTTATATGCTAGAATTTAGTATGCCATCCCCTCCCAACGTCACATACCCGTTTATGTTACCAGATAGTACGAACTACTAGTATTTTTGTGGTGTATCTTTGTTTTTAAGCATGTTAGCAAGCAAGTATAGGAAGAAGCTACAAAACCTTTTACCACACGAAGTGAATAATTAGTTATTTGTGCTTTGACTTTATTATACTAGGTACGTTAGTCAAAAGAACGATCTACTGAGATTACCAATTTCTGGACTTCAACTAGGCCACGTATAGGTTACTTTTTATTTTTACTTGTATGATATGGACGACGTCAAACCTTGCTGACTTCAGGCTGGGGCACAAAACTAAATTATTATATTATTTTCAAACGTTCAAAATATTTTCTGGCCGTATTCCACTGTTGTTATTGTTGTTTTATGGGCGTTGTTCACTGTTGTATTGATGGTCACAACAGGGAGTGTCAAAAGTGTTCGACAAGAGCGGATATTTGTGTACAGTCCGGGTAACTCCCACAAAGATCCGCCTACATTATGACATAACGATCCACCTATATGTTATAAGGTGGTGTCGTCGTGGATAGTGAAATGACGTATGTGACAAGTACCAACCTAAATTTAGTTGCATCTCGTTCTCATGCATCTGGTATTGTAGTGATACAGTCAGCGCGTCTGTTGGCAGGCATATTCCAAGCGATGCAATGGATAATAACAAGCAGGTACCGGCAAATCCCGCGGCGAATTCCGTTCAAATATACCGTTTGGAGCGACCATATATATATAGACTTATAATAGCAGTAACTGCGTTACTGCACCTGTATTTGCTGTAAATCAGTGTACCATTAAACTAGACTCGGTTGTCTATTTACTTTGTCTAGGATTCATTTGGTTTTAACATTGTTGGTAAGGGGCTAAAATGGCCGTCGATTTCCAATACCGGAAGTGAAAACGATGTTGCAGGTTCATTATTGCGATCGTCTCTTCTGAGAATTTTACAGCTCAACTTTAGGAACATGCAGGGTGTAAGCGTAATCATTCTGATGAGGTTATTACTTAAAAGCAATTAGAGTCTTGGTAGATATATAATGTCGGCTTTCGTTTGGAAATTGTAGAGTCAACAGTAGTCGAAACCGTCGTGTGAACAAATGTTAGCCGATTCGTACACAATCTCATTGTTGGTTGTTGGAGTAGAGCCACCAGTTGCGGCTGTTCCGGTCAACCCCACTTAGCGCCCCTAGCGGGTGCGGGCGGAAACGCAGGGGGGCGGGTCATGGTTGACATATAGGCCGGGGTGCCAACTTGCGAGGCCGGAACAAATTATTCTCTGGAAAATAACACCGACAGGATTGCCAGATAAATGTACAAGAACCTCGTTGGTAGAATTTTAGCAGGAGATAATCTTTGTAATAGAAACCCGTCTGCTGTACAGTATACGCATCTTAGTAGCAAATTAGCCAAATCAACTCGTATAGTGCAGAATATGCGCCTTGCGGTGTAATGGATATAGACCTAAGGAAAATTCGAAATTTCACGGTGAGAAAATAAAATACCAAAGAATGGAGTTCTCTTTCAAATCCATCCACGTGTCACAAACGGATGTTCGTAAAACACAAATCACATTCTATGGTTACGGACACGGGCACTTTCCAAAATTGATTAAAACACTTGTAGTAAACGTCTGGCTTAGCGTTCCGTCGTAACCTCATGCTGAAGCGTTTCAACCGCGTTTGAGATGACGGACGTTTTCTGTCGAGCGTCTCAAAGCTGTCCTGTCAGTAATTATTTCGGTGACATTTGGTTGACGTCGAGGAATGTTGAACATCAGTGGCGGCTCCGAGACAATTTTACTGATGAGGCGTAGAATTAAAGAGATACAAATAAAAATAGGAATTTTCATTCTATGTAAATAATATAGTAAGAGTATCAATAAAACATTACAGATTCCTTGATGAGGCTCAGCCCCATTTGTCTCACTCGCCGAGCCGCCACTGTTGAACATACATGTTATTTCCGCTCAGAGTTATTTATGACGATGAAAACAACATTTTCTTTATGCAATTAAAAAATCTCCACGAGGGCCTGAGATGAGCTAATCATTTGAATTCTACAATTATTATTGTTTCGAGATCTAGATGCTACTGTCTGTAGCGTATTGTGGAATCGAGCATTTATATAGGGTTTGAAACGTCCTTCGAAAGACGTATGTAATTTAACGACACCAGAGTCATTTAGGTATAATGATTGCCAGACCAGTTTAAAAAAAACTACTACCTGATGACAGCGTCAATGTTAAATGTAATGTCTTCCAATATATTGTTGATGGGAAACACTATGAACAATAGTTTTGTTTCACCGTTTCACTGACTATCTAGAGCTCGACTGGAACGCTGCTGTGCTAACTTTATCTACTGTGCGTGCCAACCTAAGAAGCACCCTGCCAATCACTCCACACAAAGAGCGACTTAGCCGTCGCCTCCTTTGTTGACTTTTGTTGTTATAATTGTCAATATTTTCTAAAATCTCAAGCGGCAATCAACGGGGTAGACACACAGTTACAAAAAAGGGACCAACCCCTATATACTCCGTACGTCCGTACGTCCGTAGTTGAGTCGAGGCGACATTCTTCACACTCAGCTGTCGGTAACGGCTTTGAAGGTGAGTGCTTTGCTAATTAATGGGATATGATTGACATTTATGATCTCTTCCATACCATCGAGGCGATGCTTTGACGTTAGTGATTGGCAGGGTGCTTCTTAGGCTGTAACCAAATATAGATACTATACTTAATAATCATGTTGAATACCACATATGCAAATTTAAATAATTTCGATATTCTTGTACGTTTTTTGTTAAAAAGGCTACTATCTGATGTCTGGGAATTACAATAAATTTATATTTTTCCACTTCCAATTGAGAGGTTTATTTGTAGTGACATTCCTCTTCAAGTAAGCATTGGTGACCTGAGAGACTAGCTTTTGATTGGCTTTGTTCACTTCTTCATTTCGAATTGAGCCAAAATATTTAAATATTTATTTATACTCACTCTTATTGCCTTTTATGGACCTCTTTGTTCACTACGATAATATCTCCGTATGTAAGGCACGCAACTTTTTTTACCTAATTGGAACAGAAAAATAAGGATTCGTTCATTTTTCATTAATTATACTGGACACGCAGTACTTGTTTTACGACATTTTAATGATTTTAATTAATAATGGTGTTTTTTTTAGTGAAGAACACGCTTAAAACGTTGAAACATGTTTGGGGTGACATTTGCAAAATCATTGGCCTGTTAGTAAGGCGGATATCGCCAAAGAAAACAGTAGGGCTGTTTTTGGCGGCATCCAAGGAAGTTAGTTTGACAGAGAACAAAACTACTCTTGGCACACTCAGTGACATGTTATTGTAGGAAACAAAGTGTCCGGTTATTTTGCTCAGCTGAGCTTAAAATATCAAAGAAATAGGTTTGATCAATGTGGCAACAGAGAAACAGGAAATTAAATTTTCGTGTCATTGAAAGCACCAAAATATAATAATTAAATATTGTTCTTGACGGCGTTATATATGACACTAAAATGAATGAATGTAGTTAATAATGTACTACGGAAGATGAGGGCCTGGCCAGACGTGTCATACTCGTATGTTTACGGTTGCCAACCATACTGAATGAGGGTAGTCCTGATTTAGAGAACTTTGTCCTGGCGATGGAATTACCTCAATCAGGACATGTACTGAATTGTTGCAAATCTCACATATTCACTTCATCAAGTTTAATATTCATGCAAAAATCGAACTCATTTAACTATGGAAGATTTAAAAAAATGTGTTGAATAATTTGATTTTGTAGCCTAATTCAAATCAAGATTTTCCTGAATTCTGTTTTGATAAAATTACCTAACTTCCACTAGTATAAAATCCAGTTCCCAACATTTTACAACTAATTTCGATTACCAAAACGTATTTAATGTAGGAACCGGAAGATAAAAAAACTTCTTGCGGGGATTGTTCGTGAATTTTAGCTCTTCCCCCAGCCACGTCCCAACCTCTCCGTTTATCACGGTAGCTAGACACCGTCCTGCAGGGTGAATGGGCGACAATAAGTTTATCAGCGGTTTTGGTCGTTACTGAAGGCAAATGCAAGACGGCGATTGACTCATCGCCTTCTTCTAACAATTGAAACCGGTGATAAACTTACCGTTGTCCATTCAGAATCAGGGCGCAAAATTCCATTTCGTCAAGTTGTCAACCCTACGTATGTTGTACACCCCTGGTCTAGGAACTAATCATGTTGCAGCACACAAAGTGTTCCCCATTCCCAATGACCGACCCTTCTAGTGTGACGTCATTGTCAGCAAGTGCGATAACGACTTGAACACGAAGGTTCGACGCGACCATCACGCAACCTGCTGCAGTAGTGGTGCACTGTGCACTGTGTACCTGGTGCCGGTGTTACATTTACACAGTAGTGTTGCACTCGTGCATTATTAAGGTTCGTTGACTCCATTCTACGTACAAAACAGTGGAGATAACAAAACATTATGTTTTTAGGTCGATCTATAACTTTATGTACAGTGGCGTGGAATGAGGTCTGAACTTAAAATCAATCACACATTCTTAAAGGCGGAGATGACTAAAGGGCTTTAATAATAAAGTTTACAAGCAAACACTGTTCTTACAGACTTCACTTGGAACAGATGATTCTAATCTAACGTTTAATTGAGGCTACATTAAGAGTGTGGCTGTCTTGAAACAGACAACTCTTTAATTATACCACATAAGAGCCTATACATGCGTGTCCATAAGCAGTGATCATTGTCGGGCGCAATTCAGTACAGTACTAACTGTACTTTTACCATTGAGTTTATAACTCAGTGCTTGTGCTCAGTACATCTGAGTGTACCACAAAACAGGGAGAATAACAACATGTTCCCGTTGTGAATGTTGATGTTGTTGTCAGGTTGTGTTTGCGTGGGAGCTGCAACTCGTGGGTGACAAGATGACCCACCTATTGCAATAATACAATAAAAATAATACCAATAATACAAAACAGGTTTTAGACGGTTACAGGGAATGATCTATAACTTGCCCTCATAGAATCCAGCACCGGAAATACTTCGTCCTGTGCCCTTTCACTATACTAACAGTTTGGTTATTTTGTAGTGTTTTCAAAGCGTGTATTTGTTTCGAAATAGTGACGACACAGTGAGAATCCCATATCAGAGTTGCTCAACACAGTAGCTCAACACAGTAGCTCAACACAGTAGCTCAACACAGTAGCTCAACACAGTAACTCAACATAGTAGCTCAACACAGTAACTCAACATAGTAGCTCAACACAGTAGCTTAACACAATAACTCAACACAGTAGCTCAACACAGTAACTCAACATATTAGCTCAACACAGTAGCACAACACAGTATATAGCACACCAACCTGAAATGGTTATCGGAAAATTTCACGTTCGACATGAGCTTTTTTTTTTTGGAAAACCGTGCCTAAATAGGCGTGGAGCAAATGCAAATTGTAGAAATGATTAACTTAGATATACCATTGCCATTATAATATTGTGCTTCTTTCGTTGTCGGTCCCTTAATGTGAGTTTGCAAGTATTTGGGTTGACGTATACAGTTCTTGTTTGTCATTGGAAATCTGCAAATGGAATTTGTCATTGGAAATCTGCAAATGGAATTTATGGACCCGAGTCATCAATCATCATGTCTCACTTTTGTGTTGGCTTACCATTGACGTATGACATGGTCACGAATAATATCCACGTACATCCCTCTTATAATCAAATTTAGTTCTCTAAAGTCGTTTGAAAAAAGTAGTTACAGAAATTTGTTTCAAATCCAGTGGCACTTGCTCCATGCTTCTTCTGCGTGTGCAAGATCGTAATTCAGATCGTATTGTACTTGTAAAAATTAAATTGTTGTATCCCAACCCTCAACATCGCCTCTCGTCTTTGCTGTAAACTCTACGCACCTCTACGTGTTCCACCAGAGAGCGAGAGAGGGAGCTGACACATACGCCAAACGCACAACACTCCAAACGACACATAAAGTAATAGATATGTTGCGTGCGTGGTTTCAAATGGTGTCCGATCAACAGTCATTAGACCGAAATGCATCAACGTTGAAATTTTTATGAATTAAGCTGTTGCTATGTACTGTGAATTATGCATATCACAAATTAAATCAGAGGTACTGAACGTTATGGAAATGAAAATGTTTCATGGTAAGTTGAATAAATGGGCATATTCGTTTGTGAACAAAGTGATATTGTCGCGACTACATTTCGTTCCATTAAGTTTTTTATGGTTGTCTAAATACAGATGTTAATACATTGGTGGACTTGCTTTTTTTTGTATAGGCCTATTGAAGCAATGATAATTTCATTGCATTATATTCCAATTTTGCGAATAAATCGTCTTACTTGAAGTTTTGATATTGAATTGTAAATTGACACACGTTATAATTATTTTGAATGATTGCTGATAAATTACATAATAACGCGCATAAAAATTGTTATTTATAATTATTTATTTCCCAAAAATCGTAGGAGCATTATAATTTATACTCTGGTAGAATAATAAGGCAGGGTTAGACCCAAGCCTAAAACTGTTCGTGTACTATGACATATAAAATACAGACACAATATTAAAAGTATAAGAACATTACACAATGCAGTTGAATATAAATTGGCATGGTTTTAAAAGAAAACATGGTTAAAAATAAAAATATTAGTGATTGGATTAGAGAAAAACGTTACTCCTTACAATTTACAGTCAATTGACGACTATCAATTTAAAACATTTCTGACAATGTGATATGTTTGTAGAATTACTGCCTTCTGCATTGGGATGTAAACATTAGATAGCAGATTTAGACAGTAAGTTGGTATTAATACAATTATACAAATATTACACCGGGTGATGAGATTGAATTGATTGACACTGTTGTAATGGGGTTCTGTTTCCGAATTCATAACGACGGTTTTGGCACCGCTTCCTTTTTGACGTTCTCGATTGATTTGACATTAGTTAGGGGGATAACGACGTCAATTGACATCACTTGATTAATTAGTGTCAGTGAAGGTTATACTGGTAAATTTATTACAATCAAATATATCTGGTATGTTATGTCTACTACTCTTGGTATAATGGTGTCATTTTGGAACCCGTTTATCAAATACATTACAAATTTTGAATTTTCAACAATATGTAAATAGGTACTTATAAATTGAGTGGATGTTGACTATAACGTACTTGCGTTATTCCTAGATGTTGATAAGGTTAACGAACTTATCAACTTTGTTGTTTCTATTTAAATCCAACAACAACTGTGATCTGTGTTTGATCTCCCAGCTATGCGAAATGCTGAGTTGGTGTTGCATCCACTATCGTTCAGCTGTACCATTGGCAGGTTGACTTTCGTGCCTTCCAACATCCGGATCTGAACGATCCCGGAGCTGCCTATCCATTTCGGTGAACAGAGGTGAACAATTTACTAAAAACACCACATCAGGCATAAACAACAACCCCACGGTGGTCAAGAGTAGCGACTATAATAGCGGACACTGGACACACCACCGACCCTGAAGATAAGGGTTGGAGGGTTGAAGTCCGATAGTTGGACAAGTGGTTATCATACCGCGCAATGCAAACAGGTCCAGGACACAAGAAGTGTTTCTACACTAGTTTGTTCTGTGCGATTCAGTATAGCACGATGTGTTCAGTTGAAATGTAATTTATCGATGGTGTGTGGTGTTCTCTCATGGCAATTTGCCATGCGACGAGGACATGCAATAGAATAAAGCTCAATGTTTATTTAATCGATATAAAATTATAAATTGAGTGTCCAGTTTGCTTCATGGCTGTCTGTTGCACGTCGTTCTACCGACTGGGAATCCTAGCACATGCTGTCACGCGTGTGGCCTCAGACCCGTGTCAAACTCAAGGTCGTGGCATTCGTATTCACTGGTCAGTCGTCAGTATTTGTTGTTTTACGACCATTTACGACGTACTCGACGTCTAGGTCACATATGACGCCGGCCGTATCAGATCCATTGCGCATCGCTAGGGTCGTTATAAGGGAATTGAGAATAAGGGAGTATTGGAGGATTTGGGGATTTTAGGGGACGTGGGGGTTGGTGGATGTTTGGATCGCAAAAAGGACTGGGAAGTATGTAGAAGTGGTGAGAAAGAAGAAAGAGGAAAAGTGATGAAGGCCAAGTGGGACGAATGAATTATTAATTAATGACAAACGGCCATGCACGAGAGCTCTCTTTGCAGACACCGGTCACCACGAGGAGGGACCCACTTCGACCTATGGTATTTGCTATCTACATTTATTACAATTCACATAGGTGCATTTTAATCGTGCAAATGCTTATATTATCAACCCAGAAAAAACTATTGCATAAAGCTTTTTATATGACTCGATCCACAGAGCTGAAGAAAGATCCTAGTATTTCGCCACATTGTAGCCATTTGCTCTGGAGCTTTTCCGCCACTCCGCATATGAATGTACTAAAAGTGTAGATAAAGATATTGGTAGTTAGCGAACAATAACGTTTTAGCGTAATTTGCATGAATAAGTGAGTCCGGGCAGTCGGTTGTGGCTCGGAGCCGCTCGGTCTGAGTCTAGTCTGGTAGCCGTGCGACGCGTCGACCGAGGGTCGGCTCATTCGAACGACGATCGTCCTCGCGAGTAGAGGACAGACCTGCGCTGAGCTATCGACCGGACCACGTCTACGTCTACGTGTGCCCGCCCAACACACACAACCCACAGACCGCCGGCATCGCACACCGCACACACTCACACACGGTCACCAATCCGCGTGTGAATGGGTAGACCGGGGTCGGCTGCCTCCGAGCTGTGCGCGGACCGTCACCTCAAGACAGACACTGTCATCGTGATCGATAGCGAGATGCCTTCAGGACCGAAAGTCCGCCCCCGTAAGGGTGCTGGGGGTCCTAAGGGCCGAGACTCCGCCATGAACGGTGACGTGAACCGTCCCCGACGTGCCAAGAAGAAGAGGTAAGGAGGCGCCATGGAGTTGACTCGCCTCGCCTTGTTGTTTGATTGTCGCACACGCTGATGCACTTCTGGTCACATCACTCAACTACCTGTTGTTGCTTTTGTTGCTGCTCGACGAGGGACGTCGTCGCCACCCACGGACGAGGACCACTGCACCACAACACCGTCGTCACTATACAAATGCTTGTTGTTGTTGTTGTTGCTTGTCGCAGTGTTCTCATTTCGCTTACATATCAAAACACTATGCATCGCACATTCAATAACGTCTGGCTTACTGATATGGATTGAATGACATCCAACAATTTAATGGCTTCGTTTTTACCAATGTTCATTCATACTACTCTGAATCATTGGTACACGCCTTATACACAATTTTGCAATAATGCGACATTATAGCCAAGAGCTTCTTACATGTATTGATCTGTTATAACTAAGGCTTAACACGATATGTATTCTTCCGTTTAAGAATATTGATGCCATGGAAAAAGGTTTTATAGAGCATTCGTGATTGTGAATTTAAAATATGCATCGCACCACATTATTTATTAGTTTGGTACGTTGTGTCAAACACCAAACAACTTTCCACACGCCAAGGAAGAAATGTGGTGAAGCAAGGGACAAATTAGCATATTGGGAATAAGGAACTTATACAGCTAGACGTGTCAGGCACCTAAAATGTGCGGTGAGAGTGTTCAGGTTGTTGAAATGTCATGATGTGTGCTACAAAGGAACCATATCAAGAATGTGACATAGTCAATGTCATGGTCAAACCAGTATAGTGCAGTGTATGACTATGCTCCATGGAACACTGGCCAATAAGAGTGACTGATGGTGATAGCCATTGAGTTGGAAACTTTCCGTAGGTGCGAAAAACGGGGAAAAACCGCCCCTATCGATCTACAGATATTGTTGTGAAGAGAATGCACTTAGGACTCATATTTAATAGTTGTTTACAAACTGTGTGTTGGTGATCTTTGAATAAACGTGAAATTTCTTCACACTTGTCCTGTGGTCTAAACGGGACAAGGAAGACGTGATAGAGACTCCCGAAATCCCAGCATTAATGATTGCCAAAAATATATTGAATTGTACAGTCATAAACCTAATCATTTAGTTATATAATCTATAGACTAAATCAGTCACAGTATTTAGTACTTACTTATAGTGCAATACACCAAATACCAATGATGCCCTCAAAGAATCTGGTGAAATCATCCCATTCAGCAGATAACCTGTTCTCGTCTAAAACTACTTTCAAAACATTTTCAAAAATGTTAAAAACGTTATTGCCTTGCGGCAAATGGGGGACGCCCCCCCCCCCCCCATCCCTCCCCCTTAGCACCCCATTCTATCAAGCGTGGAGGCTGTTTTCTGATTGTTTTGGTTTTTCCTTCTCGTGCAATTCCAAAGCCTCCCACCCCCCCTCGAAATATGCCTGGCTACTATTCTGCTCTTACCACTGCCATTCCATACCGAATATTTTAAGTGGTCACAAGCTACTAAGTGTCCGTTATTCTTGTAAACAAACGGTGCATTGGTCTAAAAATTCATATGGTTTCATGTTTTTGGAAAGTATAGTTAGTCAGCAGCGATAGGTGGCAAACACCAATCAAAGACCCCAAAATCGGTTGAAACTAAACCGCACCGATTCATAATCTACAACTACAGGAACTTACAAACTGAAAAGCAGATTAGGGTAGGTCAGGTCGATACTCAGTTTTCCATGGACCAATGTGGATGTACCCCTCTCCGACGATCAATTCGTCATCTCGATTATCTTCGTTGCATGTACGTGGAGCACACTTCTCTACTAGGGTGTACACATTAATATGAAAAGACCGACTGAATATCTTATACTTCAACTGGAGATTTATTCCAAAGCTAGGTCATTATCGAGGTCATTATTCCTGGTTTCCCAGTAGTGTCGAATTATTTTGAATTAACTATGCAACGCAACAAGAAGACCGTGATGTTTGGTCGCCAGCCCAAACGTGCAAGGGCGTGTTCTCAACTCCCCTCCCATCAGCCCATCAGTAGAGAGCGTGCTGTCTGTCACACGATGCATAACCTAGTCTAGCGTTGTTATCATGCTATGAACATGGCGGTAACGGGGCCGCCACGGGTTGGGGGGGGGGTCTGCTCTTGAACCGCCGCCACATCGCATGACCACGCACATGGCCATGGCAAGAAATTACAGGTCATGAGCTGACCTTGTCTTCGGAATACTCGATAAACTAACTTCGATTTTATAAGCTACAGAGTATACACAAATATTACACAAACTTCGATGTGGTCGAAAAACTTAAATATTCATATACAGAATATATTATTATTTGATTTGTAAAGTTAACCGGTGAAACGGCTTCTTGTGCAAGAATTACTTGAAGTAGACCAACGTACTTGGTTATTCTATTGAACTTAAAGTAGAGCATGGATAATAAATCAGATGCATTTTACAAACCAAATATTTGAACGTAGCATTCAAATTCATAATGATTATAATAATTTTGAAATGTAGTTAATGTTAGTGAATTGTTTGAAACCGGTCAATTATAGTTACGGACAATCAAAGTGTTTTAAAAACAATGAATTCCAATATTATAGTTGGATGTATGTGATAGCAATGAACACATAGAGGCATACAGAGGGTATACCAATTAGTCTGGCATTTTCGCACTTCTATTCAGGATACGATACAAATGGTTCGTTAATTCGTCCGTTTGAACAGTCTAGACAGGCCGAAAAGGAAAATTAGTTTTCATTTGTAAAAAAAAGTATCTGTTCGATGTCGATGTTGATTTGTCCTGTTTAGAACGGTCCGAACATGTTCATCTTTTAGTCGAGTTGAACAGATATCGAGCGGGAAAACTAATTTGACAGGCTGGCAACTTGTTAATTACTACCTATTATTCTGATGCAGATTGCATTATCAGTCGTGGAAGAAAACGAACCTATAGCGTCATTCACAATAAGCAGACGGTCGTAGCTTTGGGGTTATACCGTAGGTTTTACGTTAAGGTTAGAGCTCGGTTCACCACGAATTACAACAACAATTATCAAGATCTAAGAACGTTGAAGTTAAGGATTTTCATGATACCATTTGCATATTCAGAAGTAATAAAGAATTTGGACTAACATCCATTTCTTATAGTAACTACCAATCTCCACTTGGTACGTCCCAGGGTATAAGTATAAAGAGGACTTGAAACTTGAAGATATTGAAAAAGATTCCCACGTGTAACTGTTACGGTGATCATTTTAATAATTAAATATTTCTAAATTATTGAATTAATAGAAATAAATATCGTAACAATCTCAATAATTTAAAGTTGTAAAATTCATTGTTTAGCTGATTTATCTGAAAATTCTGCGTAGAAATCACTTTTTCAAGATCGTAAAGCGTTCTCAAAGGTATCAATAAAAAACTGTTGATTTTGCTTGCGAGCTACCCATTGCTCGTTAGTCGTATACTTAGTAATTCGTTGTGAATACAGCCTAACTATAACCACCATGAACTTGGGCTGGGCCATACCCAAGATGAATACAGCGTAGCGGAGGGCTAGTGCAGCCCATAGTGGGGGCTGGCCCCCAGGTAGGTATAGTTTTCGCGAACCTGGTTAAAGCTAATTCCATACATTTCTATAGAAACAGGGAAGTCTGAACGCGTTCCACATTTACTGCACTTTAGTATGATGTGAAGGCCAAGCAGCAAGGTCGATACATGATCTCAAGCTAAACTCTGTCCCACTCTATCTGGTGGCTTGGCTGATAAACGTTTCACCCGTGTCCGTCGCCAAGTAGCCTACATCAATGAAGTCTTCAGACAATCCGCCTTCACTATATAATTACGGGCTTGGACATAACATAATGGGCTTTTAAAAAGCTATTCATACTCAATAAAAACAAAACGACATGTCTGTTGTTCAGTGAGTTTCAAACAGAAAAATCAATGAGGACCAATAATCTGTAGTGATTGCTGCCCATGGACGAACGTGACAGATTACAAGCAGCGTAATTTGAGAAGACCCTCTTACATTATCTGTCATTCAACAGTCTTCGGCCCAAGGGGTTTACAAAAGGGGTACAAATGTGTAATATTTACAATAATTATATTTTTGATAGAGATAAGCGTGCGTCAATGATCACCTCCGTGTCTAATACAAGCTGTATCATCGTCATCGTCTACAGTCGATGCTACTATGAATAGCATAATTAGCATGATTAGCATAATTAGCATATAAGCATTCATAGCATAATTTTATCAAGTGTATGCAAATAAAATACTTGAGTCTCTTCAGACAATTCCAAAAAACGAAGAACTCAATACTTTATCTCCGCAGCCACCAAGGTGAGCCAAAAGATATATATCAATGAGGATTATTATTGTCTTGTCTTGACACATAATTACACTGTGTCTATTGAAGTTAAAAGAACTAAATTAAAAGAGTTGACTAGTTAACAGATTTTGGGTACAGTGAGGGTGTGTTCCAACTTGATTTTCGCCTGCTATAACCACTAACCACTAACCACTTACCTGCTACACACTAAACCTTACAGCTTTGGGCACGCCACCTAGTGTGCCAATACAAAGTTTATTGTTATGAATCATCTAATGTAAATAAAAACGATAATAATACTTCCACTCACTGGTTGGGTATTTTCCTAACCTAAAAGTATCAGCTGTGATGGCTGGTATCAACCATCTTGGTTTAGTGGGTTAGTCGGTGTCGTAGTGTACACTTTCGGCCACTACCCACTACCCACTAACCACTAACGAAATAAGGAGCATTGGTCGCCTGCTTGTGACGTCACTTCCTTTCGATTAGTATAACTAAGCTTAGTCCACTACGAAAAACGTCGTTGCAACACACCCTGAGTTTCAAATTTCCCACCAATACAAAAAAAGTTTTTATTTTTCAGTGCTTATATTACCAAACGTTTAATTTCTTCACAGTTTTGTACAATAATACGATTGTTCCCAAGTTTTCAGATGAATTCACGCACGTATACATAAAACAAACCTTACCTATGCATTCGTAATATAGAAGAGTGATTCGTGACCAATCAGAGATCGGTATTTGATTAGTTGACCACGAATAACTCGTTTATGACGATAACGTCTGTAAGGTTGTTTCGGGACAAGTATAATAAAGATATCTTCTTTACCAACAACTTTTTGGGTTAAGTTCGTCGGTAAGTTCCTGGTTGCGTGAACGAAGCAATCATGAAATTCAATATCAAGATTACGTTTGCGTACGAATCGTAATAATCGTTTTAGTTATCGTGGCCCTTTGAAAGTTTTAAATGTTTGGTCAAGTTTAGAAGATATTTAAATAGGGTTGGCATTTATTATTGGCTTCGTTATATTTATTTCAAGTCTAGAACTTACAATAACGATTCGATTCCTGTTGCTTTACGTCTCCATCATTGCAATAATGCTAATCGAGACGATGATGGGTGATAAATGAAGGTCATGTCTTATCAGGCACTCAAACCAAGGTTCCTAGATGGAAAACATATGCTAGGGCGCTGCACCCCAACCACAAAAAGCATCGCAGACGGCTAACATACAAATACCTCTCGTTTCAAAGTTGGAAATACGCAAGCCCAACGCCATAGGCTAAACAGTTATCTAGGGATGTTTTTGTTTATTAGATTCGAATATCTGGCCGAGCAAATTACTCTGTCACGTGATTAATTTTTAGATTGAGTAAACGAATTTAAGAACTCAGTATTGCCAGAGTTCTTAGATTTTAAATGAGCATTTGAGTCGATGAACAGAAAAATGTTGTTGAATACATTTAGCTATATGTCTGAGCTGGAAGAAAGAACCTTTGACTGGATTGTGAAGTTTATGCAACTAATCGTTACAAACGAATTAAATTTGTGGATAAAATATCAGGCAAAAGTATTGTAGATTTTAGTTCTACCCCAAGGTTCTGAATTGGGAGTATTGTTATTTCTAGTTGATACATAAAGGACATAGTAATACGTAGAAACAAATGATTTCATGCAGATGAAATGTGTTTTAGACTATATGATAAGCAGTGATAAAAATTTGTGACAGTGTAACAAGAATGATAGATGACCTGGGATGGGCATCTTTGGAGATGAGGAGGAAGTGGGAAAGGCTGTCTATGTATAGAATTGCCCAAAGGTTTACCAGGTTTGAGATAAGTTCATGATATAATTTAAGTACCTGGGTAAAAAAGAAGGAAATATATTTGGGTAGGACTACAGAAGAATGGAACAAGCTCTCAAAAGATGCTGTTTGTGCAGATGATGTCCATTCTTTTGAAATTAATGAAATTAATATAATATTATTGTATTGTAATGTAATGTTACCAACGTGTACTTGTTGACAGTTGTACGGGGTTGGTATTTTCAATGTCTAGATTTATTCGTACATACATCTATGAATCTTTAATATTAACAAGTTAAAAGTGACTGTATTTTGTCTGTGTATTATCAGAGACAACTGTGGTATTATGCTTGTATTTTTTGTAACGTCTCTATTTCGCCCCAACCCAACCAAAATGTGCACGAATGGAAAACAGACACATATATATATATATATATATATATATAGTCTCTGAAACTCAATATTATGGCTTTTCGAGCACTGAAAACACCACTGCTGGCATTAATCATCAAAGTCACTGTTTATACCTGATTTGACTAAATCGACACATTTTTTGAAGCAAATCCATAACAAGTATAATTAGATTTGCTATGGCTATCAAAAACTTCAGTACTAATGACTAGACGCAGGCGGCAGGACCCAAGTAAATAGTTGGTGTGTGGTATAGTGGAAAATATGTTTAGAGTTTGTGAAATGAACGTAAAGTGTTCTATTTCTAGCTGTTATATAGACCAATGATGCTCTCAAGTGTGAAGAACAGTAGTAACTGTCACTGCTCGTCTTGTACGTTTTGCATTCTTTTGAGATCAGACCACACAATTAGCCATCACCAATGGTCCATGATGAAAGTAACAATTCATTTATTTTGGCGCGGGGTGTGCTACTGCATTTTGCAAGAGTTTATGCAAGTATCTATATGTGTATACGTATGTGAATCAAAATTTATTTTAGCTATACGATATTAACCGATATGTCGATGTATGCGCATGTGTATCCAAATTTATTTTAGCTATACGATATTAACCGATATGTCGATGTATACGTATGTGTATCAAAATTTATTTTAGCTATACGATATTTCGATGTATACGTATGTGTATTCAAATTTATTTGAGCTATATACGATATTAACCGATATGTCGATGTATGCGTATGTATGTGTATCCAAATTTATTTTAGCTATACGATATTAACCGATACGGACGAAGTTGTACAGGCGATGATATAGGCGACCCAAGGCTACCTTACACATGCTTTCGTCACAGGCGAGGGATTCGCAGCCAATCAGCGATCGGTATTTGCGCGCGATCGTCTTGGGCAGTTCGCTGGTTGGCTACGAGTGCCTCGCCTGTGACGAAAGCATGTGTAGAGTCTTGAGATAATGTTTTTCATATAGATGTGCGTTAAGGGCAAAGGATAGTCTCTACCTCAAAAACCGCAGAAAATGTTCATTATTAAATAATATCTCAAGATTCCAACAAGAAGGCGAAAATCTAAATCAGCAGCGAACTTTGCGTTGGTAAGCCCTACAGATTGAATAAAATATTATAACAATTAGCGTAGTATTTTGATTATAATTCGATAATTAGTAATAAAATTAATTATTTAGAAAAAAACATACTGATTCTAATATAAGTCACGACTTAGCGCATTCAATGTGTAGGGCTTACTAAACTACTGTGCGCTGTTGATTCAGATTTTTGATTTCAAAGCCCATTCTTGTGATATAAATTAAAAATGAAAATTTGTTGCGGTTTTTGACGTAGGTGTATCCTTCCCTGTTAAGAACCAGAAAACATCAGAACTTGAGCATCCTCAGGAAACATGTTCTAATGAACGTATGGATTTTTCACTTAGTCACCGTATGTCCTGGCGTAGGCATTATTCATTTTGCACGAGTCATACGTAAAAGCGTTGGTTGAGAAGAACACACACGCATACGTGGACAAGCACGCGACAGGGACGGGACCAAAACAAACTAATCATTTAGCCGTGCACATGGTTATACGCACAGCTGATCACTATACCCCTTCCGCTCGGGGCACGCAACTTACACAACACACACCCATACAAACACTACCCGTCACTCCACAGAATACACATGAACACACGCACACACACGCACTGACCAACACATACGCAAATACAAAGTGTAGAGGCTCTTTGTTGACATTTTCCTGAAGTGAGTTGTGGGTAGAACTCGAGGAGTATGCTCTTGTGCTATACATAATATGTTCAATTATTCACAAAATATCCCAGAATATCCTGTGAGAATATCCAAAAAGGATCTAGCAATTACTAGATTCAGTTAAAGACAATTGTTTTCTATAACGTGAAACAGATAAAATGTGTGAAAAAAATATACCATACAATATAATGAACAGACAAATATTTTGTGCAAACCACACCTTTAGTGATCAATATCCTCAAAAATAGTATTTGGTACGGTACATTGTTACCCAGTTGAACTGTAATTACAAACTTACGATCACACCATAACTGAATTGATAACAGTCTGCTTCGCCGCTTCGCCGTCTCGGCGCTTCGATCAATGGAGGGGTTCAACACCCGGGATGACCCACTCATCGAAGACCCCACCCGCCTGTTGAGTCAACCGACACACTAAACTTGCTCTCTACAACAAGTCATTTCCTGCGTGTAAGCCACTTGTCAACACACTTGCTGTCTACAACAACAGACATTTCCTGCGTGTAAGCCACTTGTCAACACACTTGCCCTCTACAACAACATACATTTCCTGCGTGTTAGCCACTTGTCAACACACTTGCTTTCTACAACAACAGACATTTCCTGCGTGTAAGCCACTTATCAACACACTTGCTGTCTACAACAACAGACATTTCCTGCGTGTAAGCCACTTGTCAACACACTTGCCCTCTACAACAACAGACATTTCCTGCGTGTAAGCCACTTGTCAACACACTTGCTCTCTACAACAACAGACATTTCCTGCGTGTAAGCCACTTGTCAACACACTTGCTGTCTACAACAACAGACATTTCCTGCGTGTAAGCCACTTGTCAACACACTAGCTCTCTACAACAACAGACATTTCCTGCGTGTAAGCCACTTGTCAACACACTTGCTCTCTACAACAACAGACATTTCCTGCGTGTAAGCCACTTGTCAACACACTTGCTCTCTACAACAACAGACATTTCCTGCGTGTAAGACACTTGTCAACACACTTGCTCTCTGCAACAACAGACATTTCCTGCGTGTAAGCCACTTGTCAACACACTTGCTCTACAACAACAGACATTTCCTGCGTGTAAGCCACTTGTCAACACACTTGCCCTCTACAACAACAGACATTTCCTGCGTGTAAGCCACTTGTCAACACACTTGCTCTACAACAACAGACATTTCCTGCGTGTAAGCCACTTGTCAACACACTTGCCCTCTACAACAACAGACATTTCCTGCGTGTAAGCCACTTGTCAACACACTTGCTCTCTACAACAACAGACATTTCCTGCGTGTAAGCCACTTGTCAACACACTTGCTGTCTACAACAACAGACATTTCCTGCGTGTAAGCCACTTGTCAACACACTTGCCCTCTACAACAACAGACATTTCCTGCGTGTAAGACACTTGTCAACACACTTGCTCTCTACAACAACAGACATTTCCTGCGTGTAAGCCACTTGTCAACACACTTGCTGTCTACAACAACAGACATTTCCTGCGTGTAAGCCACTTGTCAACACACTTGCCCTCTACAACAACAGACATTTCCTGCGTGTAAGACACTTGTCAACACACTTGCCCTCTACAACAACAGACATTTCCTGCGTGTAAGCCACTTGTCAACACACTTGCTCTCTACAACAACAGACATTTCCTGCGTGTAAGACACTTGTCAACACACTTGCTCTCTGCAACAACAGACATTTCCTGCGTGTAAGCCACTTGTCAAGACACTTGCTCTCTGCAACAACAGACATTTCCTGCGTGTAAGCCACTTGTCAAACATTAATTTTGATGAAAAGGAATTATATGTCCCAATCTTGTTTTAATCTACAGTCTGCACATACGATTAAGTTTTGTTATGTTTTAGTTGGCAAAACGATAACAAAGCAATCATCGAGTACCTGCTTGGTTCGCACAATCAGGAACTTACCAACAACAAAAGGTTTCTTTCAGTGTATGATATTAATT
The DNA here is from genome assembly GCA_945910005.1 of Isoperla grammatica. NCBI lineage: Eukaryota > Metazoa > Arthropoda > Insecta > Plecoptera > Perlodidae > Isoperla > Isoperla grammatica. The sequence goes on from OX246739.1 coordinate 32,196,797, forward strand.
CAGAGTGTTTTTATTCGTATATTCTATCTGATTTAATTCAAGAATTGGGTTTTACAATGAACGTCGTCCAAAAATTGATTACTATACAATTAGCTAAGTGATATTCCATTTTCAAAGAAAATGATGTACTTTTACAGTGCCTGATGCAATGCATTATAAAGAAATGACGGGGATAAACTAAAACAATATTATGATTTTCATTACAATTGTTTCCATGGAATCAAAACAAGATAAAACGTGTTTTTGAAGTGTTGGCGGTAGATGAATACAATATATCGTGAATTATTACTTTTACATTTGACCTGTGTTATTTTTGAAAGTGGGAAATGGCAACTAAATTACATAACATTTGAAGACATACGATATATAATATTAAAAGAGTTTTCAGTTTATAAAAATATGATTAATTAACTCATTTTGTGTGGAATTTTTAGTGGTAAGAGCGTTGGTTAGTAAATTTTCGATAATTGCTATAAACTCACAACATGCTAGTCGGGTAGTATAATCTCGCCAAGTTTGCTACATGTTGGGTAGATATATGACGCGTCATCATCGCGCATACGAGGCGAACTTATACTAGCCAACAAGTATAAGTTAGGCTGTAGACTCACAGCGGCTGGCGTTGTTCCTCTACCCAACGTAAGTGGCTTCATACTCAAAGCTTTGAGGCTCGACGTGTTTAGAGACAACCGACGGGACGACCGAGTCAAACCGAAGCCAAGTCGAGCAACCGCTCGCAAGGCGAGAGCTAGGCACGACGAGTTTACCGACAATTGACGGGAAGGCCCGAGCCGAGCCGAAAGCAAGCCGAGCAACCCTGTTCGTAGGGCGCGAGGCTCGACGAGTTTCCAGAGAGACGGTGAGTCTCTCGAGAAACCAGAATAAAGAAAATACTTGAATATAATAAAATATTAACATACCTACATTAAAGTCGTTCCACAGCAACGTTGTGGATGCTGACGTCACTTATGAGTGAGGCATTGGCCAATTAAATATCTGTAATTGAAAAAGCCACCCGCTGATTGGATCCGAATCACTCATCTATGACGTCAGTGATTCATACGGTGCTGAGGAAGTTCTTACATCATACACCAAATGTACCGATACGTCATATTATACAAACATAGCAATTGTAATCAATCTTTGCCCCAACTGGGGATCGAATCCAGATACTCCGGCTCTACGTACCGGAGGTCCATGGTAATTGCAAGGGACGAGGTTTGTTCCCGCGACCCCGGTATGGAGCCGGAGGATCTGGCCTCGATGCCCACTCAGGGAATCGTTCATGGCAATTGCTATATTTTTTTATTTATTTGTACATTATCCATAAAGTTGGATATAGGGTAAAGAAATGGATTTGTAGAAATAAAGAAATTGTCCAAAAATGAGAACGAGTGGAGAGCTATTTCAAACCAATCCAGGATTGGTGACACGAAACAAAGGCATGCATATTGTATAAAAATCAATAATATTAGTATGAACAGTATTGCTATTTAACACTTAACTACCTATTTAATCTTATAATAATATAGATTTCCTTGTATATTGTAAAGTCGAATGTCTTGTTTTTCTTCTTCAAGTCTGGAACAATAACAACAATAAAGAGAAAGGAACAGCACACGCCCGAATATGGCAAACAAACCGTAATGCAAAACGCCCCAAAGAAAGCTAAAACAAATTTATAATAATACCTCAAGATTGTATTCCGTTCAAACATTTGAATCTCGAAATTGCCTCCCCGAAGGTATGAAGCTGGAGCCGTGCCGTGCCGTTGGATGCTGGGGGATCACGGACCGGGCCGTGCCGACTCGCTGCAGGGTGCTGAGCCGATAGGTAGTCTAGTTGTCAGGGGCAAAGGTTTGCGACGTGGAATTGGGGTGATGGGTTCGGTTCCTGTAGTCTACGATGTGAAGCATGTGGTGTAGGCTGTAGGGAAGGACAGTCAGCTAATCCTGTGCTTAGTGTCCACTATTTAGTGCCCGGGTAGTGTCATACATCACGCTGGGATGACACTAATAAGAACACTGCAACATGTTTGCGATGACCGAATACTTTGGCGAATTCGCCATTCCGAGGTGAGCTTGCGATAATTTTCCATTTAGCTTAACCAGGTAGACATACGCTCTAGAAGGTAATTACGATACGGATTTAGGTAGTGCGAGAAGAATACGCACTGTTATGCACGCACTAGGCGCGTGCCACGTGGTCCCGGCAGATACTTGTTACATAGTCTGAGGGTATTACGCACTGTCATGCACGCACTAGGCGCGTGCCACGTGGTCCCGGCAGATACTTGTTACATAGTCTGAGGGTATTACGCACTGTCATGCACGCACTAGGCGCGTGCCACGTGGTCCCGGCAGATACTTGTTACACAGTCTGGGGGTATTACGCACTGTCATGCACGCTCTAGGCGCGTGCCACGTGGTCCCGGCAGATACTTGTTACACAGTCTGGGGGTATTACGCACTGTCATGCACGCTCTAGGCGCGTGCCACGTGGTCCCGGCAGTACCTTGTTACACAGTCTGGGGGTATTACGCACTGTCATGCACGCTCTAGGCGCGTGCCACGTGGTCCCGGCAGATACTTGTTACACAGTCTGGGGGTATTACGCACTGTCATGCACGCACTAGGCGCGTGCCACGTGGTCCCGGCAGATACTTGTTACACAGTCTGGGGGTATTACGCACTGTCATGCACGCACTAGGCGCGTGCCACGTGGTCCCGGCAGATACTTGTTACACAGTCTGGGGGTATTACGCACTGTCATGCACGCACTAGGCGCGTGCCACGTGTCCCGGCAGATACTTGTTACACAGTCTGAGGGTATTACGCACTGTCATGCACGCACTAGGCGCGTGCCACGTGGTCCCGGCAGATACTTGTTACACAGTCTGGGGGTATTACGCACTGTCATGCACGCACTAGGCGCGTGCCACGTGGTCCCGGCAGATACTTGTTACACAGTCTGAGGGTATTACGCACTGTCATGCACGCACTAGGCGCGTGCCACGTGGTCCCGGCAGATACTTGTTACACAGTCTGAGGGTATTACGCACTGTCATGCACGCACTAGGCGCGTGCCACGTGGTCCCGGCAGATACTTGTTACACAGTCTGGGGGTATTACGCACTGTCATGCACGCACTAGGCGCGTGCCACGTGGTCCCGGCAGATACTTGTTACACAGTCTGGGGGTATTACGCACTGTCATGCTCTTGAACTGTACCCACCAACAATGTCTACACAACGAACCATGCTTACGTGTACAGTGATTTATGAAAACCAGTGACACATTTGTTCAATAACAAACATGTTTCATAGTGAATCAGCATCATTAAACAGACCGGTTAGCAACCGACCCCATTACGACAATAACAAACGCAACACCAACTACATCAACAACTTGATTAATACTTTTAATGAAGTCTATAACAAATAGATGGCGCTATGATTACGACGCTATTGATAATTTAAATTTGCCGATACAATAACAGTGAACAATTGACAGCTACATTCTTCGTCGTAATACTTTATTACTTGTCCCCAGAATCAGTCAAAGAATCAGAATTGTAAATGGGGTTTCAGTGCAGTCACCTTTACAACAGATAATACAATATGGCATAAGTGGCATTCGTAAGAATTGAATTTTACTGATGACATTACGGCGTGTATGAATGAATACTCTATGTACCGTTCTGAGTAGGGGCTATGAGAGGGAACATATCCTTCCGTTCTATCAAGTTACAGCTCCATTAAAGATACTTATTGTCACCAATTCATACCCAATTTATAATCTGTATGCAGCCAACCATAAATTTGTATCACCCTACATTAAAGCATGCATTAAAATGTGCTTTTTACAGTTTAAGGATATAAGTACAGTCATATCAACATCTTTAACAAACGATTCCCCATTTATTTTGATTTGGCTACTTGTTTGCTTGTTTGTGTTCCTCGAGCACAAGTCACAATCGATATCGCGAACTACGACTCCAGTCTGTTTTTTCATCTCAGCTCCTATATACGTTGTTTTTCGAATAACACGCTTACGGTAAAACAGTGCAATTTCCTCCCGACTCGTTCAACATTTTCGCGTTCTCCAGCGTAGCCCGCCAGCATAACAGATTCAATTACGAAAATGTTTTTTCCGCTCAAAACCTTTTCGAATAAAAGAAAAGAATTTTTCTCTTCACCATTTTGCTAACTTGAACCTGTTGGTAGACCTTTACTTCTTGGATATTTATGTTTGTTTGTTTGGTTGGACAATGTATCAACACGGTTGCTATTGGACATGTCAACTAATAAACATACAATTAATTATTTAATTTCTCCGTAACAATATACATATTTGATTTATTTTTTTTATCCAGTGTTTAGCTCTTACAAAAATACATCGTGCACATTTATCACCTTTTCAATTCTATGTAAAGCGTTCCCAAGGATATTACTAAAACACATTAAAAAATAACAAAACCAATAATAACACAAAACAATTCAAAAATCAGCGGTTTTTAATGACATCTTGAGAAATCCGAGAGATCAGTAATCGGTTTTGTATCAGCTAAACGATAAATTCAAAAACTTTCAAATATTTTTATTGTTACTATTGTAATTTCTTTAATCAATTCAAAGTTTCAAACAGGTATAATTGATTAATTACAGAGAAACAATCGTAACTTAAACTAACGTTTGAAAGTTCTTAAATTCGTCGTTTAGCTGATACAAACCCAAATCGTCCGTATGAGTATACGAATCCCATTTTAAATGTCAGGTGCATTATCAAGATATCAATAATAAAATCTTTATTTAGCGAGTTATAGCCGAGTGGTGAGACTATCACAGGTGTAATAATGGTGGCAATTTAGCAGATCTTCACCTGGAGACCCTTCATGAGCGTTAATTGATAAACGATACACTCTATTTCGATATACTTCTTGGTATTTCGCAAGAGCTTTTGACCAATCAAATAAACTCTCTTGAACTTCTTCAGACGGTTGCGTTTAGAGTACTTTCTCGCCATTCATGTCATAGGGACACTGAGACAGTCCTATTAATCACGTTGTGAATGTTTATAAATATTTATTGATGCCAATGGGCGATGGTTCATAGTCAGTCCAACTACAACCGTAGGTCAAGGTATCATTTGCTGATACATCATTTCAATACAAACACAAACTGAAAGTAAATGTGTTTGTATAGGTATCAATGATAAATAAAAGAAAGAAAGAAAAAAGAAAATTGCGTTCATGTCTACCCAATCAGTTACAAGAACCGATTTTCAGTGGAGGACATTAACTTTGTACAATTTATTATGTGTTTCTGTGCTATGTAGACAGCTCCATAGCCCCCGTTTATATGTACACCAGTATCGTATATAACTACAGAATGTATGATTAAAGTAAGTTCCAAAGTTAAGAAAGCTCAGCCCGATCCGGGAATCGGACATAGGACATGCATAGGACGCAGGCATAAACTCACTAGACCAACGAGCCACACAAAGTATTCAATACGATTTATGTATTTGTGTGTTATGATTATGGATTTGTGTTATGGTCCCTTGTTTTCATTCTTTACATCCATCGTTGCACGGAAGTAATGACTTAAGTAATGAAACTGAATCCTTGCGGGTAACCCTCTTGAACGCGCAATAAAGACCCATTCACGACGCTGATTTAATTAATCAAAGCTGAGCTCGTATTAGTAGCCATCTTATATTCAAGCCGGCGGCACGTAGCCAACTCTTGCCAGATGAGTGTGCACGCCAGTGTGCATGGTAGGAAGCGTAAAGACATTACAACCACTAAGTTCACAGCAGCTTTTTGTCTTTACGGCTGACGCTAAATAATGAATTCTACTTGGACCGTTGCCAGATACAAACAAAAGTTAGCCTAACTTTCCACGATTTATTATTATTTATCGTATGGAAGCAACAGCTAAGATTCAACAAAGTACAATATACATATAAAGTTATCATAAATATAAATCATAAACATAAATCTAAGCCGGCCAACCAGGCCAGCGCGTCAGGTGTCGCTCTGTGGATCTCAGACCAATCCCCCTGGAAAGAGCGCAGGCGGCAATCCCTCACAATGTGGTTGATGGTCTGGCGAGGTTCGCCACAGTCACAGTCACAGTCACACGATGCGAAGCCAATTGAGGCGTGATGTATTCATGAGCAAATCTATTTAGTATTTACTGAGATAATCTATTTAGGTAATTATTTCACCCAATCTTTGGACGAGTTTTTTTTTAGAGGGGCATATAATATTGTTTTGTTTCTCTGTGTGGTACGGTACTAGTGACGCATAGTCGGAAATGAATGCTGCAAAGTGGTTCGTACACGTTCTATAAAAACATGTATTTTTTAAAGTATAACTAATAACGTTTGCATAATATGTACTGATTACCATCAGCCTTGGGCGTCGCGGGAAAGGGAGGGGGGGGGGCAAGGGAGTGCACTCCTCTCCCCCCCCCCACTGCCTCCTGGATGTCTGGAAAAATTACCATTTAACCTGCTGTACACGTTATTTTCATAATATTACATTCTAATATTGTCCTTTGCATTTGTATTATACAATAATATTAGATGATTTTAGTTTCGTCTTATCTCAAGTGAGCATCATTAACAAAAATTTGTTGTAACTACAAATTACAAAATACTCGCCTTTCTCCGTTGACATTTATTGTCAATATGTTGCGAGTTTTTCCAATAAGCGTCTATGTATATTTACCAGATTGACGGGGAGTTATATTTTCTTTAGATTTTTTAAGGAATCAAATCGGGTGCGTGACAGTTTGAAAAACGATGTTGAAGTAGAAAATATGCCAAACTATGGAACGGTAGCAACCTCAAATATGCTTTGGTCTCGCGACCTCCAACATTGTTGCAGGCCGACATACTGAGCTAATGTTATACGAGGTGTTAATATTAATGTTTACTCGAAACTAGACAAAAGAGCTCTACATGATGCATGAGTTTCAAGGACTTCAAGGACATGTGTATAAATGCACGAAACTACACAAAAGAGCTCTACATGATGCATGAGTTTCAAGGACTTCAAGGACATGTGTATAAATGCACGACACTACACAAAAGAGCGCTACATGGATGAGTTTCAAGGACTTCAAGGACATGTGAATAAATGCACGATCAATAAAGTAGATCCGTCAATGTCGAGCGTGTCATATCGTGACAGATACATTGCTCGTTTATCACATAGATCAATACGATGCCCTTCAATATAATAGAATATTTCTAAAATAATTAGAAATTAATTCTGGCAAATTTGGATGTGCGTTAGATTGTGGATACTTTAAATAATGTAACTGCTTGCATTTCATTATTACGGCGTTTGTGCTTTGCTGCTCGCGTCAAACTAATTCTTTGTTTCTGTATGAATCGATTATTAATAAGAATCGAATATCGGCGGGTTTACTCTACACATAACTACATTTAGATTAATTGTTTGACTTTAATACATAACTTTTTGTATTAGCCACCTAATTGCCTGTTATTATTTGTAGGGTGTAGCTGTCTATAGAAACTACGCTTTCATCTGCACTTCTGTTATAAAACACAAAGAGTTTTAAGGGTTGTAACAGATTATATCAAAAACCACTGTACAGTTTTGACGGAACTTTCATTACTGGCTTTCGTACACTCTCTTGACTATCATGACTACACTTGCCACAATCTATAAAATTATTCTAGGGGGTAACAGGGAACTGTTCGGCCGATGTTTGACAAACGTTTCAAAGATACTGCCCTAGTCTCCACTTCAAATCTGCGAGTGAGGGCCGTGTTTGCAAGAAATTCGTTGTTTGTTATTTTTAAACCACTAAGAAGATGTATTGTATTGTATTTATTGATATTTACCCGCCCAAGAGCGGGAAGGCCTAGGAAGATGTTTTGCAATAGGCCAAGGCCCCTTAACGAAGGTTTGTTTCAAGGCTGAAAGTGGAACATTACTATAGCTAGCGTTTCGACTCCTGTCAAAATGTATGATCATTGAATTTATTGGTGTAAACACTAAACACTAATAAACTGAATGGTATCTCTGGAGACTATAATATTTCTGTTTGAACCCCAAAGCACCATAACAGTAATGACTATACTTAACTACATATTACTAGGAAAACGCTATGTTTGACGCGTTGATAAGCGAGCGCGTCAATATCTACGAACTTTCTGGCGAAAAGATTTCAATGCTACTACAAACAACAATTAACAACAATTCAAGAATGCGCATTGCAAAAATGTTTCTAATTTCCATAGCTATTATACTTCCCGACATTGTTGGATGCAGTGCAATATGCATTGCTAAGAATTTTCGCTGTCATGTTTTCGCCGCGGTCCGCCACCGTTACTAACAGTTATTGACAGCAATAGAAATGTAATTTCTGCCTCTAATACGTATTGGATCGCGTTAACATTAGTATATTCGTGACCGGACAAAAATGTACTATAAGATAGCCACCTCAGATTTTGCTGTTACTGTGTTTCAGAAATATATTTTCGAGTAACTTTTGTGTAACTTTGCCAATACTTATCAGATCGCCATTACATTAACATATTAATGACCGGAAAAATCAATAGCAAAATCTGGCTATCTCACATTTTGCCGCCATTTTGTTTCAGAAAAATATTTTGCAGTAACTATGGTGTAACTTTGTAACTTTTCAAACGATTTTGCCTCAAAACTATACACCTTCAATCCACATCGAGGCTTGTGGATGGTCCAAATTTCAAGTTGATCGGGTTTTCCGTTCGACCGCTATCGACGGACATAAAAAAAAAAACAAAAAAAAAACAAAAAAACAAACAAACAAACAAACAAACAAACAAACAGAATGAAGTGCCGTTAGAGTCTAGTACGGTAGTACGGTACCAAAAAAAAAAAAAAAAAAAAAAAAACAGAACGAAGTGCCATAAGAGTCTCGTGGAAACGCTCGCTTCGCTCGCTTAATAATATTCCTGAAAGCAATTTGTATGGATGGGTTGATTCGTATGAAATATACTTTTTTAGGTTAGTGGGGCGTCGTTGTGTGATCCTATTTTATTTACCCACATAATAACTTTTCCGAGGGTGTGTTTTTGTACTTTGTCATCTATGTTGTGTGTAACCTGAACAGAAATGGTTTGTGCATGTTGTTAAGCAAATAAATGTAATGATGATAATAATAACTAGGAAAACGCTCTGTTTGACGCGTTGATAAGCGAGCGCGTCAATATCTACGAACTTTCTGGCGAAAAGTTTTCAATGCTAATACGAACAACAATAAACAACAATTCAAGAATGCGCATTGCAAAAATTGTTCTTATTTCCATGGCTATTATTCTTTCCGACATTGTTGTATGCAGTGCAATGTGCGTTGCTAAGAATTTTCGTGGTCATGTTTTCAACACGGTCCGCCACCGTTACTAACACTTATTGACAGCAATAGAAATGTAATTTCTGCCTCTAATACGTATCGGATCGCGTTTACATTAGTATATTCGTGACCGGACAAAACTTTACTATAAGATAGCCACCTCACATTTTGCCGTTACTGCGTTTTAGAAAAATATTTTCGAGTAACTTTCGTGTAACTTTGCCAATACTTATCAGATCGCCATTACATTAACATATTCGTGACCGGAAAAATCTGTAGAAAAATCTGGCTATCTCACATTTTGCCGCCATTTTGTTTCAGAAAAACATTTTGCAGTAACTATGGTGTAACTTTGTAACTTTTCGAACGATTTTGCCTCAAAACTATACACCTTCAATCCACATCGAGGCTTGTGGATGGTCCAAATTTCAAGTTGATCGGACTTTCCGTTCGACCGCTATCGACGGACATAAAAAAAAAAAAAAAACAAAAAAAAAACAAAAAAAAAAAAAAAAAAAAAAAAACAGAATGAAGTGCCATAAGAGTCAAGTGGAAACGCTCGCTTCGCTCGCTTAATAAAGAACTTTGGGGTTTAACGTCTCATATTTTTGAAACGATGCTAATCGAGACGATGTGTGGGTGATAATGATTATGAAAAACGCCACATGACATCCATACCCAAGCCAGGATTCGAACCCGGAACGCAAAGACCGCGGTTTACTATAACCAACGCCTTATCAACCGCGGCCAACTGCACTAGCACAAATAAATGTATTCCCATATTTATGTAGACATATATTATACTAGAGGCACAGGCAAATAATAACACTGCGTGCTTCTAGAGTATATTATTAAATCTAGCATAGGTCAACAATATGAAGTTTGAAAAAGCGTACAAATGCGCATATCTGCAATGCTTGACACTGTCGAGTTCTGAAGAACGAAATTTAGTTATGCGTGTTCCTCGTGGCTTAAAATGCTGTAACAACACGACATGGTCTCACGCGGGAAGTGCGTGCGTGGGTGGGATGTGGAAATATGTATGAGATAAAAGGCGGACGCCATTTTAACACAATGGATTTTTACCTCATAGGTTTTAATGGAGTTCTTCTGAAAGTCAAACATATGGTACAGAATACAGAGTGACACAGAAAGTAATTAGTTTGAAATTGTACCAACTTGCTTTGTTTGGTTTCGGTGGTTGTTGAGGTTGACTGGATTGTTGTCGATTCTAAAGTGTCGACGACTCCGACCTAGATTCATGAGATTAGCATACACCTCACTGTAAACGAGAGTAAAACATGCTACGTTCCTGTGCAAAAAGTGATCTTCGTGTAGAGCTGAAAGTTGAGAAGAGAATTACATCAAATACAGTAATTATGTAAGGGGGGGGGGGGGGGGGGCAATCAAAAAAAGAATTTACGGAACGTTGGTATAAGATAAGACATCGAGCCTTATTGTGTACTGACCACACCACGTGTTGTCGTCATGGATTATGTAATAGCGAAGTGACGTATGTGACAACTACCAACCTAAATCTAGTTCCATCTTGTTCTCGGTCTCAGGTATTGTATTAATCTATCAGCGTGTCTGTTGGTAGGCGTTGTCACTGCATATTCAAAGCACGGCCAGTGCTTGGATGCATGCAGTGGATGATAACAAGCAGGTAACAGGAAATCCTGCGGTGAATTCTGTTGAAATATACCACGTGGAACGATCGTCTCTTCTGAGAATTTTACAGCTCACACTGTCATTGATCGTTACGGCGTGGCCAGACCCAGCCTACGATTTGCCGATTGCTTGGCTTGAAATTCAAGTTCATGGCAACTCAAGACTACCTTACATATGCTTTCGTCACATCCGAGGTATTCCTACGCAATCAGCGATCGGTATTTGCGCGCTAATGTCTCGGGCGGTTCGCTGGTTGGCTAGGAATACCCCGGATGTGACGAAAGCATGTGTAAGGTTGTCTTGGGTTGCCTAGTGTCTTGTGTCATAATATTTGTCTGGCCCCCGCAACAACGTTTGGGATCCTCTACATATAACGAACTCTATTCAGAATGTAGCTGGAGCTCTAGACTCTATAAATTTTAATTTCGTAATTGTGTTATGAATGTAGATCTATAGCACTATAACCACAATCGTCGGCATCAGGATCGCAATAGTACATTTTCCAATTACAATCACATTTTGATTTATTATTGAACAGCGACATGAGAACCATAAAAGTTAACTCTCACGATTTCCGGACTGTGATTGCGATCCCAAACCCAACAATAATGATTGTAGGTAGCCATTTACAGTGACATTTCAACAAGTGGCCCGGGTGGCGACTTGACAAAGCCTATACCAGCTGAGCACATGGCCGCAATGTTCCTTGCTCTTCATCCGGGCGATGTAACGTTAGCAACGCCGTCAAGGTTACCTAGCAACGCCGTTTCAGATCAAAACGTTATAGACAATTATTTTACATCGAGACAGCGCCTTGCTAAAACACACAACAGTTGCGCAATGAATAATTTAACCGTAGTTTTGAGCATGATTCTTGATTTATTTCACCATACTTTTAGAAGTTATTCATAAGGAATGGCCGTTATATACTATGCCCAGTATATTCAGCGGAGAAGCAAGTAAATGGTTATCTGCTTTAATGCCGTCACAAACAAACACTCTGTGGATTGGTGACAATTTGACGGAAAACGATCCAAAGCTAGCTTACGCACTGGAATAGGTTGGATGATTGCAAACGATTGGTGATAACGTCATGCCCATTCTACATTCAACAGTTGTTATGAAATGGAATTGAAATTTCACGTAGGCAAGATTTATTTCAAGTAATTAGTAATGTAATTTCATTACTTATAAAAAGTAATTTACCCAGGTCTGGCAGTAGGTAATAGTTGTTGAAGTTATCTTCGTCTGATTGTTCGCTTATCATAGAATGCAAATACTATCCATCTTTCGCAACTTTTGAGTGCTATTTTTATATTTCTTCTCTCTTTTCCTAATTTGGCTTTTATTTATAGAATACGATCTCAATATCACTTTTCCGGAGTTTATATTACTAAAGCCAAGCTACTATGAAAATTAAGACTAAGTACAGAACAATTCATGTGCCAAAAATATCAAAACATTTGATTATCAAAAAGATAATCATTGAAAAGTGCCACGGACTTTAGCCCCTTTAAACCAACCTATCTACACACACGTCAAATAATCTGCACTACCAACCGTTGCAATTTATTTCCTTCATGAAGTCTATCCGTCGTTTCTCGCCTTCATTCTCTTCATAAAATATAGATTTCCGTTTTGCTTATCCTTTCAATGCCACCTTTGAAAGTTGTCACCGTACATATACAAGATCGCAGCCGAGATTATGCAGCTGAGTTTCTGCTTTCAGTCTACCTGTCTCGAAACAAACGGGTGACAAAGATGAACCTCACCCCACCCCTCGCCAAGAGTACCATGCATGCATTTTGAATGACCCCAGCGACAAGAGGTGCTAGTCAGCTCAATATTTCAAGAGGGGGTAAACGAGCAACACATATATCAATGTTTTCAGTGGTTTTAACCTATATAACGTTAATTATTGTGTTGACACTGTGAAATGCTAAAGTGGAACACAACCAATCAAGAGTGTGAGATGGTTAATTTAATCAAGGACTTATTTTTTTATGAATAATGTATTTATGGATGTATCGTTGAACTCGTTCTAGATAAAAAGCAATCTGTTGGGTTGGGAAAATAGCGAATGCTAAATAAAGATGAATATATATATACGTAGATTGTTAGTGTGTAGCATGTTGTCACTAGTATTATGTCATAAAAAAAACAAAACCATTATATTTTTATATTTTGTAGATGTAACAACACTTCATAGATTTTATTAAAACGTTATCTCGGCATAAAAAATACTAAAATATAATATTATTGTTTAATAGTATTGGTAAAACTGTAATTTCTTTTCAATATACTGCTACTATGGTGTGAAAAAGAAAGATCTTCTTCTACAAACGAGCATAATTAATTACATATTTTCAAAAATCATCATTAAATCATCATCATTAAATTTCTATTAGTTATGAAGTAACAGATTTTTCTTTACCGCTGGCATACTACGAATAGTATTTATATAGAATTTTATTTATCATAGGTATGTGCCGCTAGATAGAGGTGAGTAACTCAGTTTATGAATGAATCTACTACGCATCTGATTTAAAAACAACGTAATCACTGATGCTAATCTCTTGACAAAATCCGTTTAAAAAATATTACTTTCTGGAAAAACAACAAGTGGAAAAAACGTTATTAGGCCTAGTCATCGATGATATTTGAAACTTATTTCCTTTGAATATGTTCTTATGAGTGAAATAATCATTAAACAAACGGGCTGTTTTCCTGTGTGGAATTCCCTGCAGTAACTCTTTTGAACGAATATTTCTCCCGAAATTTAAATTGTAAATACTATTTTGTATTACAAACGAAGTTTCTAATTTATTAGAAAGATCGTTTGTCTTAACATGAAAATCGAATAATTTGTATGTTCAATGTGGCATTCACTTGTAAATAAAGATACTGTATTGTTATGACTAGGGCTAGTAGTCCTTTGCATAACGCTCAAAAAGGCCTGGTCGGTATAAAATTTGGGTCAAAAGATGACATATATCAAATGAAAGTTTGAGATGAGTACTTTTCAAAAAACTATGATATACCTTTGGCAAATCCATTTTTCTATGTCAAAACCAGGGTCAAAGGTCAAATGTGTAATTTTTTAAATAATTTTTAATTAAATAATGAAAAATGTTTGCAAGTTTAAAAATAATCTTTTAGAAAGATAAATGTATAAAGTTTATTAAAAAAAAATTAAATTACCTACTTACCTTTTTTGACCTTGATTGGGGTCAATTTCCTCAAAATGGTTAATTTCTAAGATTTTCTTCGATTTATTTGCCAATATTCATTATATCAACGTACTTACTTATAAATACGTTAAAATGAATAGTTCTTATTGTTATCACATTGTTTTCACGGTATTCATTCAAAATGGCGGTCAAAGGTCAATAGGTAAATATCGTCAAACTAGGTCTAGTAACTAAAATATTACTTGTGGGTACTCTAAAGACGCAGAATTTTAACTGCAATTACAATAACGAATAATACTATCATGTTTTTATCGTAAGATAATGTAATCATCATATAACTTATAAACTACTTAAGATTGTTACTGAATTTCTTATTAATGTCCTCAGACATTAGGGTCTTCTTAAATAGGTGTGCAACTGCAACAAAATACATTTTTAGAAAAGAGCATGACCATGCTGAGATACGTGATATGATACTAGTATTATGTTATATCTACCTTAGCAGTCACTGTCCAAGTTGTCAGATTAATCACCTTCTGATTCACTGGAATTCTCATGCTGGCTACTGGTACTGGTACTGGTATTGGTACTGGTACTGGTATTTGTACAATCCTTCAGCTTACAAGCGTGGGTACACTTTTATTGATTGGCCAAACACTCACATGTCGGCATCTTGCAAACACGGCAACAGTTACAGACTAAGAGATCCAGAACGGTCAAAGGTACTGGAGTTCCAATCATCCACTCGTTGCTCAGATCTCCTTCTGCCGTGGTTTCCCATCCGTAGCCACGCGGATCAGGAACATCAGGGTTGGCGTCCAAACAACGTATCCAGACCGCTGTTTGGTGGTTATAGCTCGCAGCCGCAGGATTTGAAGCAGTAGACAATCGTTTCAAGGTGGTAGCTGATTAGACTTAATATCATCACAATTACTTTTAAAAAGCTCGTAGGGCAGCTGGTTGACGCTTGACTACCAAAAATCAAACACACTTCGAAGATGTGTAAAAACTAGCGAGTTCGTTGGGATTCGAAGTATGTACTCCCTGACCTCCATGCACTGGTTGTGACAAAGGTTGGAATTCATAGTCGGCCACTTCACCTAGAGGCACCCAATGTTGCTATGGATATGTTACCTATATGGGAAATTACATGTATGAAACTGTAACCTTGTTAACAACGGGCGCATCAATAGGTGTAGGGGACGACTATGAGTTCCAGCCTGAGTGAGCTCATTCAGTGGTGTAGGGAAAAATAGAACTTTGAATATCATGAGAAAAAACTCGCATTTCTGTGTCAAGCTAAGCAAGATGGGTCAGGACTGGAGAGTTTCTATCGATGTCATCAAAAAAACTCGAAGAGTTTGTCTGTAAACTCTGCTCTTTGACCACGACTCTGTCATGCGTCAACCTGCTGCGCTACGAGCTTTTTAGAAGTGTGATGATATGAAGTCTAATCAGCTACCACCTTGTAACGATTGCTTACTGCTTCATATCCTGCGACTGTAATTTATCAACCAAACACGATCTATTGATACGTTGCTTGGAAACCAACCCTGATGTTCCTGATCTGTGTGGCTATGGATGGAAAACCACGGCAGAAGGAGATCTGAGCAACGAGTGGATGATTGGAACTCCAGTACCTTTGGCCGTTATGGATCTCCTAGCCTGTAACTATTGCCGTGTTTGCAAGATGCCGACCTATGAGTGTTTGGCCAATCAGATGAAGTGTTGGCCAATCAGATGAAGTGTACCCACGCGTGTAAGCTGAAGGACTGTCCAAATATCAGTACCCAGCATGAGAATTCCAGTGAATCAGAAGGTGATTAATCTGATGACTCCAATTTTGAGTGATTTTGACTTCAATCTTGATGAATTTGACGACTAGACTGTGACTGCTAGGACAGATATCATATCATACTATCATATCACTTATCTCAGCATGGTCATGCTCTTTTCTAAAAATGTATTTTGTTGCAGTTGACCACCCATTCAAGAATACCCTGATGTCTGAGGACATTAATTAGAAATTCAGTAACAATCTTAAGTAGTTTATAAGTTATATGATGATTACATTCTCTTACAATTAAAACATTATATTGTTATTCGTTATTGTAATTGCAGTAAAAATTCTGCGTCTTTAGAGTACCCACAAGTAATATTTTAGTTACTAGACCTAGTTTGACGAAACTTACCTATTGACCTTTGACCGTCATTTTGAATGAATACCGTGAAAACAATGTGATAACAATAAGAACTATTCATTTTAACGTATTTATGAGTAAGTACGTTGATATAATGAATATTGGCCAATAAATCGAAGCAAATTTTAAAAATTACCCATTTTGAGGAAATTGACCTCATTTAAGGTCAAAAAAGGCTAAATTGGTAATTTAATTTTTTTGTAAGAAACATAATAAATTTATCTTACTAAAAATGTATGATTAAACTTGAAAACATTTTTCATTATTTAACTAAAAATTATAAAGAAAATTACAAATTTGACCTTTGACCCTAGTTTTGACATAGAAAGCTGGATTTGCCAGAGGTATATCATGATTTTTTGAAAAGTACTTGTCTCAAGCTTTCATTTGATATATGTCATCCTTTGACCCAAATTTTATATTGTCATTCTCGTTATGCAAAGGACTATAGGATGTTCATGACCTTTCAAAGTGAGAAAAAGGCAGGCAAATAGTACCTTTAAAACAGCAAAAAAGGACCTAAAAAGGACCTATTGAATTTAAACGAATTCTATTGGTTTAATTACTTTCAGTATTGTTTTATAAAATTAATTCAGTTACACCAATATATTTTCGTTGAAAATATATTTTCGTGGGGGGGGGGGGGGGGGGGGGAATAGTTTTGTTGATGTATCAATCACAATTGAAGAAAAATTAAAAACCTAATTTTATCTTTTTCATTTCATTTCACATTTAAGAAAAACGTAGGCTAGGTATTATAAATTATTTCATTGTGTCGTTTTGCATCCGTTTTAGCAAATTATATCAAAATAGGAAAATAGTCCCTTAAAAATGCCCAAAAGGACCTTTTCTCATGAAATGATGTAAATAGGCATTTTAAGGCAAAATAAAATGCATATTTTTGGCATCCCTAACACTTGAAACACACTTAAAACTATTTTCCAGGCGAGTATTTACCAATAGAAAAAAAGGAGATGTCCTGAACATCCTAGCCCTAGTTATGACGTATAAGTGCATGCATTATACAAAGCTATTGAAATTTTATTGTAAATGTATAACTTGGATGAGTATAATTTAATTACTTTCAGAAGCGAAAAAAATAACCATAGTATACTGAGTTACTTATTAAAATAAACTTTTACAACACAATAACAATTATAACTACAATAACATATGTTTATCACAAGCCTGTATTTCTTGCGAAACTACTTGTAAAGTGGGTTAAATCAAAGATTCCCTAGTTAGTAATCTATCGTTAAATTAACATATTTTCGTTTGCAAGACACAAAAAATGAATATGTTATGTTAATAAAATGACAAGTCCATAATTTATTAATTTCTCATTTTTTATGATGTGCTTATTTCAGAAAAGTGGTTAACTCCTACCCCTAAATAAGTAAAATTCATTTCGGTGCTTATTAGTTAGACTAACGGATTGTTAACTTTAACAGTAGTCGGTGCAACTTACTAGACTATGAGGTTGCTCCGTTCGCCGACTGAGGTCACTAGTAGCGTGCTCTACTCGTAACGTGAAAACGCGGCAGGAATTTGAAATCGACCCCTGCCCTGCGTTATAAATGTGCATGTCACAATCGGATTGCAGCTTCTAGATTTCTAGTTTCGTCTTCCTTTTTGTGAATGTTGATATAAAAGGGGTTACTTTGTATCGTGGTTTTGTTTCCATCTTGTCCCGTAGAAAACAAGCGTGGGTAAGAGGGAAAGGGAGGGGGGGGGGGGGGGGTGCAGACCGATAACAAGACAAGGGTTGGACGAGTGTACACAAGCCACCCGCACTCGTTGATATTTCAGCTAACCCCTCGAATACCACAATAATTGTCAATTTTTTTTTATCAACAGTAACTTGGTGAGAGTCATGCCTGTGGTTTCCCGTTGTTGCATAATATTTTAGTAAGGATTTCAGTTGTTATTTTACGTACAGCGTCTTGGGAACTTTTTTGTTTCTGAAGTCCAGTCCAAACTTTTTGGGAGAAAATTGCGTTCGTCTTCTTCTTCTGAAAAACAAAACAACTATATATTCCATGTTCTATACATTGTTCGTGATTTTCTTATAATTGAGATAATACCTACTATACTGATAAAGTAACCCAGATTTGGAGCCATTGTGTATGTATGTGTGTATGTGGTAATATTGGATTTTTTTAAATAATTTGATTTAGTAAATTTATTACAAAATATTATTGGGCTATAGGTTTGAAAAAATGCGTTTTTATGTTTTTTTTTTTAAGTAACAAAATGAATTTTATTTACACCCCGAGATGAGTATAATTTTTAAGTTCACTTATATAGGTGAGTATTTCACTTTCAAGTGCTGGGTGTAGAAATATGGAATGTTGCTGATATTAGGCTGGGGTTGGTTCAGCACCATAGTTTGGGGAAGGTTTACGTAGAATATCTTCTGCCCTTTTGCTTACCAATAAAACTAAAGAAATCAACAAAAGAATCCGCCACAATTTTATGATTTCTCGTGGTTTTTATACTTCCGTGATTTGTTTGTATTATTAGTTACTTCGTTTATTACTTTCCTTTCCATACGTATGCGATATTTTTGTTTTAGTCTCGTATTTTTCTTTGTAATAATATTTTTTACTTGTGTGTTTTATTAGTAGGTTACAATAATTTTTGTATGTTTTGCTTAGAATCGTTGGGTTCTTTTAGATATCGCCTGCTCAGTTTATCTCGATTTATAATCGATTTGACCAGACCGTTTGTGATCCAAGGTTTTAAAAGTCTTTTGATCGGTCTATGTTTCAACGGTCTAATAATATAACATGTTTAGGAATTTATGGCCGGACATGGGACAGTGAGTCAATACTCAATATACTACTGCGCGAATGCTCCAGTCAGCGAAAACTCTAGTCCGCAAATAGTCGACTGCGCAAGAAAGATCTACTGAGCGAATTATTAAGTGGGCGAATATTTTACTACGCAAATAGTCTATAGGGCGCACCAAATCTAGTCATCGGAAAATTAAGTACACGAATCCTCGAGTGCGCGAATGATGCTAGCTGTGATGCTAGAGTACGCTAGCTGACTTAGAAAACTCGTACGCCCAAGTATTTCTTCACTAGATATTATAGAGTCCTCGGGATCTTATTATTTCTCTGACATTGAACTTCCCGGGTGATCTCTCATTCTCCAACCATTTTTTTTTTGTAAAGCAATAGCAATCAATACATTCCATTCTTCGACATAATATCACAGTATAATAATATGACAACCTCCAATCTCTGATGCAAACTGGAAATTCAGTATTCACACAATACACAATAACACAATAACTAACATGTCTTCTTATAATGCACAGTTATTATAGTTCGGCCCCTCCTTGATATCGATTTAAGTTATTTCACTTCTGAGAGACAATTTCATAATCATTTGTAGGTACTAGTTTCAAATTGTACTACATAAAAATATATTTGAACACGCATCAGTCATTCTCGCCCTCAGGTCGTTATCACATAATATGTGTTTGATAAACCATTATCTTGATGACGTTCATCGGTTCCTATAGGTTTACTCTGGATAATGTAAAAATGTAGATTGTTTTTTTGTTCGCGTGACATGAAAGTTATCCTACGTGATTATAGGGCTGTAAAGGGCCTTGTGTATTATTTATTTATTGAAATTTACACTCCCAGCGGCGGGAAACATAATGTATGTATAGGGAGGCTACAATGTAGCTCTCTGCAGCCTACATGGATAGAAATAAAAAATAAAATAAAATAGACAACTTACATGAGTGGATGGCAAACATCTCTTATAGCAGTTGCAAGAGCGATACAGTGTATTGTTGTAGTGGATGTTTTTGGTTTTTTATATGCATTAATGAACGATGAGACGTGACTTGTAAAATGTAATTGTTTCCTTAAAAAAATCATCGTAGCCAATTTATTGGCATGAAGCCGATAAAAAAGGTCTTCTCCAAAAGAGGTGAGAATAAAAAAAACTGTTTTGAAACATTGGAAGAAAAGCTGTAAGGGTGGTTGCGCTAAATAACGCTAGATTTCACATGTCAACTTGATCGATTCCTCAATGTTGACATTTATACCTTCAGTCCTTCGTTGAGAGCCATTTAGAGACAGACTAATATCTAACACACACATTGGTTCGATGCATTGTATTAATATATTGTTTTGTTTACTTTCAGGTAAGTTTATCGAGTTTTTGGAGGTATTTTTACCTGAACAAGGATCGAGAGTGGTTACGAAACTCCAATACTTTGGATACGATGGGGTTTTCTGGAGAATCGTTGGTACGTATTGGAGTGATGGTGTTATTGATACTGGAAGACAAATACATACACATATGAATGTACATACACACACATTCATACAATACACACATTTCTATTTAGTCTTGTCCATGTCTTGTATCCTGTACTCTTTGGAAAATACTCTGATTTAAATTATAAAAGCTCTTTCACGTCTTCGTTACTGAGGTAGGGTGGGAGTCGAACAAAACAAAACAACAATACGCATTCTTCTACATTTCAATGCCTGGTAACTCTGTAGTATACAGTGGCTATTATATCGGCCAACAAGAGGAGAGAGTACATATCTATAGATACAGTGTATAGGCACATATAGACTCATTATCTCTTGACAACTGGGGACTAATATGGTGCGAAAACAACCAACACTTTTTTTTTGTATTGACAGGGGCATCAAATAAATGCAACCTTGAACGTTCAATGCTAATGCTTTACTCTCATTATCTTTGACCGGTCAATTTGAGTCAAATTGTTTTCTATGCATGGTACTGTGTACGTACTATCACTCTTCCATGAACATTGTTACACAATCTGTTTTGGGTAAATTTGTATTTCAATGAATAATTGATATGATCAGAGAGATAATACGTGTATGTGACGTAGAAGATACCGCATGACAAACGGTTTCAAGGTAATTTTGATGTGTTCGATAATTTCCAGCTCATTTTAGAATGTTAGCCACTGAAAACGCATGAAAAATTAATAATATCATGTGATTGTTTTGTATTAGAGTATATAATAAGTATGTCTCCCCCCCTCCCCGCACAATATGTCGCCCCACGGCTTGCTGCAATGCAGTAGCCGTGCTGAAGGGCAGGGCCACCCCCCTCCGCGGTGATCGATATGACCCCACACCCCCCCTCTCCCCCCCCCAGCGTTCTGCCAGTTGGTTGCCTTTGTGTGCCGACAATATGACCAATCTAATGCGTGCATAATTAACACAGTCCGCCAATGCACCAGTCAATTGGTTTGATTAACAGCGAAACAAATAGCTGTCATTTGGCGAATGGATATTCGTTTGGTATACCTAGTTTGTGTTCCAATTTGCATACGAACAGAGTATCCGTTAACAGAAGTGCCTATACGGTGAGTCGGTGACTCAAAGCAGTCGACAGACGTAAAATTGCAACAAAAAATGTCTGGCATTCTTAAAAAAATTGTTACACAGTGTAGTTCGTGTAAATTTGTTTCGCATTTGTTAATTAAGCAATCATATTCAATTCAATTTGCTAATCAAAATTATTTACACAAAAGTTATTACCTGGTACTGGTAATAATTTGCGTTCAGAACAATAATTTATTAAATTTTAATTTAATTTTTAACCTACTCAGGTATAAAACTGATTTTTAAAGGACAATAAATATAACTATATGTGTACAATTGATCAAGTAAACATTATAAAATGGCAAGAGTAACAAACCAATTTTGTGTATAAATAAACATCAATGCGAATATTTGGAATTTCAAGGCTGTATTTTTAAAAGCAATAAATAATTGGTCTGGTCAAAGGCTGCTAGAACATTGTTACTACGTGTACACTAACGGAATGGTAATGTCGCCCATGTTAACTGGGCATGAATCCTCGAAAATTAGTTTCAAATGATATAGGATATCTTGCAACGCGCCACCAAATATTTAGTCCGGATCTATAAAGTTTAGCCCCGGACTACGTTGAAAATGACTATTCGAAATTGATTGTGAATTATTTAGAAAAAATATTGATATAGTATTCAATTGAAAACAGCCGATAGTTTTGAAAATAATTTTGTAGGCAATTAAACAAGATAATTGATCATATTACAGCTAGTGAGATCTAAGTTCGAAATGCAAGGATTCAAAAGCAATTAAGTGGTTTACTTTAAGTGGTCAAATTTATCTTATGCTGGCACAAATAAATATATAAACACTGACAAGAAACTCATGCAGAACGATAATTTTAATCAAATTACGGTAATGTCCCGCAAACATTTTGAAAAATATTTTGAAAGTTTTATTTAATCTGTATTTAACTCAGTCAACTTTTATAGATGTAAGAAAGCAGACTGGGCCTTACCGAACGACCAATCCTCGATCCCCTATAACTTTCAGTTTCCACGCGATTTCCTTTTAACGCCAATGTTATAAAACTCCAGTTAAAATATTATTATATCGTGATAACGATTCTTCCCAGAATTCAGTTCCCAAAATATCAACAACTGAATCACTCTCAACGTTTCTTGTTTGGTATTGTGTATATTTTAAAACATAGTTTCAATCTTGCATTAGATTAACAGATTGTGTTGTAATGTTGATTTAGAAGAAAAGTGCAAATTTCCCTGTAGATCACACAGATCAATTACACTCGTGGGAACTATCGCTCTACTGTGTATACAAGTTACATGATGGATTCAGTGTGAGCTTGTAGGCTGATCAGCATAATCAGGGGTTGCCCCCGGGGGGGGGGGGGGGAGGGGGTCAACTCACCACGTGTTTAGTCACATCTCTCCCCTGAAACACTCGTCACCAGTGTTAATCTTCAATAGCTTCACGAGTGTAACTCTGATTATAAATGAATGTAAGAACAATGATAATGAGATTTGTACCTGTGATATACTGTTTTGTGGGAATTCATTTTATAGGGTGCCCATCAGCTTTACCTGATGTGACCCTCTTCAGGTGACTAACTATGAGGTAAATTAAGGTATTTGAATAGTTTGCAAGGAAGATCCGAAAGCTGATAGTATGAATGAATTCCAGAATTCAACTTTACGAACGAGCAAAACCTCGGAAAAAACTTGTCAGGATTGCCGGTAGCCGGAATCGAACCGGTGACCTTCCGAATTAGAGCCTCGCGTCTTACCACTGAGCCACCTCTATTGGTGTGATATAATGATATACTGAGGCCCTTAACATGATACGAAAAAATGTCAACAGAATTTTCAAGAAATAAAGCTTGCCAGCAAATAGCAATGAACAAACTGAATCTACCATAAAAACGACGAGCGAGCGTTTTTGATGATGAATACGATTATTGCTAATGAGCCAGTAATGAATACACGAAAATGTGCCCAAATATCAGATAACTGAGAGCCATAATCTGATCATCAGGGAAAAGGTATAACCAATTATTGGTCCGCTAAGAACCGTACCATTGGCTTCTAAACCCCACTATAATTTACTGCCCCACATTGGAAATTCATGAAAATTACACAATTAAATTTTGAAACTTCAATTCGCAATCTTATGAAACATAATCGATTAATATGATAATCTACCAAAGTTTTAAAGCGATACTAAGCCCCTCGAGAAGACAAAGGATTGATGTATTTCAAAGACATTGAAAGACTTAGCAAATGTTTACCTCCGCACTGTGGTGTGGGTTGTATGGCAAACATGTGGCTCTGACATATAACAAAACAAAATAAAAAAAGATTATTTTTTTTTCAAAATTAGTTTCGTGATCTCAGAAAAAATTCAATATTTATCCTGGGGGGGGGGGGGGGAGGTGATCCTCGAAAACGGTTTAAAAGGTCCAATCCGAGCTCGAAAAGTAAATATCGAAAAGGTTAAGGGTAGAGCGTACCTAACACGCGAGATTATCGTTGTTTTAATGATATCTTGAAAATACTTCACGACATTGAAAATGTGATTCATACAGGCGAATTGGTTTTGTAAATTGTATCACTTACATGCTCAACAATGAACTTGAGAACTTTTAAACATTGTTATTGTTACGATTTTAATGCCTGTAATTAATTAATTATTAATCAAAGAAATTACAAAAGTAACAATTACAATATTTTAAAGCTTTAATTCATCGTTTAGCTGACACAAAATCAAATCGCCGGTATGAAATGAATCCCTTTTTCAACATCTTGAAGCGACTCCCCTTCAGGAAATTAACTTCACTAAACTTTGTGGAAGGTGGATGTGATATAGATAGATACTCCTGATGACATGTTCTGACGTCCAGGCTTTAATCGGGTGACGGGAGGGGTGGGGGGGGGGGGGGGGGTCGCATTTATAGAATAAAGTCGCATCGAACAGAAGACTTATCATTAACTCTTGGTTTTACATAAAAGGTTTCTAAGAATTTATATCAGAACCGTTTCGCACACTTTTGACTGGATCACACCAAGAACGCCAGCATCTAAGAAGTCGGCGCCTATGGTGAGACTAATGTCTTCACGCTAAATTCGAGTCATACTTTGTTTATTCTTGATTGTCATTCGAATATTCCGCATGGTCGAGTTAGCGAATGCGGTGTGGGAGCCAACCGAAGTCTCCGCATAGCGACGAGACGAACAGTAGTTTGTAGCGCCGCCAATAGATGTCACTGCTCCATGCTTACACACATGAGTACCGGCTCAATGCAGACAAAATTAGTTTCAAGCGCCGCACCCACGTGCAGTTTGCATGCCAGTTTAGTTTGCACATTAAGATTACTACCCGTCCCGGATTGTCCGAGACATTTCATGTTTGCAGGTATTTTCCTGTTTTCCGGGTTCAGGCAGTCGCCAGGAGAAACATCTCGGTTTTGTGATCGATTAAATAATGTCAGAACCTAAACAAATAAATAAAATGAATAAATTCGTATTTATAGAGTCTACCCACTCAGTAAAGCCCATATCACACTACAATTGGAATCGTAGACTGGAGTCGCCAATTGCAATCGCAATCTACAATTATCCAATCACACTTGACCAGCTGAAAATCCTAAAATCGTTCAACTAGGAAATAAATTCAATAATAATAACTAATAAGACAAGCCTTAATCACAAACAAATATATAATTCAACTTATTGGCTCTTTGTTTCCATTAAAGTAGTTGTTGCTTGAGGTTATGTTGTGACAGTGCTCAATTCGTTTTTAACCGTTCTCCTTCCTGATTGGTTCAAGTGACTCGGATCTACGATTCCCAATCTTATTTTAGAGCTCGGTCTATAAAAAGATTGCAATCGTAGACTGGCCGAACTGGGCTACTGCGCATGCGCCGCCAATCGTAAGCTCGAATCTACGATTGCAATTGTCAGTTCGGAAACTAATGTGATATGGCCTTAACAAGACTGATTTTCATGCAGCGGGGGACTTGAACTTAAAGCGACTAAACCAACCCTGTAGGCTCCGAATAAAGTCAACGTATGGGCGATCTCCAATTAAAAATCTATGTTTCAGGCATGCAACACATGAATCAGTGATTGGACAGTGCAAACGCCTGTAGTTATCTACATAAATTATTGCGTTTATTTTGGTTTTCAATCTATAGTGTACAAATGGCACAATTATATACTCTGTAGAAATTAGTTCTTCTGCTGGGGACTCCTTATAAATACACATATAGTACAGCTAGTGTGCCCCTGAAGTTAAATAAAAGCTTTTATTTTCAAAGTAATTTAATTAAAAATAGCAATATTATTGCCCAGAGTTGAAGAGGAAAAAGGTTTGTGTAACATTTGATCTAGGACTTTATTCAGAGCTTATTTGGGTTTATTTTTTTTTCTATAATCAGAATTAAAATGGAATCGTTAAGATAATAAGCACCTACAGACGTCTCAATTTAATGCCAAAGTTTATGAAGCATGACTTCATATTTTCATTTTA